>AJFK01000202.1:0-303854 GCA_000467715.1 Hysterium pulicare CBS 123377 | reverse complement strand
CGGGCCCCCCGCCGCTCTTGACCAGCCGGCGGGGCATGATGCTCCATTTCCGGAACGCGGCGATGTTTTTGTCGTGCGTTTCGCGCTGGCCGGCGGAGCCGTAGATGTAGCCTTTTGATTCGGAGGAGAGGCGCGCGCAGGCTTGTTCTTCCCATTTTGTGGACTGGAAGGTTAGCACGGGGCGTTCGTAGTGCAGGCCTTTTTGCAGGATTTCGCTTTCGTAGGCGTGGGGGCTGGGGTCGGGGTTTGAGGACATTTGGGCGCGGGAGACGTGGTTGTGGTGGTGGGTGTTGGGTGCCATTTTTGCTATGGATTGGAGGTTTGGAGTTGGTTTGGGTCGGTGGTTGCCAGATTGTTGCGGGTGATGTTTTATAGATGGATTGTTTCCTTAATGTGGCAGGATGTCGTTCTTTGAGACACTTGGACGCTGGCCGCTTCACTACCAACCGAATCGTATCAATCCTTCCTTATAGCTTCGGTGACGGTCCGCTGGCTTGAAAAGTGGTTTCCTTTTGTAACAATACTGATAACCTCTGCCAAAAATTCTCTAGAGACGTTAGTGAAGGTATGGCTGAAAAGGTCGTCGGCTGTACGGTACATCTAAAGAATCTCAGAGTATCCTGTTGTGGATGTGACGTGAAAGAAAGTCGCCAAGTAGTGAATTGGAGATGCGGCGGTTGGTTTCCTGGTGATCTCTCGCTTTTGCGGATCAATGCCATATCGATGACGATGTAGCTCGCATACTTAGGGCATAACACCTATCTTTTTCCCGCAGCGTGCGTTCTTGATCTTGCCGTTTTCCCAGTCGCAAATCTGAAACTAATTCAGTCTCTTCAATAGCGCCATTTACTTTTTTATTTTATTCAATGGCCGATATAAATCACGTGAGATCGAAAATCAATCACGTGTTTTCTTGTTAAAAGCCCGACCAAAGGACTAATATGTATGTATGAATAAGTAATAATGTATGTACAATTAAACTTCCCGTTTACGAAACCAAGTAGGCTAGCGGTAATATCAGAAATATCAAACATACATCTTCCACTCATTTAGAATATCCAATTCACACAAACCCATCAACCCCATCCCTAAACTCCCCAAATACCTGCACTGGAAACATATCCGCCATCCTCTGATACCCCGCCACATTTGGATGCAAGTAATCTCCCGACTGCAGATCCGCTCTTGACTGACTCGGCACGTTCGGATCCCTCATCACGGCATCAAAATCCACAACTGCATCGAACATGCCACTCTCTCTAATCCACTTATTCACCTTCTGTCTGGTCTTCTCTCTTTCAGGGTCCGAATACGGTTGCTGAGCCGTGCCATTGGGCGCGGAGAAAGGAGTTATGGTTGCGCCGAAGATGGGGATGCCGGCTGTGTGGATGCGGAGGATGATTTGTGTGTAAGCGGAGATTAGAGAGGAGTAGATTGCGGCTTGGGCGGATGGAGTGGTGTCTGCGACGCCGATGTCGTTTACGCCTTCGAAGATCATGGCGTATTTGACGCCGGATTGAGAGATCACGTCACGCTCGACACGGGAAAGGACGTTTGGGCCTAGTCCGTCGGCTAGGATGCGGTTTCCACCGGCTGCTTGGTTGGCGATGGCGATTGCGGAGGTGAATGGAATGGTTTGTAGACGGGCGACGAGTAAGTCAGGCCAACGGTTGTTGGCGTCAGTTATGCTACCTCGACCATCCGTGATGCTGTCGCCGATGATTGCGAAAGTGCCGTATGGTTCCGGTGTCCAGGCTTCGATGGCACTGAGGAAATACCAATGGGCAGCACTCTGGATAGTGCTGTTTGTGACGGTGATATTGGTAGCACTAACTTGATTGCCATATCCGAACCAAGATGTAGTCCGGCTTCCAGGATGCGACGTGATTGAATTCGTTAACTGCCCATCGGCAAGATACATAGTCACTGTGAGCATAGATTGAGGTTTGATCTTGAAGTTAAGCGGATCCGAAACAGCGAGTGCGCCGTCTGGGATAGAGATAGACTGGTTGCCGCTGAATGTGACGGTCTGAAGCGTATGCGTCTGAATAGCAGGTGAACCAGCGGAGCCATTGAAGGGAAGAGCCACGGTGACAGCGGTCACAGGGAGGTTCGTAATGCCGAACGCGTTGGAAATGCGAATACGGATTTGCTCTGCACCAACTGACATGTGAAGGGTCTGTCTGATTGTAGAGTTAATGAAAACGGCACCTGTTTGATTCTAGATGCAGATGGTTAGCTCGTTGGAGAGAAAGAAGTGGAGGAGTGTAGTACGAAAGGCGCCGGAGGAAGGTTGGCTGGCTCCGTCAATTGTGGCATCGAAGTCCATGTCGATATCCAATGTCCATTGGGTGGATTAGGTCCGATGTTTCGAGGTCCATTCGTGGATGCTTCAACGAAGCTGGCAATTAATGATAAGATAGTAAAAGCTCTCATTACTAGAGATAGGAATCCCTGATCAAGCATATTGAAAAAGTGAATGCCTTAACTCAACCACGCAAAACCCAAGAGAAAAACAGCAACGAAGGAGCAGAAACGGAAATGCCATGATTATAAACCTCCCAAACACGAAGATCACGGACACATGGAAAACCTGGATTTGCGCGACTACACGGCACGTTAGATTGAAAATGCGTGGTCTTCCTGGCCGCTGGTGAGAATAAGGAGCGGGGATCGTGGAGATGGACGGTTAAATTGGACGGTATCCCGGTAGATGGCAGTAGAGCCGCATGCTAAGGTCCACGAACCAGGACCAAGTTTCTGATTTAATTTATCCAATTGCTTAAATTAGTGGAGGTTGACAGCTCTCTAGTAAAGGGGAGGTTTGGTATTTTCATATTAGATCTTCGTCCCAGTAGGAATAGAACCTCCTCATTGTTTGAATGTCTAGTAAGCTCTCCTCAACTGGCCTAGCATCAGAGACAAATGAAGCACTATACTGACCAAAGTACGCACTTCGGAATTCTTGCGTTATCTGGTCATCGAAAAAATATGGCTGCTCAGAGAAATTACCTGGCCGGCCATAAAAATCTTCTGACCGTCAGATTCTGTGATAGTGAAAACCTTCAGCGAATCCCGACCATTCTAGTAACCATCCTACGACGCGAGAGTTGTGAGAAGATAGAAGATCACTAGGAGATGTAAGTGAAGAAGTCCGAGATGAAATACGAAGTCTGCATTCAAGCAAGAGACTTACAAATAGAGATTTGTATAATGTGCCACGGAAGGACGCGGTGGGGATTTCCTCTAGATACTTCGCGTGAAGTGGAGTGATATCAATGCTGTGCGGAGGTTGGGAAGGGGACGTCCTGGATATCAGATATATGTCCATGCTGGTTCACCATGGGTGTCATTATTGGTGGTACTGTGGACTTCTAAAGCTACCTACGTCTAAGTAGATCCTGATGTATAAGCTTCCTTTCAATCATCTTAAAGATGGCAACTTGCTTTCACGCCTAATACAGAGATTAAATCAAGTCTGTGAGCTAGTGGAAAAGATGGTGGTAGACGGAGGCCTATCCTCTGAAAACGACGAATCATGACGCCCCCTGTGGTTCAACGATCTCGACTGTAAGCTTGAGGTTCTTTCTCGGCGCCAAGGCGTGTACGTACATCATGCGAGGACAAAGTCTTGACAAAATCCATAAATGTTGAGGTACTGCGTGGATTTCAATACCAAATATACGGTGTTCTTTTGCCTGTAACCTACCTAGGTAAACTGAGCAAGCATCGGAAGAAATAGACGCCGGGCCGTATGCTGCCTTCCCTAAAACATGCAACAAAAAGATAAAAAATGTCCACGCCAGTCCCATGGACGAGGTGGAAGAGTCCATACATAGCCATATACTCCACAGAACACCAAACCCCGCCTCTAAATGCCAACATAGCCATAGCCATAGCCATCGCAACCAACCTCGAAAAGTCCTCCCATCTCACTTGCCTATCCGCTCAAAAGTCGTCATCTTCCTCGGCTTTTCTCTTTCTTCTGCCAGCACCTTTGCGCTTCTTGCCTTCCGCGTCCATGCCTTCTTCGCTCTTATCCGCCGCGGCAGGTGCATCTGCCACTTTCGAGACTATCTCGGAGAGGAAATCGAATTGTTCGTCCTTGGTGACGGCTTGCTTGAGGTGGGCGGCCGAGACGCGTTTCTGAGAGCGGGATTTGGCTTCTGCGGCGGCTTTTGTGACTAGGGAGATCATGAAGAGCTCGAGGGCTTTTGCTATTTTGGGGACATGAATTAGCAAAATACCTTGAAAGGTGTAGACGGATTTGCAAGCTCATGAGGACTCAATGAAGAAATGCTGTGGGCAAGGGAAGCTAGCACTTACACACTACTACAGGCGTCACTTGCGCGACCTTCCCCACATCGTCGTCCGCCTGCATAATCCGCTTTATCCTCGCAACGGGAAACTTCGTCTTGATCTCAATGTGTTCCGTGCCAGCCAAAGCTCCAGAAGTAGTCACCGAGCCATTCCCCTCCGTCTTGATCTTCCGCCCTCGATGCGGCTTCTCGTCCGGCACATCTGCAGCCACAGACGCGTCGGGAAGGAAATCCGCGTCGTAGCTACTCTCCTCTTTCTTGCCCGACGACCGGGGCATGTAGGGAGATTTTGTTTGGTAGGGTGATGACGTAGGTGGTGAGTATGGATTGGAATGTGATATCGACCCGCGGTAGCCCTGGTGTTGTGGTGGGATGGGTTCGAGGTCGGCGGAGTGGTAGGTGGAAAGGTCTGGGGACTGCGGTGCCCAATTTGAAGCGTCAGGACTTTCCATTGGCTGCTGTTCAATTGTGCTCCTCACGTGTTCGAGTGCAGTTGTGTGTGTTGTGCAGACCCAAATTGGGTGCCAAAATAGGTGAGTGTTTGGGGAAGCGAGTCAGCGGCCGTGGGCTTCGAAGGCGGTGAGGGAGGTTTCGCCGCGTTTCCTCAGTGCTCTCTTAGGCGGGGCCTCGGGGCTCTTTATGCGCTGTGCATGTCATGTTAGGGCGGCTGAGCTAAGAACTCCCATCCGCATCTTCCTCAATGAAAATCCTTACTTCATTCACACTCCACTACATTCACGACTGCTGTTGTCGCATTCATCTTCTGGTGAATGTGAAGAGCGGTGAATTAGTAGCGTTGAATGATGATAGAGCAACCTCCCAAGACCCTTTGTGCGATGAACCTATCCATTGCAGCCTACGTCAGAACAATGCGGCCGGTGCCTGATGACGAAGCCCGTTCATAAAGAATTTGTGGTTCCATCCTCTCCGCACCAGCCCTCAGTGTTCTGCGCAGGCGTCGATGAGGGTATAATAACAACTTGATCTAATCTGACAACGCTACCTGTAGTCTACACTTGTCTTCTTTTCCAAACCGAATAACCTTTTCTATCCATCTGCACGCTTCATGCGCAAAGCCGCTTGCCAAGAAATGCCATGACAATGCTTAGGTATCTTTAACCAAACTCCCATCATCCATTTTTCCCTCTCTTTTTGACCCTTCCATTTGGTAAGTTTCCACTAGACCAACCTTGGGATCTTCGTCGGGTAGGCCGCGCTGTTTTCTGATTTTCAGCACTGCGTTTCTCACCCGCAGCGTACACTCTTTCCGCAGATCGACCGCCTCATCTCCGTACTTGAGCGCATCCGTCAACACTCCAGTGTCCAGTTTTCCGCCAGGAACACCCCTCTCCTCTTTTGAATGCAACCGTTTCCATCTGTCGCGTAGATCTCCAAATGTCTTTTCAACATCCAACTTCTCGCCAAACGTTATACTGACGTTCTTGAACGGCCTCGGAATAAAACGCGGGAACTCTCTATCCTCCGGCATGACCTGCTCCGGTCCCTCGATCCACATTGGAACCACATCCGGACATGGCTCGCTCTCCAGGATGAGCCGTGAGATGCCCCATTTGAAATAGCGCATTGTCCTGTCTTCCTTCTGATGTACTTTGCCTTCGGGAAATATGTGTACCCAACTATGTCGACGCGTAAGATATGCCGACGGCGCAGGAAACGTGTCGCTTCCGTTCGTCGAGTATGTGAGGTGGCCAGAACTAAAGGGATCGGAAAGATCTGGACTCGAAAGAGACTTGTCTGGAGTTTGTGGGGGATCGTTGGAGTAGATGAAGGGACCGCTCGAGAGAAGACGGATGGCCTGGGTCATAGTAGGTTGAAAGAGACCTCCAAATTGGGAATGGAGGGTACGGTGGGTTGGTAGGACTTGTCCCAGTGTGAAGAAGGTGGAACGGGACCTTGGATTTTCACATCAGCGGTGGCCGTAGGAAGTTTGGTCAGGTACTACCGTACTTGTCGAGAAAACATATGTCATAGCTCCCGAGGCCCCATCTCATGTTATCTGGCGATCGCAAATATCGCAATGGGAGGGCGCCCCATATGAAGGGATCGTCCAAGCTAGATAAAACGAAGCGCGTCAGTCGGCATTCATTAAATGAAGTAGCCTTGAACTAGCAAACATGCATACACAGAGACGTGATTAGAGACTGAAAAGGATATTGTCAGAGAAACGTAAAAGCATCGCTATATACTACGCACCTGTAATCAAGCCCCGTTCTCTTCTTTGGAAGTCTCTCCTCTCTTCCAACAGCTTCAGAAATCCTTCCAAGCCATTGACTTCGCTCTTAGACAGAATGGTAAAAAAGGCGCGAGAAAGTAGACCGACAAAGGTAACTGTCGAGGTCGAACTAGCCCGCCATGGTAGGCTGGGACTATCTGGCTGCTCCTCTGGGCGCATTGAAGAATTGTGATGCCAACAGAGAGGATGGGAGCGAAAACGTCGCGACTTCAAAAGCCGTTACAAGCTCGGGCCACCCTTCTTTCCGATGACATATTTTCCGACACGTGCGTGCTTGTATAGCCGTAGTTTATCCGACTTCATCATTTCCAAGCCTTTATCCTTCATCGCTTGGCATCAACGTAGCACCAAAAATTATGGGTTCATTTTATGTGCTGAACTCAATCGAAGTCTGCGCTCTATTTTCACCAGACTCCCCCATCATTCCTCCGCCTTAATCCATCCATAACCTTGTACCATCTTCTCCATCAAAATCTTTGTATAATCCCAATCAGCATATGGATCTATCTCGGACAAGCCTTTGGAAGCCGTAGCTTGAGGATGTTTGGAGATTGTCCAAACAGGAATCCAAGGCAGCTGTGTAGGCTCTTCCAATTGAGCAGCCTGTGCGTGCCAGAGCTGGGCCGGGTTATTGATCAAGCCTGACCAAACCTCTGGATAGGGCCCATGCGTGGCTTGGAGCTGAGTCTGCGGCGTGACGACAACTCCAAGGCAAGAAAGCATAGCACCTATTGTTAACACCGTAGATTGACTGACAAAGTCGAAGTATCTAGACCATGGATACTCGTTGTACATTGTCTGAGCCGCATCCCACACCCTTGCTCGCTGTTGCTCGGGAAGTAACGCGATTGGGGCAAACAGCCAGTAGAGGCCATCAGTCCCTAGGTTAATGTCACATCGCATTTGATGAACTTCCTTCTCAACCTCGGCGAGCGGAAAGGAGCTGCTTGAGTTCGCAAAAGCAACGTTGATAGTATTTGCCAGAAAGAAAGCCTTTAATCGAGCGTTCTGAATGATAACGTCATTTATGTCATCCGGATCGACAATCTTCGGTATGGGATGCTTGCGAGCACAGATCTTTAGAAGCGCCCAGTAAGCGGGGTTAAATGATTGTGTTGGTCTCTTTCTTTCATAACGTTGAATCTCTTTGCTGAGTAAAGCCATCATACCACCATCTAGCGACAAGTCGGGGTTGTCGGACAACGAAGAGGTCGACTTGCTGCGTGGAGTATACTGCGATTGTAGACACTCTTCCAGGGCGCGTGGGCTATTGCACTTAAAGATATTTGCAACCCTATCAAGGGTGTAATAGTTCCGAAATTTGTAAGCTCGGTCTTCAATCTTTCGGTTGAATCTTGCTTCGACATGATCTTGCAGCCAATAAAACAATGCTCCTAGGTTAGCAAATGTGCTCTCTTGACGATTCTCAATTTCCTCCATCATGAAGCCTTTCAGTTGTGTGAGGGCAATTTCACCCGCATGTGCAAGGCCATTGATCAGGTCAAGTGTGCGCTTTGCGCCTTGAGAGATCTCTCCGCCCCGCGGTGTCTTGTAAACTAAATCGTGCTGCACTTCCGACCATGCGTTCATAAGCACAGATGTGACTTGAATCTCACACGTCTTCTGGCGGAACCGGTCTTCGGTTTTTTCTCCCCCGTACTCTTTCTTTAGATTCACCCAGAAATGAGTTGCTCTGTATCCGACGAAACGGGATCCATCCTTAATCGTAGCCTGTCCATTTTCGTCGATGCCCATTGGCTTTGATGGCTTTTTCTCGTCGAATTCGCGATCGATGAATTCTCGAACTGCACTTATTTCGTCGGGGAAAAAGAGGACAATTCGAACACCGGCTAGATCATGCATATCCTCTTTTATCTCCCACTCATTTTGGTATGGTCCCTTGTTATTCCTGATACGATCATTTTCTCGTCGTCGGATCGAGCCTTCAATTGACTCCACGGACTTGCCTCTATGAGTTACGTGACACTTCAGCGGCTTAAGTCCTTTGATGCATCGTCCAGCTACCATCTCCGCAAGTCTACTGTAGGAATCCATAGTATCTTCCCATCTGGACACGAATTCCACAATTACCGGGTTTTGCTGCACCGGGTTGACGAAAATATCTGCCATGTTTGGGATCGTAAAGAACGTTTCGTTTGTAGAGTTTGTGCTGCAAATAATGGATAGTGGAAATGATGATGACGCGTCGTGGTTCGATCAATGAATTGAGCAGATGTTGTTACCTGTCTGCGTATGGGGGAGGCTGAGATGACATTGAGTACTGTTTTCGAAGGACAGCTGTATTTCTATCACTGTTTTCCTAGGGGGCCACAACAGGGGAAGGACCTGCATGTCATCACTTGAGGCGCAAGGGCGGTCATACTGTGGACTTTGTTCCACAGAATTCATTGGGTAAGGAAACCGATGGTTGCAAAACCGGCGTTCGTGAACTTTACAGCAAGGGCTGTTGTGACAAGGTTTTCTACAATAAAGTAAGCATACGAGGAGCGGTCCCAAGCGTACCAATAAAGACAAAACATTGGCGAGTTCGACGTAAGCCTTGTTTCAGCCTCACTCTTCAAGCTCACCGGAACAAGGCAATTTAACGCCTAGTTTATGGTGTTGCCTACGGGCGCTGTTCCCACTGTAGTCGCGCGTAAGGAATCTTCAAATGCCAGCCTCTGGATGCGCTGATAAAACATCCAAAGTAGAGACTACGGATATTCCAACATCACCTCTCGATCGGTTATTGAAAGAAATGTCTTTGAAACGTCTTTGACAAATGATGCAGTCCTACGAAGACTACGTCAAGTTCCAAACGGGGTTGAATCCCAGTCTCCAGGGTCTGGCGGAATTTTTTTCAAGAGGGAACCAATCTCATGACTTTGAGGGGAACTTTTTTTATATCGACTATCTTCACAACGGAAGCCATCGACACGCTCCAGTAAAATCAAGTATTGACGATGTAGTTTCGATCCCCAAGGAGAGCGAACATGATCGCAACCTTGACGTATTGAGTCGCCTCGTGATAGTCGAAAACATTCAGCCTAGCGCAATCGAGCGCCTTGGAGCAGCGTTCGATATAGATCCTCTCTTCTTCGCAACATACGTTCACACGATGGTTTCTGATTTTGAGTCCAGCCCTCCTCCTCCTTGCATGGCGGTTGTGCCATCGAAATTCCTCGAGATAGACGCTTTACACTTGCATTATCAGAGAGTGCTAGATCTCGGAGAAGCCCGATTCTCCTCCGAAGATGCAATGAGACTTGATTGTAGTATCATTCGACGTATAAACCTTCTACCTTCACTTGGTCGCCGTCGCATTGCTCTAGCGCGTAGTTGCTGTTCCATACTACGCAAACGACTTAATCGCGGCACTTGGTTAAGTAAGTTTTCAGGTGTACTGGGATTTTATCCTTCGCCAGATGACCTCTAACAGTGCCATGTGAACAGGTTTAATCCTCGTGGACCCCACAAGTGCAGACATCATTGAGCCTTCGAAAGGTGGAGCCTCCCTTTCTAAGAGATACCCGCAAATACCGTTGCAAGGAGGTGCTGAAGAAATCCTTGAAGCGCAGTCGTATTCCGCTTTCATATCATCATCGTTAGAGTCAGGTAGAAGACGGGCTCCACTCATTCAGAGTCTCCTACACTACTTCGAGGAAGAGCCTCCTGGCTTTGATGCGAGAACGCCAACTATACTGAGTTTATCCTATTATGCTATCAGAATTGTCATTGCGGAGTGGATGCCCTACCAACTGCTTCTAAGTCGTTATGTCAAACACTATGAGCACCTTTTCCACAGATTTGATCTTCAACTCAAAGATGATACTCTGCTCGAGCTTCAACCTTGGCGTCGCCGTGCCGCTAGTGCTCAGAACAGGCTACACCTCTTGAAATCATACATTGAGAAGTATGAGAGCAAGGAGCGGGAGATGAAAATATGGGCCGAGGTTGTAAATGATATTGAGTACTTATCCTCGCAAATCGCACAGTGGAGCTCATCACTAGAGGCAATGGTACCCTTGGGGACATCCATGGCCCAGCTTTTGGACACTCGCCGATCTGTGGTTGAAGCGTTAAACGTCAAGCGACTGACTTATGTAGCTCTCATCTTCATTCCGTTGAATTTCGTTGCGACCATCTTCTCCATGTCAGATAAGGTTGCTCCATGGAGTGATAAGTTTTGGGTCTACTTTGCTGTGGCGGTGCCCTTGCTTCTGATTGTTTGTTTTATTGCTTGGTTTCCGTTTGATATTACAAATAGCAGCTTGGAAAGGACCAGACTTACTTGGTCCCAACAAATCCGAAGGCGGCGTCCAAAGTCGGGCATCATCTAGGCGTTTACAAGATAATCAAGTGAACATAGACAGTCGTTGAGTCGTGGAAAGGTTGGAGCTTGGCAAAATGAGATAGCCCTTTAGTCAGACATGAGTCAGCCGTCCAAATCCCAACGTACCAACTCCTTTACAAAGATTTTCGAGTCATGTACGGAGCATCGGGCTTTTCATTCTTATTTGTTACTTGCTTAACTATAGTCAGGATTCGTGACCTTTGCATTATCATTCACTAGCTAATTCGCCAATAGCAAGTTCCCCTCCACCCGGTCCCTTAGATATATCCCTGAGATAGTTCTATTTGAGGTGAACCGGATGAGGGCTTTATTTAATCTATAATATAGATACTGCCAAATCCTGTCGACTAGGCGGACGATGGACGGACTCTGTCCTCTCGGTGAAAATGGGTTCTAGGTGACGGTGAAGGAAGCGTACGAGCGTCGTAACACCAACACAAAAAGTTGTTCTAGACCAGATCCTAGACCTTCCCTTCTTTCCGAAGACCCTCGTACATAGCCAGAGCTGCCAGCGCTTTCGCATCTCGTCCACCTTCCTTCCACAGTTCTTCGAGTCGCACTAACTTGATAGTGATCTTCTCTCCTTCGTCTCTTAGACCCGTCAGCTTCCCTCGCCAATCATCTAGCTGAGAACGTGGTACACGCTTTTGGTAGAGGAAGAGCGGGACGAATTCGTCGCAACCGCCCGGACTAGGGTACATTGCATTCTGGAGCTTTTCCTTCAGATCTTTCCCTTCACTCCCTTTCTGTGTTGTGGGCGACGTAGTTGTTTGTGATAGTGCCAGTTTTGTCATATCTACCAATTCCTTTTCCGGAACCTCGAGACCAGTCTCTTCCGATATCTCCTGTGCGGCTTTGCCAGAGAATGTCCCATCGTCGAGCATGCCGGCAGGTAATTCCGCGAGTGCGAGGCTCCCAGCTGCTATACGTGGCTGTACTGTGAGCAGAACATGCTTGTCTGTTTCTGTGTGTTCTGGTACGTCGTCAGGCTGGAGGATGAGCTACGTGCGATTCACAAATTAGCAATTCAATCTGGCCGTATATCGGTATAAGGAGCTTACGAGCATTCCAACACTTCCTCCTCTGAGGAAAACAGCCCCAGGAAGCCATTCCTCCTTATCGTTCGTTACTTCGGCTTGCAACTTGACGAATCCTAGCTTTTCTTTGCCGAACCAGTCGACTGACTGCACGTCGATCTTCCTCAGCTTGTAGGGTGCTCCATGGAAAGTATGCTCCTTCTCCTCTTGCAGCGATAACGAGTGCTGAAGAGTGGATATCCAATTTTTGAACGCCGGGAACTTTAATAGCTGTTCCTGGGTGAGATTTGAGGGTAGGTTGACGGTGCATGAAGGGTTCGAATCAGGAAGCGTGAAGCTAGACATGGTGGCGACGTTGAATGGAGCTTTGGGTTGACAGGTGCTCAGATGGCGAAGGTTCAGCCTGAGTCGAGGTAACATGAAGGGGTTCTGAGCAAATGTAGATGAATTGCGATAGTATTCATGATGAGTTTCGTGAAGAAGGTGAGTCCGCTGACGTTTAGCGACCACAGCTGTCGGAGCTGTCAAAGGTTCATGCCCCACTCCCTTTGCCTTTCACAATTCACAATCAATCCCCAACGCCACAGCCTCGTCCGTCCACACACTTCCTTACCTTTGTACGCCTTGAATGCAATGACCCTCGAGCACCGGTCGTAGTTACTTGTCTGCCTCCTCATCCCGCCCCTCAAGACTCTCCTATATGTAGCTCTCCTCCGCCATCGGACCCCCGCCTTTGTAATCCATCGAACGTCCATCATGGGTACTCTCACTGCAGATGTACCACGGCTTGCTGAACACTGTCCGCATAAGCTGGCAACATCATGTCGTCTCACTTCCACTTCGAATTGCTGCGCATGTGCCGACGAACGACTTCATTCAAGGACCTATTCCGTATATATTGATGGAGTCGGCTTTGTACAGCGAGGAACACGATGGCAAAGCTACTGTTGGTTCTGCAAAGGTAGCTGACTCTTCTTCACATCTAAATCATTACTTTGCCCACCAATTCACCGTACTTAAGATTCTGACGTCTTTGATATCATCCCTTAGAATTCTGGAACAATAGATTAGCATCGACGGACCCTCCCCTCCAGCCGTTCCAAACTCACATACCTCTTGTGCCTGACCAGAATGAATTCCTCGAGCGATGGTTTGAGTTTCATCAGGGATATAGAATAGTTAGGAAAGAAGACGGGAGTGAAGAACGAATAGCTGTTATTGGTGAACCTTTCAAGGACGTCGCTCCGGGATATTTGCCACGAACACTAGATCAATTAAGAGCGGGACGACTCAACGACGCTAGTAGAGCTGAGAACAGAACGAGGATACTCCAACTACCGACCGAGATCGAAGCAGCTTCCGAGCCTGAACGCTCGCTAGACGAAGCCCTGGATAGCCTGCTTGAAGAAGTCTCAGACCACGAAACGGAGAATCAACCCGCAAGAAGGAACGTCGAAGACAATCGTATGCCTCGAGAAGGATACCCTCGACGGCCTGGCCCATCTCCAAGTATGTCACAGCGTGCTGTTGAACGCATCACCCGGGTTTTTGGCACACGAGAAGAAGTACAGAGTGATGACTACCAATCACCTCTCACAGTCTTCTACAACAGCGCGTGGGAGCGATATAGACGAGCAGAGCTGCAACGACAAGATGACACACAGCAGCTGCTTCCAGACGAGATACGGCAGCCACCTACAGATTCCACACAACCTGCTTCACATAGCATACGAGATCGTCCGAGCGGATTCGATGGACCTCCAGAAAGAGCAATAACTGCCCTTCCCAGCCTCCGTAGTGACGCCACAGACATAACGAGGGCGAGTTCCTCATCCGCCGCTTCAGGTGCCCGCACAAACACTGATCCAAACGCCCTCGAAGCCCGCCGTCGCCGCATCGAATTCGACGAAGACGAAATCGCCCGTCGCATCCTAGCCCTTGACCGCGCCTCCTCCAGCCTCATAAACATAACTCGCGAACGCATCGCCATGCGCCTATCCGCCCCCGAAGTCCCGTCCAAGGGTCTCGACAGCGACAACCGGCCCTCGCCAAAGACAGAAGAGGAAATGACTGTGAAGCTAGATTGCCAAGTCTGTTATTCGCAATTAGCGAATATTGCGTGTATGCCGTGTGGACATATGGTTATGTGTCAGTGGTGTGCGGATATCAGTATGCCGGTACGACATGCAAATTTTCCGTTGAGGCCGAGTAAGTGTCCGATGTGTAGGAAGAAGGTTACGCAGAGGGTGAGAATACATGTTTGTGGGGAGGCGGTGAAAGTAAAAGGGGAGAAGGAGAAGGGGCCTGGGAAGGGTAAAGAGAAGGCGAAGGAGAAAGGGGATGTAAATAGAAGTGAGGAAGCTGTGATATTAGAGGTGTAATATTTATTACATTTTTTTCACTTTCAGCTTGGTTCATTTGCATCTTTGATATATGAAAGGTATACTACTTGGCTTACTTCAAACATCGGGACCTGGGAAATCTATAAACCAACGAAGGGTTACAGAATCTACAAGATAGCGTCGTGATGCTTTCGTGGATATGTACTTGAAATCCTGGGTAAGATTATGTCCAAGCCCGATACCACTATTACCTATGATATTACTGCCGAAATGATAAAAATAAACCACAGTCCAAAGACTAGATATATACATATCTGCCCATTAACCCCTTATCAAGCGAACGGAAGAACAACCATTAAACGAACGACAATAGCAAAAGCCCCGAAACCCAAAACCCACTCCAGTCACTACCATACAACCCCATTCCCCAAACGCTACTCAGGCAAAACATCAAAATAACTCACAACCTGCGGTCCTCCCGCTCTTGACACCACAGCTGACGCCCCACCACCCCTATCCCTCTGCACAACCGGCGCCTCAGTCCTCGGACTCGTCAACCCCGTACTCATCTTCTTGATAGCCTCAAATGTCGCCTGCAATCGCGTCTGATGGCCCGGCGACAAGTTCCCGAGGCCGGATTTACCGAGCTGAGCGATCACTCTTTCTTGCGCAGAGTCAGGTTTTCCGTTTTCGCCGGCGGCGGCGGCGACCATTGCGGCCATTGCGGATTTGGAGTCGTTGCGTGGCGTGAGCTGGCTACCGGAGTTGAGATGTGAGAGGGAGGGATTGTGATTATGGAGGATGCGAGGTGATAGGAGGGGGTGGGGAGCTTCAACGTAGGAGGGAGCGTTGGGTCTGGGGGTGTTTGGGCGTATGGGGGTGGGTGGTGGTGGAGAGCCCATTGTTGGCTCTGCGAATGTGAGAAAGACTTGCGACCCACGACGAGACTCCCATTCTGGCATTTGAGCGGCGCTAAAGCTCGACATGCGGCCTTGGTGACCTCTGCCAACGCTGCTGCTGTTGCTGCTGGGACGGCGACTGAAACTTGGCCTTCCGGTCATGGTTGGCCTACGCTTGAGCTCCTCGGGGCGACCACTGCGATTCTGGGGGCTTGCGAGGCCTGAGTTGCTCGAGCTGCTTTGTCGATGTTTGGTTTGTTCGGGACTCGGATTACGCTGGATGGGAGCATCAGGAACATTTGCCGAGGATATACTGCTTGGACGATGCTTGGCTTCTTCAGAGGTGGAAACTTGGGTCTCGCTGGGACTTGCAGGGCCAGTCGAGGTGGGATTACTTTTGCCATGTTTCGCATCTAGGTCAGTGACTGGGACGCCGCCAAATTCAGCTTGGAGGTTAGCGAGTCGATCGTCATAAGATTCGACGAGAGTGTTGCTGATGGTGCTTAGAGTATCTTGGGCGTCCGACGAGGGCTTCCAGTCGATCGGGCAGAGGACACCGTGTTTGGCCACTGCTTGAAAAGCTTCAAGGAGGCGGAGTGCTTCTAGGACTGAACGACCGACTGTATGGTTATTGATGGTTATCTGCTTAGAAGTAAGATCTTGGTGCAGACCAGAGACGTAGATAAAACATGAAGTGATATAGTAACCAGAATGCCCAATAAAAGGCTTCCGGCCAAGCTATACCATGATGCAACCACATACCTGTTGAACAATACCCTCGTTATCTATTATGAACATGCCTCTTAAACAAATGCCCTGCTCTGCAACCAACACCCCATAGTCCGCGCTCATGCGATGATTAGCGTCGCTCAGGAGAGGAACGTCCACGCTTCCCAATCCTCCGTACTGCCTCGGCACGTTCTGCCAGTGCCAAAGAGAGTGTTTGGTGTCTACGGAGGCGAAGGCTACGGCACAGTTACGATCATAGAATTCGTCGAGGCAATTTTGGAAGGCGAGGACTTCGGTAGGGCAAACAAAGGAAAAGGCTGCGGGAATGAAGAGCAGCATGAGCCATTGACCAGCACTGGTATAGTCAGACAGAGTGACTTCTACAGAGATGAGCTTGTTAGTCGTGAACTATCGATGAATGTGTATGATTTACCTTTCATTTTGCCACTGATGACAGCGTCACACTTGAAATCAGGTGCCTTACAGCCAATACAGGCCTTCCCTAATGCCGACATTATGTTTTATGAATCTCTATATGGGATTGATGGCGCCGATGAGTATATTCAAATATAATGGTAAAGGAAAAGAGACATGGTTAGTGTATGACCTGTGAATGTCAGCAGCACAAATCGACCTGGCATTTATAGCCATCCATCTTCACAGGTGTCTCAGCTTTGAACAATGGATTGAGAAGCAATCGTCGGATATGGGAGAATGTTTGAGATTTGAAGTCATGGTGTTGCTCCGGAGAAAATGTACACTTCCGCTTTCGTCTGGAGAGTCACATTCCAGACACGCCATTGGTACGACCAGGAAGGACCAAGCGAAAAAAATTTCAAACCTCTGGTCTTGTGCCGAGTTTTCAAGCCACCATGTCAGTTCTGCATGGCAGAGTTCGACTAACCTAGCGATAATCCATGCTCTTAGAGATTCCTCAGGCAGAGTCAAAACTCAGGCATGTGGCCTAGCTAAATGACACAGCCGGCTTAACCGACAGCGATGGACCATGAGAGAACGGGTTAGGAGAAAATAATGCGGTCGATGAGGATTCGGAGATATTAACAGGTATGGCCGTGCTAATCAGCCATTTTGAAGAGACGGCGGTGAGACTTGGAAACAGCTCGGCGATAAATGTTAGAAATATGGAAGCCAGACGAAAAGTTGTGAAGAAGGAAACGAGAACGTAATAGTGAAGTCTCAGGCTATACATGCACACCCAATACTAATGTAGATATTGATTGTCCTGCCTCTAACGGTAGAGCACGTTGCCAGGACTAAGGAACCGGTATGTGGCCAGTCCTTCGACTGCGCCAACAGTGGTAAGTCAGTTCCAGCAGCGTAAGACGAGTATCTAAGGTCCTGGAAAACTTTTAGTTGAGAGAAGGCTAGATGGTGGATGTTTGAAATGGCCAGCCAGGTAGGTGTTCAACCTTGTCTCATGACCCGAATAGGAAAAGTCAGCTGAAGACGTGGAATAATTGGCTCCCCATGAATTCCACTTCAAAACAGAAAAATCTCTCTCTGCATCCGAATGAGTGGCACTTAAGCTCAGCTTGAACGAAGCACGAATGTCCGGGAATTGTAGTTCTTTGGCACCGATAGCTTCAAGGTTCCGATTGCGAAATGAAGTTACACGCGCTCAACTTGACTAGAGATGGGCAAAGGAAGTTGTGTCTGTGGTAAGCTTACTTACGAATTTACTAGCGAAACTTTGAAGACCGTGTTCTGCTTTTCGTATTAGTGTAATGTGCATACCCATTGGCATTTGAGATAGCTTCGTTGTCACTGTATCTGGCGCCGGAAGAACACGGGCAGCGCTTTCTCGATAAATGTCACTAGCCCAGCTTCGTCCCTCGAAATCAAAGGCGAGCCTAAAAGTATCGCTTCATCTCGGAGACCGGAGTGGCGGTCAAGACTTCTTTTGGTGGGGATTGTGGAAGTACCGTTGGTAAAGAGGCAGAGGGAGGAGGGGAGGGATGTGAAGGCTACATTGTGATCCACTCTGGGACTCTGGATGATAGCGTCGAAGTTTACAGGCTTGGTGTTTGTTGGTTGGAAGCCGTGATTCCTTGATGAAGGATATTGGTGAGTTGATATAGCCCATCATCACTGTTTGCTGCTGATGTTTGCTCATAGGAGTAGAATATTCCAATAGTGTTGAGGTTTTTGTCAAGCATAGAAGGAGTCGGCTAGAACAGATTATGGATTGCCGCAGTTCGAGGGTACGGATGTGTTATATTTGATATGAATAAAGCTATTGGTATTTTCGAAACCGGCCAGCATCGTTACGTGTAATAGCATTACAGTAGACAGTCACGAGTCATTGCCCTTTCGTTGGTGGTGTAATGTTTGCTTTGAGCTAGAGTTATCATTATGATGGCCCCTTTGCAGCAGCGGCGGCAGCCTCCCTTTTCCTCTGAAGATATCTTTCTTTTGCACTGCTAATGTCGCCTTCTGTCTTTCGACTCTTAGCAGCGTGTTCCAGCTTACTCCGCTCCTCGGCCTCTTCATCGGCAGCGCGCTTAGTCGCTTGTTCGAGCTGATCCTCGAGCATTCGTGACTGCCGTTCCCTGGTGGCTCTCTGTGCAGCATCGCGACCTTTATAAGCTGTCTGGGGTCCTGATGGACGTGCAGATGAGGTAGGCATCGCAGTCGTGCTTTTGGGCTTCGAAACAACGTTCAAACCCGCAGTGAGCAACTGTCTCTTGTCTGCGACTTGGCCTTCCTCATTGATAATGATGTTCTGGCCTTTCTCGTTGAGCTCTCGAGCATAATCGGTATCGGACTTCTCCTTCGGGATCCCTTCTGCGGGCTGCGTGCCAGGTTGTGTTGCTTGGGCTGCAGCTTCCATGGCCTCTTGGTGCCTTTTCTCATCCTCATCCATCATCTTGCGGTAGAAGCCTTGCATACCAAGTTTACTCTTCTTGCGGTCTTCCTCTTCTTGACGCTTTTTCTCCTCTTCCTCCAACCGCCGCACCTCTTCCTGCTGGTGTTTGTATGCCTCAGTCACGAACTTCTCCTTGTCTGCAAACTCATCTCCTTCGGCCTCTCGTTCCTTTTGTAATAATTTGTCCTTTGCTCGTAGCTGGTCCCGTTTTCTGACCTCTGCAGACTCGTACAACTTCTCCATGTACTTTGGTTTGCGTTGGAGTGCATCTTCGCGTTCGGCAGCTTGTTTAGCAGCCGTCTTAGCATGCAGAGCATCATATGCCGCATCGTAATCGTAAATAGAAGGATCTATCTCCAAAGCTTCGTCTGCTTTCTTCGTAGACGCTTGAAGACTGGCGGAATTGCCATGTCGCGTAGGGTCGTCATTCTTTGCTTTGCTCTTCAAAGACGGCGGCCTAGTAGGGTGAAGTTTCGGCTTGAGAGAAAGCTTCGTTTCAGCAGGTTTTTGAGTGGCTTTGGTCCCCTTCTCAAAGTCAAACTCCCCAATCTCTTCGGCTCCCTCAATGGCTTTAGGCTTTTCTTCAGCATCCTCGTCCTCATCAAACACAGCTTTCCGTTTGGCAGGAGCTGGGCGGTTTATTCCATTCTGTGTTTTCTTTTGCAGATTCAGGCCAAACTTGAGCGACATTGTGAAAAGGTTGGTGTAGCAATGAAGAAAAGCTCGAGCTGCGTGAAATGTTGATCTTAAGAAATTGCCAAGACATTCACGTGACGAATTGACCTCCGCCCGCCGCAAAGTGCCGCCACATCAATTCTCTTCCAAGACTTCATCTGCACCATTGTCACCACCCTAACTTGATGCATCGCCTGAGAGACGACTGCAGCTTCAGCCATGGAGGCCAATGGGGATGACCCTTTTAGCGACGAGTTCGGCGGCTCCAAAGCATCTAAGTTTCGCTTCAAATCGAAACGTCCGCGAACGGAGGATGAGGACGATTCTTCCCGCGAAAAGCGTCGCAGGCGGCCATACGAAGAGGACAACCACTCTCACAGGCGTCATCGACATCATCGACACCACCACCGTAGCAGTCGGCCGAAGGACCGACAATCTGGACCGAAAGATGACCCAAGCCTCTATGATGACACCTACGACGCGAATTCGAGGTCCTCGCAATACGCCGACCCTGATGCCGCATTTAGAGAATCTCTCTTCGATGCACTAGCTGATGATGAGGGAGCAGCATACTGGGAAGGAGTCTACGGCCAACCTGTGCACATATACCCCAACACCAAGCCAGGCCCCGAAGGAGAGTTGGAGCGCATGACGGACGAGGATTATGCTGAATACGTCAGAGGAAAGATGTGGGAGAAGAGTCATCAACACATAATTCAGGAGCGTGAGCGCAGGGAGAGGGATAGGAAGAAGCGAAGGGCAGATAGAGACGAGACGGATCGTATGGAGGCTGAGCGGGAGGAATTCCAGCAGAAGATTCAGGAGAGCTTAAAGCGAGGAGAGGCTCGAAAAGCTGCAAAACAGTGGAAAGAGGCTTGGGAGAAGTATGTGCAGCGGTGGGAGGAACTCAAGGGCAGAATGGATCACGCTCAAGAGCCAAGGACAGACATTCAGGATCTTATTCCATGGCCTGTCCTGTCCGGCAGGCATAAAGATGTCACCAAGGAGGAGATCGAAGGCTTTTATCGTCATGTGCCTGCCGGTGAAGACCGTTCAGTATCTCTCCTGAAATTGGAGCGAGTCAAATGGCATCCGGATAAGATGCAGCAACGATTCGGTGAACGGATAGATGCAGACTCGATAAAGTCCATCACCGCCGTGTTCCAAGTCATTGATCGATTATGGAATGATGAACGACAGAAGAGACAGGGCTAATGGCTGCAAACTAAGCTCACTTTCAGCTGTAGCGGTTGCGTAGTCCGGATAGCTTCACGATTTATGACCACTTTCCGTTGCATGATACCCAGACATGAATTAGATTTTGTTCAGACAGCTATAGGTGCATTTCTTCTGTTCAACCACGTGGTCTTTTCGTAATGGTGATGCCGATTCCAAAGGTAGCCGAATATCTGACTCCTAGCTCCATAGCCACACTCTCACTTACGAATCGCCACATCTTTGACACTGTGGGCACCACTTCCTAGTTTAGTCTCAAAGCCAATACTACAAACTGCTCTACCTTGTGCAAAAGGATAATACCAACCTTCATATCTGCAAGACCTGCATCTCGCTCCATGGCCCCAACGCTCCGATCTCCCTCACAGCCAGACAGCAGCATGCGACACCTTCCTTCGATGCCGTTGAAGGATTTCCTGCCTTCGAAACACTTGAGGGATTTTTAGGGGATGCGGTAAGAATATGCGAGCCGGGACTACTGGAAAAAGAGGAAACGAAGGGGAGTGATATGCGATCCTCTCGACGACGTGGCGAGCGCCATAATCTGGGCGCTGTCTCTCCACACTACGCCACTCAGGCAAGAAGACAATCACTTTCCTGAGCGATCGACGGAAAAAGACATGATTGCTACCTTCCTCTGGAGTACTGCCGCAAGGAACATTGTTGGCCACCCCCGCTTTACATGGCATGCCACATATAGCTGCTGGGCGAAGCCTTGAGTAACCCGATTATATGGATTCTTTCGCCTCTGTATTACTCATTCAAGTCTCATGACGATTTGGTGAACATGTAGAAAGAAGCTTTGTTGAATTCTCATGCAGCCAGCCCTTCCCTAGCTTGCCACAAGTGATCCGGCCAGCATAACAACAGACCAAAACACATCCACCTTACTCAACCACGTTTCCCATTCCGCAGCCGTCTGTTCAATCCTCCCTCCCGACGTCTTAAACCACTTTACAAGCGCTCCCTCATGGGTCAGTCCGTAAATAGCCATCTCGTCAAAAAGAACCGCAATCTCCCTCCCCCAACTCTCTACATCCCTCGCCTCCCAAATAACTCTCTTAGCCGGCAGTGGCACAATCAGAAATCCCTCTAACGGCAGACATTCCAGGGCTTGCTCGATGTCGACTAGCATATTGAGGACGCGAGTGACGGTGACGAAGCGTCGTCGAGACTCGTAGACGATCCAGCTTTTCCAGCCGTCGGTGTCAAGGCCGGCACTGGAAGCGCATATGCCGCCAACGCGGTTGAAGAGCGTTAGGGCTACGTGGTGAAAGGAGACGAGAAGGTGGGTGTCGAAGTCGTTGTAAGAATTTTCCCCGTCAACAAGGCGCATTAGGATGTAGACAAGGAGGGATTGGGCTGAGGCAAGGAGATCCTGGTCAGAGTATTGTTCATGCTGGAATCCATCAGTAAAAAGTTAGTTCACGAGGAAGGGATTCATGGTAGAATTACCTCAAACCAAATCCTCTCGTGCTCGAGTCGGATGTTCGTCCAAACTTGATTCAAAGACTGGGCATTTCTCTGCATCCACAATTTCGCTAACATCATACAGTTCTCCAAAGCTTTTGGCAAGCACCCTTCATCATCAAAGCAATGCATTGGATGTATAAATACGGGAAAACTCTCCAGCTGAATCATCATCCCGGGTATCGAACCCAGTATCCTTTTGATGTACATAGCACTCACTTGTGCACCTGGATTGGCTAATTTTCGGACAGTAAGAGACCGCGTGCTGTTGCGGGATATGTCGAAACGGGATACAAATTCCGTGCCATAGTGTAGTTCTACGAGGCCTTTGGCCGTTGCGGCTTGGATTGTCAAGGGAGAGGAAGACGACAGGTTGAGGGCAGCGAGGAGTTTCACGGTTGTTGACTCTGGACTCTCCGATATTGGGGGGAGAGAAGTCATTAAGTTTACAAATGGAGGTGTTGACTTTGAGGATGGCATATCAAAGCCCTCGAAAGGTGGTGTCGGTAGGATGAAATCCGAAGTCTGAAGCGCGAAGTCTTGCTGCAATCCACCTAGTTCATTCAGATTGTTCAATACAGTCGAATCATATTGACATTCCGTCCCTCTCTTTAAGCAGTTCGAGCAATAAGGCAGCTTTTTTTGGCGTTAGATATTCTTCCTTTCTGTAATATTTAAATTATATTACCTTCGAGTCGCAGCGCGTTTTGGCTTTGGCACATGGTTCACAAGACCGTTTTCGACTTGATGTACTATGGGAGGACTTTTGGCGGCAATAATAACCATGGCGTTTCAACTTCTGCTCTTTGTTTTGTCAGAGATCTAGTGAATATTATTTGGAAGGCTCCAAACCTGTATCAAACAGTTTCCCGCATCGCGCGCATTTACATTTGGATTCGATGTCCATGATTAGTGGAACGAACGTTAAACAGTCAATCACACTAGAGAGGATATGATGCCGTAACCTCCGAGCCTGTTGAGTCTAATGACTACAAGAAATTCGTACCAAATCGCTGATGCTTCGCTTTGACATTTACAGAGGACGGGAGTGCTGCTGGCTTGATCAGGGGCCGGAAGGATTCGTCCGTGTATTCGGATGACTAATCGTGAAACGTTCACATTAGCTTACCTACCCCTACCGCCGAGTTTATTAACAAGTCTCTTTAATGATATCAGCAACAAGCCACTCTTGAGTCACATTCAATTAGAATCTATATACACCACCTTTTTTCCTCCGACCGAACACCGAGGATAGCGCTGTAGATCGTAATATGGAGGACTTAAAGAAGCTTACGTTTCTTATTGTATTTTTTTCCTGTATCTATACTTATAGTGTAAATATTTATACACTTTAACTTTTAAAGCTAATATTTTATGTAAACTACCTTAATTATTAAGATAGCCTTACACTATTATCCCCCTATTACAAGAGATCGACAAACACAAGGACGGGTCGGCGTTCGGTCGGAGGCAAAAAGGTGGTGTATCCTTCGCTGGACATCTAAGGTGACGCTCCAGGATACAAAGCGTGGATACTATGCAAAACCAGCCGCAAAAAAGCTCAATAGGCTTCCAACAGTCAGCCCAGCTACCAAACAAAGAGACATGAAGCCACCCGCTGCTTCGCGCTCATTTACGTCCACCCATTCTACAAAGCCCATCATGCAGTTGCTACCGATATAACCATTGGAAATTCCAAATAAGAGCTGGACTACAAGAAGATAAAATGCATCGCTATTGATTTTGGCACCCTTGCCACGAATATTACACAGCAGATACAGCGGAATAAAAACGACGCGAGCGATAGATAGTATAAAAAGGAGACGTGGTCGGGACGTGAGCGTCAGTGCTGGTACGGCTGGAGCAAGCCTTCCAAGCAGATCCCCGATATTCCAAAACAGGAAAGCCAGTGGTATGAATGATGCTGGCCGGAAAAGACGCGGTGCGTTCAAAGTTGGTCTCACGCTTTCGATCTGCTGCGTGAACACTGGGAATACCATGGTGACGGCGAATGTAAGAAAGACAGCGCCAGCAAGCCAGAATAGCTTCTTAAAAAGTGTTGTAAGAGGAATGACCTCGCGCTCTAATGGCGGCGTCTCATCGTCGTCATCTTCTAATGTTTGCTTGATGCGGTGCCTCGGCCCGTGTTGCAGGAGAAGGAAGAAAAACGCGAGGAGTGAAATGGTGGATATCACAGTAGCCGTCAGAAAGTAGGCAAAAGCAGAGGTACTCGATTCCTGTGCAGCACCACTATCGGCCTTCTTTTCCGGCACTGAGAGCACGGAAACAATTTGAGCGATACAGGGTAGAACCCCCGCAACACCTTGTCCGGCCATAATACCCTGAGTATACTCCTCTCGTCCGAAGCCGGACACATAGGCAAAGACTCCGTTCTGGCACAGTGCCGTTGCTAGGCTTGCTGCAAAGACAACGAGCATCAGGAACGCAAAGTACAACCCAGCGGAAGCACCTAGGAATAGCCTTGTAGACATGGCGAGCAGGGTGAATGCCACAATATTGATAGCAAGAGACGCTATGATACGTTTGGGATATGAAGCTCGAGCTTGGAGCTTTGTAAGGAGGATCATGGATCCAAGATTCCCGACTGTTGACACGGACAGCTCTGCAGATTGGAAATTTCGGAGTAGTCTTTCGTCGGATTGGAATCGGTGCTGGAAGTATGGGGCAGCAGCTAGAAACATGTTCCTGAGTATTTGTTAGATACACATAGAGCAGAGAATGAAGTCCCTGACCAAGCCCAGAGCATGGCAACCCCCAGTAGCAGGAACACGGAGTAGTCCAGCCAGGAGAAGCTTCCTTCCTTCGAATGCTCAATCCTCTCCCCATTTAGGCTTTCAGAACCACCTTCCAGTGGCTCATAAGAAGGCCTTCGCTGGAGCAAGCGTGTTATCCGCTCCATGTTCCCCAGATGTGGTTGAATAGGTATATGTAAAAGTCGATGCGCTGCTAGAGAATGACAATTCGGTGTAGGACGTTTCAAGGGGGTGGCTTCAGTGAGGACGAAGCTGGGTAGGAGAGGCCTCGCAGTGTGAGGCAGTCATCTTCCTCAAGGTCGCGAAAGCACTGGGTCGACGCGGATGGAGAGCAGCTGATGTGAATGTCTCTGACGCCTGCAGCCACATAATAGCACCGGGTGGGGTCTTGGCGGTATTATGTAAGCCAACTTTATCGGCATGGTCGACTTGCTTCAATCAACTTTATTTCATACACAATTTATAACACAAACATCCAGCTGCCTACTGTCAGGTTGTTTTTCAAGATACTACCTTACTTAGTCAAACATCTGCCAGAACTACTATGGCATCGGCTACTCCTCAGACCCTGTCAGTAAAGCGAAAGCGAGGAGAAGCACCTGTTGATTCACTTTGTAAGGCGTGCTAGCCCTTTCACTCTGTTGTGCACCGTCTTGCTAAATCTCCAAGTACTCGAGCAAAGCAGTGTTCAGAGCAAGAGACGTTTGACTGAACACAGCGTCATATTTCGCCGAGTCCAGTCTCGTGAACCACATTCTACCTTCTTAAGGCCAGCCTCGCAGCCTCCTACACCGCGTCGCTTTCAATTCTCGCGAGGAGAAGGAAACTTGATTCTTGTGGAGAAGAAGGACAACATCGATCTAGTTACATTGGATCATGAGCCAGTAGACTTGGATTCTCCGCCGCCGTCGCAATCGAGTTTGCAAAAACGGCCCGGCGCCAGCGCCGCATCGAAAGGATTTAGAGCAGGTGTTCAGCGCCAAATCGCTGAAAAGGGTATTGATAGTCTATCAGAGCCCTCAGCCGAAGTCGTGAACGAGCTAGAACAGTTTGCTGCAGAGGTCGATCAAAAAGACAAAATAGACGCCTCCCCTATCAAAAAGCCGTACAATTCGAAGTTCAAGCCAAAGGTTCCAGCGCTGAGGTATAAGGACCGACAAACAGACCATTCGATACACCAAGATCCGGAGGCCATGGACGTTGATATGGAAGGTGAATATGTGTACGATACCTATGTTCGAGATGTCGCCATGGCCGATGCTCTGACAGAAGCGATATCCACCCCAAAGGGCTCCTTCGGATTCATTGTCATCACGGACGAAGATGAAGATTTCTGGGACACCTACGGGCAGGAGACTGAGAGCGACAAAGAATTTGATACCGACGATGAAGACGAAAATGCCGAGGACTACTATGGCGCAGATTATCCGGAAGATGAAGTCGCTTCCGATGACGAGTATGGCGCGAATCCGTACAAGTACAATCATGGGGATGATGAAGAATTCGACGCTGAGAATCCTGCATGGAGCGACGAGGAGGACGATCTTCGATATCGGTGGAAGCAAGACGCCTATTCTCGTATCAGCCATGAAAATGGAGCAGGCTGATGATTGTTTTCATTTGAAAGCCTGATTACTGTGAGCTCTAGCAAGAGCGCACTTCCAATGAAGGTAGCGACCTACTGTTCTCGTCCAGTGCGCTTCAGTATGGATTTAGCAGGTGGAATTTCGAAGAGCGAAGTGAGTAAACACGAGATGAATAAATTGGAAGGCTCATAATATTAACAATGTCTCCGGTGTGTTAGATGAACATCAAAATAGACACCGTGCTGCTGAAGCCAGATAAACGCTGCAATCCTCCTTCCTGTTTTATAGATAACACTAAAACAAAGCCGAGAGTTATTTTTTTCGCACCAACGTTCAGGACAAACTTCGGATTTTACCTACTCAAACAAGGCGTGGGAATCCGTATCTGTCTTGCAATTCGCGCACAAAGGGTACCAAATTAAGATTCCTCGCGGCCACCCGAAACCGCTCCCTGTTCTTTGCGTCCCTCGAACTATCCCCCTTCCGCTTCTTTATCAAACCCCACTCTTCTTCTCCCATCAGTCGATACACCCTGCTCTGTGCCGCTGGGGTGGTTCGTGCAGTAATCGTCTCATCGTCTTCGCCAAAGTCTTTAAGATACCTCCTAAAATATCTCATAACCTCGTCCCATGACAGATGAGGGTTTGGCATAACGTGAAAGAACAGTGCGGCACACTGATCTCTGAGCGTCCAAGTCGTGTTTTGATGATTCGTATCTTGGTTGTGGGCTTCCTCGTCCGATGTGTCGGGCGAGGAATACTGACCGGTCGCAGCTTGATATGGCGGACTCGCCGTGGAGCCCGGAGCAATAAAACTCAAGCTCATACGTTCGAGATCCGGCGGGCTCCTAAAAGAATTTCGTCAGGTTCAATCACATGGCATGGTGATGGGGAGCTTACTGTTCGTCAGAATTATTGTTATCTGCTACACGTCCACGTTCGTATCCCCGGAAGCCATTCATCCTTGAGAGCTTAGAGTGTGATAAAGTAACCTTTCAGTAAAAATATAGGGGAGAGTAGTGAAACCCCTGAGCGAGTAAGAGTTTGATGGGCAATGTCAAGTAGGAGTATGAAGGATAAGATCAAGAAACCATTCAAGAAACGCGCCCTTATATACCCTAGGACGAAGCACGAGCTCCCTATATTTGGCGCCCATACAGCGGGCATTAATTTAATCGTTGTCGAGTCTCGAAGCGCAAGTCTGCGCGGATTAATGATACAAGTCGACGTGTCGAGGAAATTTCTGCCGTAGTTGGGTCTCACAACGCAATTCACTACAAATCCTTGTTCACTTCCCGTCTCCCCGTATCTCATTGTTACACAAGAATGTTCTAGGTTCGGATTCCGCAGAAATCTCGAATACTCCAGTTCTCATAATAGGAATATGCCAAAACAACCTTCCAGAGGCATACAATCTGTCAAGCTCCCGATGGTTGTCTGGCGTACCCGCAGAGGCAACGAGGCCAGTTCATAGCCTTACTTAATCATACCTACTTCTATTTTCAAGTACCTACAAAAACGATACTTTGGCGAAATCATTCAGGCCAGAACATCGCTATTTTTGCGGTTCTCTAGGACAACTGGAGCGTTTGCCCAGATTCTCAGTCTTCTGCATTGATCGGGCAGAGCTTGCATTTTATGACATATCATTTTTCTCCTAGTTGCTACTAAACCCGCTAATTCATTTCGTCGTCGAGTTACCTCTTGAGGAAATCCACTTCTGCATGACTAGGATTTTCGAGGCACTTTCGCGTGAGGCAAAATACCTACTAATTCTCTGAACTAGTATCATTAATACGTCTGCAGAACCGGTTGAAGAGTCTGAACCAATGACATGAGGACAACAACATAGTATACTCCCACTATGTTTCAGGCTAAGGATTTCTTGTCAGCATGTCCCCTTTTCCGAGATCATCACAACTATTCTCTCTTTCTCATAATTGGAATTTTTCGGCGACAAATATGATCCAGGCTTGGCCTAAGGCAGTCTGTCGGATTCGGGATACATGTAATATCCCGCAAGCCAGCCGCAAAGGCTTTCTTGTGCCAATAGGCTCTGAAACCTGCCCCCCGATGCTGTGCATATACCATTATGCTTCAGCCTTCGAGATGCTTCTTCACCGGGCTTCGGGCGCTACCCCGCATGCGCTCTCGCTGGCCGCATCTGATTATGCAGACAATTGGAGCCGCCTTTCTCATTGTAACTGCCAACTCTTTGAGTACCAGTCGGCATGCAAGTTTTGTTGGGAAGCCACATTGCTCATCATTCTGCAGATTAAAAACGGCGGCATCTAATTTTCGCTCGAAAAGAAGATAGCAAGACGCATATGCAACCTATCCTCGATCGTGCTTGAAGGTCAGTTAGCTTTGCAACTCTACTCGTCACCAGAGCGTGCCAAGCTGGACGCATTCCGCTCCAACATCAATTCGAGGAATCCTGGCTGACCACGTTCCTAGGCATTCTCGAAGCTGGGTCTACATACTTCATGAGCGTTGACCATGTGGGTTGACGGCCAACGTTCAATCCAGAACCGGGTCCATTCTCTGCATATGCAGAACATTGGCTTGAGCGTTTATCCTTGCTAAGTAGATGCACTGATTGGCCACTTCACGTTAGCGGCGGAAAAGACGGCGGGGCGCAATGCAATACATTGATACAATGTATTGCTTTCACAACCTAAGCTGCAACGTATGTTGGCGTCATGTATTGACTGACGCAGATCTGTGGATGACACCTACTCCAGGGGGACGTTGCTTTTCATCGTAATTTCCAGCTTCTTAGTGTCATTCGTCCAACTGATATCAGCCCTACCTATTTACGGTCTCATAGGTCTGAAGCTCGTGCCCGTCTCATCGCCGATCCATATATTCCGTCTACATACACTAACCAATTACCTGGGACGGACCATAGCCGATTTGATTCATCTACAAAGACCCAGGAACTTCCAGTACCGCACTTTCTCTATCACAGCCACCAAGGATACTGTACGCACGTCGGAATCACTACTTAATCTCCGTTTGGAAAATCTCCCGCCAATTGTAGATCTTCACAGATCCTTCTGATATTTCGTACAGCCTTGCCCCCCACATTACCAAGTTTCTACTCGGCGAATTTTCTTTTACGAGGGAATCCACATACTGAGGCATCTTTTCAGAAAGTGATATATCACATCATCTTATGAGAAAACCGCTCTAATCAAGAAAGCGGCAAGGCAGCAACCGAACTCGATTACAGGAATGCAGCAAGGCTCGAAAATGGGACGACTCATGTGAGAACCCGCTCACTCGTGGAAACCAAACCAAATACACGGGCTGGTTATAGAGACTGAATCTTCACTCCGCTCATCCTAACAGTAACTCTCCAGTTCTTCTACGGGCCTTGAGGAACCATTACCATACAATATGTGAAGGAGTCTTAGGCATTCTCAACTTTGTTCACGAGCTCACGGGAAAGAAAAGTGTGAGGGCACGAGGCTCTGTATGAAGACTACGCTTTACAATCCGATTACGAACCGCGGCTTCGACCCCATCGGCTATCATATAATTTATGCATATGCCGGCGTCAGGATGTATGGCACTGCACATATTGCTCGCTAAGATCCTTGATAAGCGCCGCAGCTAAGGTTCTGGAGCACCACAACTCTTTCTTCGCCGTGCACCCTTCCCGCGGGCAATGCGCACTATTTCTGTCGTCAATAAGCCCCCTGCAGCCCTTGAATTTCGAAGAGGCTATTGCCACACAATCGAATTCTAGCCATTATACCCTCCAAACATTGTGTCATTCCCTGGACCGTCTAGATGGAAGCTTGCCGCACTCGCACGTTGGTAAAGGTAGTTCGCAAAAGCTACATCATTCTCTCACTGCTTTACACAGTGTATACGCCATCGGTTCGACAGGAACTTGCCGTGCATACTTCCATGTAGCTTGAGTTGACGGACACCGGGACGTCTCGTCCAGAGTGTCTCACCGTTCAAGAACCTCTGCGTTTCACAGCATCGTCTCGACCAACCACGCTTCGAGAAGACGACAGCTTAGATCCCGCGGAGCCTATATGTCAACAGAAAGCGGGACCCTTCTCCTGTTTTATTTCTATTACGGCTAGTCTCTCCGGAGAAACAACATGCTTTCTCGATTTGCGAGGTTTTTGCGCAACTTCTTCCTTCTTCAGGACAATTGGGCAGTTATGCTTCATTCGGTATCCTCGCATCGGTTTTCTTCGGTAGAAACTTCGGAACTCTCATCGTCCATGCATCAGCTGCATTCACGTACACAAGAGATAGCATGGTTCTTCGAAATCAGTCAACGGCCATGCGGATTGACGTTGCGCTCTTTGGCCAGACGTTGACTGAGAGCACCAACCCAATAGTGGTCTGCCATGTTGCACGTTGGTATTTTTGTTGCTGCGATATGGTTCTGCGGTGGCTGGCGACCTTGATGTTCTGCCGACGGAATATTCCTGCTCGTCAGATATTCATTGGATGAGCGCGATGATAGTAGGTGATGCCTGACGATGCCGAAAGCCAAACATTCGATTCATGCGGCTTCCTTCCAAATTCGAATCATCAAGCTTACGGACTTAACTCCGCTCTTTGCCATTCATCAATCACCAACGCTGGCGGATCGGCCCGCCCGTTACCCCACGTTCACTTTCATCCCTATACCAGGTTACTGGATACTTGGAGTCTAGAACCGTCTCATGATTTCTAAGGAATCCTTCATAAAGTTACACTCCATCCACAGATTCATGCTACATGTGTTCTTTTTTAGTCTAAACGATCGAGTCATCGAACGTGGCACAACCCCCTTTCTTTGCTGTCAGCTTTTCTTCCAGCGGAGTTTCCTCCGATTTTCGGACCTGCATCTCGGCCCTATAGAACGTCTAAGTCGAGTCGCTAACCCCTACGAAACTCTAACCATATCAATATTATGTTCATCACAAGCTTTCCCGGCCTCCTGCTTGCATCTGCAGTTTCATTTACGCGAGCTCAAAAGCCCAATTATTCTAGAGTTCTTCAACCAGAATGCTTTTCTACGGCCGCATTAGCACATCTCCTTGCAGATAAACCATAATCCTCGGAGAATGTATTCCAGGGGCTTCCACGATCTAGCTACAGGAGGTGCACATACCGAAAACCAGGTCAACTCCTTTTCCGCATTAGTCAAAACACGCTATGAAGTTGTTGAGGAATCTACTTTTGAAGGATTTCCTTGTACCACCGGCTTTCTCGCCGGTGCGAATAAGCCGTCGACGGCCTTATATGCTAGCAATGGACGCCTAAATAGACCCCGCGGAGGGAGAGACGACTCAGCGCTCTCTCTAATGTGCCTCGTTGAGTTATAGGAATCTTCAGTTGCTGTTGAGGAAGGTTAGCCGGGAGGATCGCGCTGAACGCGGGTAAGGTTTTATTCAGTCGCTAGGAGTCTAAAATGTACTATGATTAGTATCTGGTATCCGTAGAGCGAATCGAGTCTAATGACGTTATTGTGCGCTTGGTTAGATTCTAAATTGAAGCTGACGAAATTGTAAGCTCTCTTGACAGTCGCAAACAAGGCGTTTTAGAGACAACTTGCAATTCTTATTCCAGTGGAAGGTCGCTTCCTCAACACCTCACTGACTTGTTAGCAGCCAACTCAGAAGCAACGATTCCGAGAAGATTTGCTTCTTGGTCGGTTTTGACGATCCTTTGAAAGCGTCTGAGAAGGTCAACTTTACGGAAGATTTGCTTCCCTAAGCTTCTAAGTAATTCTGGGAAAGTAACCTAGAAGCACCCCTTCTAAGAGGATCTACCTCTTTACCATTTTCGAGTACAATTGAAGTTCTTCCCAGAATCTATGCCATAGAAAGATGCGATTTACTGATGTTCCTCACTCCTTGAAACCAAACTTGGAAGAAACGCTTCGGAGAAGAGATTCTGTGTAATAGTAGGGTGCATCGAATTTTCCACTATGAAAATACCTGAAAACTGAACCTTTGCTTCTATTTTCATACCAAAGGCCGGTGGATGAAATCAAATAGCCACTGACTCACTGTTCATTATTTGGGTTGGAATCCTGCATTGCTGCCATACGTCTTACATATGCGCGGTCAGTGACATGCAGTGTAATCATTAATGATTCATTAGACCGAATTGGCGTCCAGGGAGCATTACCCTCAGGACACGACATTGCCTTGTGAACTTCGAAGTGTCACTGTAACAGAGATGATCTCTGGGGTTGCATTATCAGCTCCTTCTCCTTCACGCTCCAATCGCGACCTCGCCCCTAACAGAAAACGCCTAGCGTGGAATGAGGACCCTAATTGGATACATGACCTTGATCTCTTTGAAGCTCCACGGAAAACGACTTTGCGTGGACATGAACATGACAGCCGAATGGATCCTCACCACAGGTCCACAACAAGTCTCTGGAAGAATGGTTGTGAAAGCGGTTAAGCAGGATTCAAGGCTGCTAACCGGTTCTAGAGTTCTTGATTTGCATGCATGCTCATGCTTCAACCTCCTTGCTCAACCCATTCCTTCCTATCCTCACGAGCACATCATTCCCATCCGCACTCTGAGCTCCAAAAGACGTGATCTCTCCACCAATTTAGCGCACACGTCGCTCAAGCTTGTTGTCTCCCTCTGACTCACCCTAACGATACCCTTACAAAGCACGGCGAGGAGCTAGGAATCGACCGAAACGGTAGCTTCGTGGATCGATTATGATTCGAGCGAGGTTATCAACATCAGAAGTCATAGCGGGTTATAATAACGGGAGCAAGCGTAACATGAATCAAGAACACTGACGCAAATGGTTGTATGTATGTGTACAAGAGCCGTGGCTCACTGCCTTAGCATGTATCACTCACCACTATTGTTCAGAATAAGGCGGACTCCTGCTTACCATTTCTCCGCCAGCACGCATTACTATACATACTATATCTTACTCTCGTTTCGCTTGCCTCTCCACCCACTCAGCGTACTCCCGCCATCAATCTCAATCACGTTACCCGTGATGTGCGCGCTGCCGGAACTACTTAGGAAGAGAACGAGGCCGGCGAAGTCGGATGGTTTACCGATACGACCGGTGGGTTGACCGAGCAGTAGATTATCCATGTATTTGTTTAGGCCGAAGCTTGTCATTCGGGATGGGAACACGCCGCTGGGGCGAGTGAGTATATGAGATGGAAGAACGAGCTGGGCAAGGACTGACGAGGGCGAGGAGAGTGAGGGACTTACGGGCAAATACAATTAACCATGATATTCTTCGGCGCAAGTTTCGAAGCCGTGACTTTACTCAGATGTATACAAGCCGCTTTAGATGGACCATCTACCACCAACGTCAGTACCTCTCAGACCTGCCCATAGGCAAAAGTAAAAACCTAAACTCACAACTAAAAGTCCCATGTCCCGGCTTCGACAACCCACCCCCCTCCCCCGTCGTAACATCACTCGTACTCACCCCCGCCATACTCGCAATATTAATAACCCTCCCCGGCTCATCCATACTCGCCCCCTTCCTCAACAACCCCTCCAACCCAACCGTCATATAAAAAACACTCTTAACATTCAACCCCATAAGCTTATCCCACGCGCTCTCCGGGAAATCATAATAGTCGTCTCCCCACGTCGCCCCCGTATTATTCACCAGCACCGTCAACCGATCCGTTCTCTTCTTCACCTCGGCGCAGAGTCGCTCGCACCCGGCTTTGTCTTTCAAGTCTGCGATGATGTAGGAGCAGGTTCCGGGGCCGAGGTTGTTGAGACGCGTGCTTGTGGCTTTTAGTTCTGCTTCTTTGCGGCTGGCGATGATTACTTTTGCGCCGTTTTGCACGAAGCTTTGAGCGGCCATTTCGCCGAGGCCCGTGGCGCCGCCTGTGATTAGGGCGATGTGGTTTTTGAAAGAGAAGAGGTTGGAGACGGAGAGATCTTGGGTTGAGGCGTTGTGCGTCATTTTGGAACGTTTTTTTGGTTCAATGAAACTTGAATGGTGAATATTGGAGAAGTAATGGCAAACGACAGATAGGAGAGAAGGATCTGAAGCTTTTTGAGGTTCAATTCAGGTTGTATGTGAGATATGCTTCATGACTCTCGACAAACGTATAGCTCGAGGTGGAGGTCTGCGTCAACCTCGGCACAGTCTTCCTGCGGGAGCTCTATTAGGGTGATGTATACCTACTATCCCTTTGTCTTTGAAAGTGCTCGAGTCTATCGAATGCTTCATGAATAGGACCGTTATGCTATGGGAATGAAGTAGTGATTTCGGAACATTGGAGTGGGTCTACTGAAGTACACGTGACCAATATCGAATCACCATTACTTTTCCAGCAATCTTGCCTCGAGTGTTTTTCAGACGTACTACTAATCTATGATGCCTTTCCGAACTACTATATTACGATGATGGAGTCTTAGATAGCCGTCGAGTACGGGTACCGAATCCAGCATTCCTAGGTAGTCTGGGCAATCAATTCGAATTTTGGGTATATGATGAATTAGGTTTGCTCTGAAAAAGCAGATAGGTATATTTCGACGACATCGCCATCAAATCTCCGCCATTGCTCCATACAACCCAAAAGCCATAAGATGCACAAAGTCCGCTTCCGGCGTCCAACTTCGTCCCAAAGCCCCGTCATACCAGCCCTAGAGCTTCGTAAACCAAGTTTTTTTGCATAGAGTAGGAAGTGTCCTTGGTGGCCAAAAGAAAATTGCCAGTGCACCGTTCCAAAGTCTATGTTATGTACATCTGCAATGAAAAGGAAGAGCGAGAACGCTACTCAGTCCAGTTATTTTCCTATTTCCCAAGCCCCCGGGGCGCCATGCAGGGCCAGCTGAAGAACCCAGAAAAGAAGAGACGAGAAGAAAAGAGGAGGGGTTCTAAGTATACGAGTCGTGCGTGTAAAGTGCATGAAGCATGAAATACAACGAATCAAAAATATGCTGTTGAAGAGTGCACAGTCCGTGATCCTTGCTTTGGTCGCAACACAAGCTGGGAGTGAATTGAAGAAAGGTGGGCACGAATCAAAGCTATGCTTCGACGGCTTGCGGCTTTGGACTTTCCAGCCTGACTGCGTCGGGCCCAGAGTCGTCATTCTCATTGAGAGCCTGTTTGTCATCAACCGTGTAATCTGCTCTTAGCTCCTCCTCTTTCAATTTTTCGTCCCCAGTCCCACTCACTTTCTGATTTCCCGCGTCAGCTGCAAGCCCATTAATAGAACCGTTAGACATTTGTGGGACAATTGTTTGTGAGGATACATGTCGATCCTCTCGGTTCTTATATGTGGATGGTCTTGGGGTAGCATCCTCATCTTGTGCCAACTGCCAGCTCGGAGCTGTAGCGGTGCTACCGCTTGCAATAGACATGGCCTGGTCATCCGTTTCGTCTCCCATTGCAGACTCCGGCACTACCACTTGAGCCTGCTTGCGCACTTTCAATCTCTCTTCCGCGGGCACATTCTGCCATTCAGACCCAAAGGTAATGACTGAGGCCTTCTTCCCATGGACAGTGAAGCTTCCTTTAGCTCTTGAGAGACCTTCGCTTTCGGGTGTATCGTCACTGACCACAGTCGAGGCGGAGTCTCTGCCCTTGTGACTGCGGCGATGTGCAGATCCGCTGTGGGAAGAATCTCGTAACGTGCGATGTAAACTCCTGCGAACTTTGGAGCGCGATTCTGGGGACCCAGTGAGCGGGGCAGGTGGAGCGTCAGAATCAGATGCAGTATCAGGACGCAATCCATCAACAGTAGGCGGGCCAGGAGTCCGCGGCTCGTCTTGACGGAATTCAGCATCAGGAGGCGGGGTGGTATACTGGGATGCAGTATCGGAGATTGCCTCGGAATCCACAGTCTTATCACCAACAGTGGAGACAGAAGGTCTATGCTCGCGAGCGATGAGGTTGGGAGATTGATTGGAGCCGCTGGTGATGGAAGCCCTAGGGTTCGATGATACAGGACTAAATGACATCGGAGGCAACTCCCAGGAGCCAGGTGGATGGCTGGGACTAGACTGGCGAGAAGTCTCAGGCGGCGTTTTGAAAACATCATCACCGTACTCCGTATCACGAGAGGACTTTGTGCCAGGCCGTACAGATAAGCTAGGAGAAGCTGGGGGTTTTTGCCCGTTGGGTACTGTACTAGCCTTTGAACTGAGTCGCGCAAGGCTGCCAATCCGCAACTTCTTTTCTGATGGCTGCGTAGGGGATTGCATCTGCGTAGGTTGAGTCGGAATCGAAATTCCGGCAATATGATCGATTCGGGCTTGTCTTTCGTTCGCCATGTTCTTCTCCTCTTCCAATTCCTGAGCAAGGATATCTCGATGGCATTTCATGCGCCATATCTCTATCCGAGCCCATTTGAGTTTTGCTGCGAGTCGGCCAGCTGCGAGGATAAGAAGTTCTCTTGTTTTCGGCTGCACAGGGGCGAGAATTTGAAGATGTCTCGCATCCCTCAGCCGATTCTCGAGCTGTCTGATCGATTGCACTAACCTCTCCTCAGACTCGGAGATTCGTAATTGCATCAACTCTCTTCGAGCGTTCATCATCTGCTGAGCAAAATGGTTATCGATCTTCCCACTCTGGATGGTGACATCTCCAGTTGCTGTCGCGATGGACTTGGTCGAGTGCGACGACTCCAGCCTGCGGATTCCTCGATTCCTTTGACCCTCGTACAACCCTCCAACGAGGCCTCTCGGTCTAACACCCATCGTCTCAAATGCGGCAGAATAATTCAGTCTGCTTAGCCAGTCATTCAAATCATTTTCGCTGTCTGCGAGATAAGTCTCTTCTCCAGCCTTGGAGAATACGACAAAAGCATGCTTATGCTTCTTGTAAGTGTTGTCCACCAGTGCGACTGTACCATCCATGGGTATAATATGGTCTTGCTTGAAGTCTTGTAGTGGAGGTTGGAATATAACAGGGCCAGTATTTCCGTTCTTGATGTGCTGATCGTGTTGATGCATAAGATTCTTAGCCCATCCGGAATTCCTGAAGAACGAGAGGCCGGATCGCGTAAGAACCGCGCCCCATTCCTGCCAGGGTGATCTCGCTGCTTTCTTCTTCGGATCTTTCCTCCACAAAACCCCGACTTTTGTGACTGGCATCTCAACAATGCCGACTGACGTTTCATTGGGGTTATCTGATTGGGACATAAATGCTTCAGGCCTTGATCGTGACGACACTATTTGAATAACGCCATACTTTGAGAACGAGTTGTTGATCGTTCGCGTATCAAGCGACGAGGCCGTGCCAAGGTAGTTGTATGGGTCGTCGAGGTTCATGACATCCTTGATGGTGGGCCGTAGAACGTCCAGTCTGCCTTCAAAAATTAGGGTATACGGGTCAAGTGGCTCACGAGCTGCCTTCTTCGCAGGATCATTCATTGAAGTTTTAATAAGCGCGGTCTTCTTGCTTCTGCGCGAAGCAATTCCCTTGACGTCGATATCGTCTTCGAAGTGGATGAAGGGCGTATAGGCGATGTTGTCGTATATGCAGCCAAGGACATCATCCGAGACTCCTTCACAAGAAGAGTTCTTGATGTAATCTCCTCGTTGCATCTTGCGTTTGTTGTTCTTGTTGAAGACATCGGTGTGAAGAATGACAATTGAGAAGGAAATGAAATACGCCTTGTCTATATGGCTGTCAGTGTATTATGTTCCAGAAGTGACATGCAACTTACCCGGATCGATATAGATGCCAGGGTTACATTCGTGGTAGCGATCTGCAAATCCCTGCAACACTCTGTCAATCTGCTGCGTTTCCTTCGGCAGCTCGACTTCCATCAATAATTTCCTGATGGCCATGTCGATTGGATCGCCGAAGAAGGCAAATTTCCGCATGTAACTACGTAGGACGGCAAGCGAGAACGAGTCATCGGTTTTCGTCAAAATGCTGGCAATGACGCCTCGATCCATGACTTCTTCCAGTCTTTCGAGAAAACGACCAGGTGGCTCTCCTTCCTCACGGTGCGGCAATATCAAAGCCTCTCGACTGATGTTTAAGGATGTATGAGACGACGATCTTCCGTTCAGCCCATAAGCAGGAGACCCATGCCTAGGGGAGTGTGGTTCTGAATCCTGGCGAAATCTGTGTCCTATGCCAAATAGATTGCTCAAGCTACTGCGGCCAGCAGTCGAGGTAGAATTTCTCCCACTTGCCGCATAAGGTGGAGTTGGCGGAGGTGCATCATCGGATCTTCCACCCATCGAATTCATTGTTGACGACCGACCTCGCAGACCTAGGCGCATTGGGGCGAAGTTCGGTGACGAATGAGAGGATCGAACGGATTTCGTTGAGTCGTTTCTTAGCAGACCTGAACCCGGGCCAGCAAAGTTCATTGAGGCAGCCGCAAGCGCTACATTGGCTGGAGAGGGCATCGGAGGGGTTTTCGTTCCATTCTCCTGGTCCTGGAAGTGTGCTCGGTTGAGAGCGATCAAAGGAGGGCTTTCTGCATTGGGAGAATGATTTGCTGAACCATTACTAATAGCACTCGTGGAGGCACGGGGAGTTGCAGGCGCCGTATTAGGAAGATCTGGTGGAGGTATTTTCATAGGTAACGGGAATAATGATGCTCGCTGCTTGTTCCGCCGCCCAAATGCAAACCTGCTGTGGTTGGACTTGAGTGCTGGCCTCGGGGTTGGAGTGTTCGCGAAGGAGATGTGGTCGCCTGAACTCCCGTCCGATCGCGACGAATCAGACATTCTCGGAACAGGAAGGGACAAGGTGGAATTGCCTTCATAACTGGACTCAGCAACCGCAGGTGGCCGTTGACTTGTGGACAACCTTCCAGGCTCCTCTGCACCAGAAATCTGTCCTCTTGTTATCCCAAATGGGCCACGCTTGACATCCGAGCTGCCCTTTTTATCCATCGACTTTCTACCCAGACTGGGGCGATCGGCGGACTGGGGATCGAAAGAGCGTCGTCGATGAGCAAGTTGCTGGAGTCTGCTTCTCTTCTTCGGCGGATCTTCCTGATTCTCTACTACGGTCGGTGCAGTCGTGATAATAGCGGGAGCTAATACACCATATGTCAGTATAGTCCCGTTGTTGGAGTCCACAAGTATGATATTTACCAGCAGGTAGAGCGGGAACAGGCGGTGCTTGATCGGCAGCGGCCTGTTCTTTGGCTTTAACCGACAACTGCGAATCCGAAGCATGCCTGAATCTCAGGACACTGAACCGCCTCGTCATCGGAGTATGTTCTTGGATAGGAGGTGAGGGAGGGCCTTGGTTCTCGGCGGACGGTGAGGTCCTTGGAACCTCGAATGAAGCTGCTCGGTCGCCATCGTGGTATGCAGCAAACCGGTTCGGGCTCAGGAATTCGACGGACTTGTTCGCTCCACGTTTGAAGAGGCCGGATGGGTCGAGGGTACTTCGGCGTTTAAGGTCCTTCTCACTGCGATTCGGTCGGAGGGCCTTTATAGGCATTGCGCTCTCTTGGCCTAGTAATTCATTCACGCATGCATCGGTGATACGGGGCGGACATGGCACGGCTGGGTCGGCGGGTTAGGAGGTGGTTGTGTTGTCCAGGATAGAGATGTGCGTCGTAAGGCTGAGCTGAGGTGGAACAGTGCGGCGGTGCGCGCAGGGGGGGTATGATGCCGAAGGATCAGTGTGAGCGAAACGAGTGACGGATGGATGGGGTGAAGATAATCAAGGCCAATGTGGTGGTTGTGGTGTGGGTGACTGTAAGATGTAAGAAGTACAGCGGGCGCTTTAGCAGACAGTCCCAGGCTTGACAGAACGATGGTGTTGGAAGGGTTGCATGGGCTGCAGACCTGCTTCTTGCTTCTTGCTTGAATGCTGGTCTGGGCTCACCAACTGCAGGGCGACGAGAGCTGTCTGTCGGGCGTCGGAGTAGGTCCCAGCGCTTGGCCTTCGCTTGCCCGGCAGTGGCTGCTCAAGGCCATCGCCGGCCCTGTCGTACGCCGTTCAGGCACCTGTCAATTGCCATTCACTGTTCGACAACGCATTGGGCACTTGTCAACACCCAGTACACAGATACGGTTCTCTTCAGCACATAGCCATTCATACGCGCCACTCGCTCAAATGCGCCAACCCACTTTTACGGTGCTCAGTTTACTTCTCTTCTGTCCTTCCCTTCAAGCCGCCCCGCATCTAGAGTCGTCCCAATGTCGCTCTCTCTTTCGCACTCCATGTCATGACCACACTCAACGCCCATGGCGGATACTATCAGATGCTATCATACGGCGAATATGGGGGCTTCCAGACAAACAAACCGCGCTTGGTACACTATCCGGAGGACAAGGAGGCCCAGTTGCGAGTGGAGCGCCAGCAAGGAAGCTCTTGGCGCGTTACGGAGAGGATATCGTCTTGAGGTTTACTATCAGCTCTGCTGCAGAAGCCGAGGCATTGGCCGAAGCATCAGACATATTATTCTTGGATGTTTGGGAGTTTAACGACAATTGGGTCGATATCAGGATAGCGAAAGATGTGGTGAGTAGAGGCACGCGACACAATCGAATGCATGTAACTGACCATCTAGGTGCCTTCACTTCTTGGCCTACTTCCTTCATCGCTTCAACACTCTCATGTAGCCCTTATGCAAGATTTGGACCTCGCACAGGCCATTATCGATTCATACCCGTCGCCCTCTTCCACCCAATCGCACGAAGACCGTTCCTTTACTCCCACTCTGCGTACCTCCTCTCAGTCCGAGAATATATTCTTCCAAGATTACCAGCCTCTCTCTGTTATCAATCCATGGATGAACCTCATGGCCTCGATGTTTACAACACACGTACGCAAAATTAATGTGGGTATAAGCTACGAAGGGCGTGATATCCCTGGTTTAAGAGTTGGCGTGCACCCTACGAATGACGACCAACCTTCACAACCTCGTAAGACAGTACTAATTACCGGTGGCTCACATGCGCGAGAATGGATATCCGTTAGTACGGTCAACTATCTCGCATGGAATTTGATCACTTCATATGGCAAATCCCCAGCCATAACGCGCCTCCTTGAAGCATTCGATTTTGTTTTTGTCCCGACTTTGAATCCAGATGGCTACGTCTACTCTTGGGAGACGGACCGCTTATGGCGCAAAAATCGGCAGCCTACCTCCCTTCGATTCTGTCGTGGCGTTGACCTCGACCGAAGCTATTCATTCCAGTGGGACGGTGAATCAACCCGCTCAAACCCATGCAGCGAGTCTTTCGCCGGAGACGTACCATTTGATGGCGTCGAGGCCAAGCGATTCTCCGACTGGGCAAAGAACGAGACTGAAAATAATAATGTAAATTTTGTCGGATTCCTCGACCTGCATTCGTATTCACAACAGGTACTCTACCCCTACTCTTACACTTGCTCCAACGAACCGCCCACCCTAGAAGATCTCGAGGAGGTGGCACTAGGCCTTGCCAAGGCCATTCGAATCTCTCGCAAAGGTCAATGGTATAAAGTGACGTCGGCATGCGAAGGGAACGTTGCTGTATCGAAGAACCCGCATGAGAAGAAAGACCGGACGATATTACCTCGAATCGAGTCAAGCGGCGGTAGCGCTCTAGACTGGTTCTATCATGAGCTGAGAGTGAAATACGCATTCCAGATAAAACTTCGAGATACGGGTAGCTACGGTTTCCTTTTACCCAAAGAGAATATCGTGCCAACAGGGAAAGAGATGCTAGATGCGGTGTTATACCTTGGCCGGTACATGCTTGGCGAAGTGGGTATGCAAGAAGAGGAGGCTGCGCGAGCTCAATTGGAGAGACCCTACAGGCACCTTGAAGAATCGCATGATCACAATGATAGTGCGGAAGGTGTTGAAGAGGTTGTGGATGACGAAGAGGAGGAACGGGAGGATTTCGATTCAGCTTGGGAATTAAGGCGTAGGAGGAGGCGTTGATTAATGAGATTGTATTAATAGTTGAAGTTCAGGGATTCTTAATTATAATTGCAGTATTCCCGTATTCGTGACAGGATGAGCGCATGGACTATCTCTACCTTTTTACTGGTATACTACAACTTTGGATATCTCAAGTAGTGAATACAGTCGGAACGATGCTCAACTCGGTTTAGGACTTCAATCATTCTCTCGTACTCTAGTTATCTTCTGCAAACGCGACCATGGAACCTAATAAAAGCGCGTAGAACTTGGTCCACCAGCCATATACTATGTCATGCTATATTCCAAGCAAGATACAACCCCCACATTTCCACATCTACGCCATTTCCTAAAACGGGAAAGGAATCCAAGCAACTCTGATCATCGTGTCGACCAGCTCCATAATCGTCATATCTATCTTTAAAGAAAATACACCTCATAAATAAATACATTGTATATATCTGTCCACACTCTCAGGCAGCAGCTTAAAAAATTCCTACAGAATAGACAATATGCCAAGCCAACTATCCACCCTCCTCCACTCTCTCCTCTCCCGTATCCTTCCACGCAAACCAAACCCCTCCCACCCTCTATTCCTCCACCCCACCCAAATCCTCTCCCAATTCCATCACCGGCGGCAATCTAACCTGGCACACATTCCTCTCCATCCCGCAAACGCCCTCAAGAGGTCTAATCGCCGGCATCGCAAACTGTCCTCCGGAAACGGGCCATCTATATCTGCATCGCCACGCGCAGCCCGAACTGTACTATGTCATTTCGGGGAAGGGCGTTGTGGAGATTGAGGGGAGGGGCGAGGGCGTGCGGATGGGGAGTGAGGTGTTTATTCCGGGAGGAGCCGAGCATGGGTACGGTATGTGGGTGGGGGGCAGGAGGGTTTGGTTTGGTTGTATGTTTTTTCCTGGGGATGGGCTTGAGGAGGTTTGTTATAGTTGGAGGGGGGAGGATTATTGAGTTGATGTCGAGGGAGGAAAGAGAGGGAGGAAAGAGAGGGAGGAGTTTGGGGAACAGGGGGTTTGGGTTTAGAAGGGCAGAGTAGAAGGGGGAAATGATTTGGCAGTTCTGGGTAGAGTTCTAAAATAAATTTAAGTGCAAGCAGGTTATAATGGTAGTTTTAAAGCTTGTGATTTATATGCATTTGAGAGACATGAGGAAAAAGATAAAAGTGCCTGCCATTATACCGTACTACACGTTGTGGATGGTCAAGTCCTCAATATCTGTGATCAAATATTAGAAGAAGTCAGCTCTCTTTAAACATATATACTGTATTTTGGAGACTGGTCTGAATACTTAATGAACCCTCCACTAGATTTAATCACATAATGGCTTCATAGCCTCGAGGACTGGTGCTCCCGAATCGACTGGTGCTCCTACAAACATACCTGTTCAACGGCGACGCCTGACGCGGCATGGCCAGTCGTGCGGCACAGCCGTGAAATGAGTCTCGAAAGTCCAGCTTTGTCCTTTCGTCACCTGCTCGATATCGAAGTCGCGGAGGAGAGTTGCCGTGACTTTGGAAACTTCAAGGTGAGCAAGGTGCCGACCAGGGCATTGATTGTATCCAGCGCCGAACTATAATAAAGAAACATTTCAGTTCTGCTGGTGCTGTAGTTTCGAGGGATGATTTATTCAAGACTTACGGTTAGAAGGTACTTATCCATCATTCTCCAGCGGTCCTGGTCCAGCCAGCGATCGGGATTGAACTTGTCTGCGTCTTCACCAAAAATATCTTTGTTGCGATGCAACACATGTGCATTGATGCTCAGGATTGTCTATATTCAAGATCTAGTGGTTGCCTTCGTGAAGGAAATACAGTGATAACTTACACCTTCAGGGAAATGTCTGCCAGATATCGTGACACCTTCTTTCGGTGCGACGCGTGGAATGCCGAATGCCACTGGTGGGAATATACGATATGTCTCTTTGATCTGATCAAGAAAGTCAGCTTCTCCAGGGTTTCTATTTTCGATTAGCGTCACTCACGCATGCTTGTAAGTAAGGCAGCTTCTGCGCCTCCGCATAGCTCACAACATCCGACAGCTCACCATTACTAGCTGCAGCATCTACTTCCGCCCGGACTTTATTCATAGCGTTAGAATTCCGCAGCAAATGATAAAAGAAACTCTGCAATGTTGAGCTGATAGTGTCGGAGCCGGCGCCGACATTGACCACTGCACCCGCTAGAAGTTCCTTCTCTTCCATACGATCAGGATGGGCTCGGCGAGTCTGGAGCCACTGTTCCATCATGTCCTTACGGACGTCGGGATTACGCTTGCGAGCATCTACGGCAGCGAGAGCTGTGTCGAAGATATGATTACTTGGCGCAAGTTGTAGCCAATTGATGATGGGATTGGCAAGCAAGAAGTCGTGCAGGAAGTAGAAGTGGCCGATAATCGCAATATAGAGGGCCAGGGAGCGTAAATTGGCGATAGCGCCGCCAATGTCCCGGCCTTGCTCGATGAAGCCAAACGCACGTGAGAAGGTTACTTCGCCGAGCACATCGAAGCCGAAGCTAGGGAGGCTTAGTACAAGTTCTTGTAAAGTGATACAGGTAAAAAGAAAGGAACTCACTAGTTGAACCACGAATTAAAGTGAATAGGCTTGCCCTCCTTGGTGTAGGTATCGAACTGCTCTTCCATTTTCCTCACCAGTTCATCGATATGTGGCTCGGATTGTATGACATTGGAGAACGCATAACCAGCAGCCATGTTTCGCTGCTTATGAATATGGCGCTTGGGATCTAACTCTCCCATCTGATTCACGAACCGCTTATCGGGCAGGTTGAACACCTGATACCAGCCTGCTTTGACAAGCGGCGCAACTAGGAGGGCTTGAATGGCATCTGGGTCATTGACGCTCACCTCTTGATGGCTGATGCGTACAAATTTGCCGTATTCCTCGTGCGCCTCAATGGTGGCTGCTTCTGTGTGACCTTTGAAGATATGTTTCAGCTGCCACAACAACGAGAAAGACGCTAGGAAGGGACCTGGCACGTCGGAAATGGGAGAAAGGCATCGTCGACGTATGCAGACGGCGAGAACAAAGCCAACTGCACACAAGGCCAGTAAGACAGGAAGCATATCTGTGTCACGTAAGCTCTCGGCAACTCGTTGCATGAACGATGCGGCGGCGAGGTGCGTGTTGGGAAAGCAGCCGGCACAATACACCAGTTTTGAGGTCCAGAGCCATGGATGCAGGTGCTGCACGAGGCAAGGTTTTGTAAATAATAGGAATTAGTCATTTCATATTCGTGGAGGAGCTGGGGTGTCCAGCAAGCTCACGGTCTTTAATCCAGTGAGATACTAAGATTGAGAACGAAATCGTTCCGTAAGACACAGTTCATGGTGTGTAGAAGTCTCATATGGGCATGTAGTTCAATGTTCAGAAGGGATCCAGCAATCGAAAACATCCTAAAAATGATGTGCGTTTCGCTGCATGCAACATTGCCTGCACGGCCTGTGTCTTGGGATCTCCCCCGCAAAGAAACCCTTATCCCGGCCTCCCATCCTTTCACATCCCAAACTTCCGACACTTCAAGATCACCGCAATGCTGCAGCCCGAGGAAACGCAGCAAACCATTGAAGCCGACGTAAGTACTCCAGCGCGACTTTGCGAAAAGTTTTATTTCTAACCTTGCGGCAGTCCGACGTCGGGAGCTCTTCCGACTATGAGAGCGTAACCTCCGACACCTTCTCTGCAACCTCTTCCATCTTCGATTATGTATTTGAGAACGGACATACGTACCATGCCTATCAAGCTGGCAAATATGTATGCCTTTGGCCCTCAATTGTGCCTCTATTTTCGAGACTGATCCCTTTGTCAGCTTCTTCCAAATGATGAGAGCGAGCAGAACCGCTTAGATCTCCAACACCACATTTTCAGACTGGTGCTAGGAGGAAACATATGTGTTACAGCTCTGGAAAACCCGCAAAATATACTTGATGTAGGCACGGGCACTGGCATCTGGGCAATAGATGGGATGTGAAATCCACAAAATCACAAAGGCTGTTGCTGACGTCCACTGCAGCGGGCGACGAGTTCCCTGGGGCTAAGATCATAGGAGTTGATTTGAGTCCAATTCAACCCCCATGGTGAGCCCCTACCTATTCATTTCACATGCGCAAAGCTAACTTGATGTCGTAAGGGTCCCTCCAAACGTACAATTCGAGATTGACGACTTAACATTGCCGTGGACGTTTGATAAAAATAGTTTCGACTTCATTCATGTACGCACCCTGGGTGGCAGCATCAAAGATTGGGACGCATTTCTCAGAGAAGCTTTAGAGTACGTTCAATCTCCTTGTCGTTCGCTGCCCGACCTAGGCGATGCTGACGGGACCTCGCACAGTCATCTTAAACCTGGTGGAAGGATCGAAGTCTCAGAGATTCGTACGCATTTCCAATGTGATGATGACACGCTTCCTGATGACTGTTATTGTTTGAAATGGGAGGTAAGTGCTCTCCCAACTCATCTCATATACCATTTGTGCGCCTCGGCCTGACCTTGCCGTCGCAGAACACTTTCCACGATATCGCCAAGGGTATAGGACTGGACTTCGACCAGATGCCTCGCATGCCCGGTTGGATAAAAGGAGCCGGCTTTGAAAACGTCCAAGAAACCGAAAAGTTAATCCCTATCGGCCGGTGGCCGAGGGAGAGGCCGATGAAAACACTCGGCATGTATTATCAAGTGCATTTACTTGAATCAGGTATGCTAGACTTACCACTCTTCGATGATAGTGCTCATTCGCATGCTCATTCTGCAAATAGGAATGGAGAACTACACCATGGCATTGTTCACCCGTAATGGGTGGAAACCCGAAGAAGTACAAGTTCTGCTAGCTCACGTGCGTAGTGAGGTGCTGAGTAACAAGATGCATGCATACACTAAGGCGTAAGTCACAAGAGAGCCCGTAGCTAGATCTCCAAACGCTGACCTCTGTTTCCTCTGGTTAGTGTCTTCGTTACTGGTCAAAAGCCTGGCCGACCCTGAAATTGATGTGCCGATCTCTCGAAGAGTAACCCACTCGGAAAAGGCAGTCGCGGCCGGGCACTGGAAGAGAAGTGAATGCTTCAGCCCGCAAAAGGCCGGAATGCCAGTGTCGTTCAAGAAGAAGTCTCGCGTAGCAAGAAGGGGTGTCAGTGTAGTCGTTCTCCCTGCTTGACCGATACCCTGCCTTTGACTGTGCTGGCATCTCTTCTTCCCACGCCGAGGCCCGCTTCTGACTAGATTGGTCATCGCTCGCTTCCAGTAATCTTCTAGTTGAATTTGCGACAGATTAGCTGGCCTGGTGGGCTGAAAGCGACAATAACCGCAACGTTTCGCAATTATGCGGGAAGTACTGCATACCCGCTTGTAAGAGTAGTGTTTGAGTTACAAATATCGCTATAGTCGTCTATTGTTATCATTCTTCCTGAAAAGTGCGAACGGGTTCTCGATTTAGAGAAGCTACTGGACATCAATTGATTTCCCCAACTCGTCATCTATCCAGCAACACCCCAAAAGCTACGGTCGTGCATGCCGTATCACTACACCAAAACGCCAACGACAATGGATCTCGCCAATATTGCCATGAATACAGTAAAGCATCAGTGAACATGTCCAACTTGCGTCACAAGAGGCACTAACATCCCCACGACCGCAGTGGCAACATCTGAACCCGAGAGTGCATTTTGCCCCTGTGAACGAGCATGATTTCCATCAGCGAAGCCATTCGCTCCCATGTCATCATGAGAATGCGAAGATGTGGATGTTGACTCGTTCATTGAGTGCATTGCAACGTATCTGCAGTGATATTAATCGCTTGAATGAAAATGAGGACATGATGAAGAACTTACAAAAAGGTTCCTCCCGAAAACAACAATACACAGCCCGTCACAAACGTCATTCCTTCGTCTCCACCTAGACTTGCCCGCCCGAGTAAATGTACTATAGCCCATGTAACGAGCGCTCCTACCGGAGCCGCTAAACTGAAGAGCAGCAAATGAGCGCGGGCTGTGCGTTTCGACAGGCCTTGTTTAAGCAGTACGGAGGTAAGTCCGAAAGCTGCGGGTGCTTTGTGAAGCATTATCGCCAGGAAGATAATAAGGGATAATCCAGTAGACGGCGCAGTAGATGAAGCCCCCAGCGCAATCCCATCCGCAAACGCATGAATAATCAACCCAATGGTCGTCGCCGAAGAACGCGGCGGAGGGGTTTCCTGGCCTGGAGGTGGAGATACTGATGGATTCCGAGAGACAGAACGATGAGGTCCGCGAGATAGCTCCGAGAGCGAAATTTGCAAGGGTCGGTATTTTGGTTTTGAGGATGCGAGAGCCTCAGGGAGAACGTCGACGAGGTACATGAGGATGAAACCTAGGACTAGAGACACTCCGACGTAGGCATGTGGGTCGCGGCCATGTTTTTCTTCCTTGGTTGTGCCATGGTCGTCTCCGTGAATGCGATCGTCGACCTCGGGGTGGCCCTCTCTTGAATCGTCGTCGCCTTTTGCGGGTTTAGCTGTTTCGTCCTCTGGCGTTCGCTCGACTATTATGTTTGAAGGCGCTTTTATCGCACCGATTCGCACAAAATTTGTGTCGACCACCTTTCGTCGTTGGACTTCCGGTAATTCAGCAGGGTGTCTGAGGCCTTGTTGCTGCCTAGAGATAGATGGTAAGTTTTGTATTGCTCGGTCCGCGTGCGTATGCCCATTGCCTTCACGTCCAGCACTATATAGCGTCTCAATGCCTTCTGGTATGATTACTATAAGGGCTGTTCCAACTAGGACGCCGGTGCCGAGAGCGGTTATGAAGCGTAATTGGCGTTGTGATAGAGTGAATGATAGAGGAAGGGCGCCAGCAATGAATGAACTTCAGGATCAATTAGCCTCCAAGCTATGGCGTGAATTCATAAAGAGAGGAATAAGAGAAGTACCCACGCAACTGCCATAACCGTGCTCAATGTGAGCAGCATGAATAGTCCGTCCCACATTTTGAACAGTTGTTAATATGCCAGGGAAGGATGATAGTGTTATCAACGACTGTACGGAAAAGAATGGTCCCTAGATATCATCTCCTCCTCTTGCCAAAGGCCTAACCACTATCTCGGGACGTTTAAAGGGGTGTCGTTGTCGATGTCGAGGCCTGGGCTGGTGAAAGATGGCAGAAAGTTGGTTCCTGATCTGCATAGGGCTGAGCGACCTGGCCATTGCCTGCCACTAGCCAGCCGAGGCGCCAGAACGCGTGAAGGAGCGGAGGTCGCGACTTTAAGTACTTGCACTTCGTTTCTGCTTCTACACTCAATCCACCCAGATACTCACCGACATTTGCCTTGGGAGCTGCTTTCCTTTCGATGCCATCATACTGATAACTGAGAGATAGACCACCATCAACTTGCTCCGGACAGACTCGCGCAAACTCACGTCATGGCGCAAGAGCTCGAAAAGTGTAAGCTATCCATCACAATTCGCTCCATTCAACTTGATTCTAACCTTGTAAACAGGGCTCGTTAGTTCAAATGAGTGTTTCAATCTCAACCTTGTTCGGCCATCGAGCAAGTCAGACAAGCCTGAGCGCATCTTCGACGAGCCGTTCCACCCAAACTTCACCTACCCCATCTTCGGCGAAGACGAAACAATCTTTGGCTACAGCGACTTGGAGCTAAATCTCGACTTCCGCGCAAATGATCTCAAGCCTTCGCTTAGCATCCAGTATGGAGAGAAATGGAAGCCAATCGGAGATACCAAGGCTATGGACCTAAAGGAGATGCTGAAGGACTTTCTGCCTGACTGTATGTTTTGCCGGCGGGCACTTGGGCGCGCTTGAACGGACATGGCGCTCAAGGTTCCAACATCATTTGCAACGTTATCTAATGTGTAGCATAGATGCTCTAGATTCGAAGAAAACATCGGACACATTGGGTCCCAACCCGATGTCCAAAGCCTGGAAACCGCCCGGTCAACTTATACGTAGCTATTCTCTTCACGGAAGGAAATTCGATATATGGAGCGCAAGCTTGGCCGACCCCCTTGCCAAAGAGATCTTTGCCCAGATGCAAATATTAATTCCATTCTATATTGAAGGCGGGACCCTACAAAAGCTTGACGATGAGCCTTTAGAACGATGGACGCTCTTCTTACTATACGAGGTGACTTCTCCTAAAGAAGACCCATCTGCGTTGTCCTACACAATCGCTGGGTTCTCGACTTCCTTCCGTCTTTGGATATTTCCGACACTTGAGATTATGCGAGCGACGAAATCGATACCATCACCTCCTTCCAGCAACGGCGAGGCTGAGACATATACTCCACCCTCGCTCCCTAAAGACCCTGAAACCTATCGCTATAGTGAAGGTTACGACCCCCTGAACGCCCAGTCCCGGGAAAGAATATCTCAATTCGTCATCCTACCGCCTTTCCAAGGTCAATCGCACGGAACCCGGCTCTACAGTACCATGTTCAAGATATTTCTTGACACCCACAACATTTACCAGGTTACCGTAGAAGAGCCAAACGAAGCCTTTGATGACATGCGCGACTACACCGACCTTACCTACCTCCGAACGCTTCCTATGTTCAGATCCCTCGGTCTGCCCTCGACATTACCATCTGAAAAAGTGGCCAAGAACGTAGATATCCCCAGAGACTTGATCATAGCCCCGGATTCCACACTCATTGCACTGCGTCACGAGTCAAAGATAGTTCCCCGTCAGTTGGAGCGGATGATTGAACTGCACCTCTTCTCCACCATTCCCGCACTGCATCGCTCCAAATCGCGCATTACCCGTAAGGAGAAGTCCCCCAACGAAGATGACCGGAAGTACTACTTTTGGCGCCTGGCTCTGAAGGAACGGCTATACAGGCACAATCTGGATATATTGGCTCAATTGGAGCACGACGAGAGACTCGAGAAGATTGAAGAGACGGCGAGGAGCGTGCAAAAAGACTATGAACGACTGCTGAATGGTGTAGAGAAGAGAGGTACATGGATGGAGACAGAGACCAATGGAGCAGAGAATGGCATTGCGGAGAAGGGGAAGCGGAAGAGAATGGTCATAGAAGATGACGAGGATGAAGACGAAGAAGAAGATGTGGTAGGACAGGTGGCTGCAAAGAGGCCCAAACAAGACGCATGACGGCTCGATTGCAATTATGATTTTAACCTGCTAGGTTAATTATGTCTTTTGGCACTGATTACTCCCTGTATTGGTACTGGCGTTATACGATGAGGAGTGTCTGGGCTCAATGCTTGGGAGAGCATGGCGTTTACGAGATGGATTATATGCACTTCTGGATGGAAGCGACGTCCTTATTCACAGTCTGAACCATAGGTATGTAGCGAGAGTACCAAATATCGGGTTGAATAAGGGGCAAGGCACGTGATGACTGCTACGGATATTTGATGATCCACGAAATTTGTTGGTGGGGCAATTTCGAGCTTCGAAAACCCTCCACCTCCGCAAAAGAGATTATAGTGGAATTTGCAATCGAATCTTTCTCCAAAGGTCCTTGCTCTACCTGCTTTCTCTGCTGCTTGGAACGCTAAGAAGAAGATTTCTTCTCCCAAAACTCAAATTAACCACCATGCCTGACTTCACAAACAGCCTCACTGTCCTCATATCTGGCAACGGCTCAAATCTTCAAGCTCTAATTGATGCCTGTGCCAACTCTACCCTTCCAAATACCAAGATCACCCACGTAATATCGAAGTATTTCCCCCTGTCACAGCTCTGTCTTCCTCTTCTCACGCCTCAATTAGTCGCAAATCCGCCTATGGTCTAACTCGCGCCGAAAATGCTTCAATACCAACAAGCTACCATAACCTTGTCCCATACAAAAAGAAACATGCCTCAACACCCGAAGGCACGCAGATGGCCCGCTCCGAATATGACGCCGACCTCGCCTCCCTCATCCTCAATTCCGATCCTCGACCCGACCTCATCGTATGCGCAGGCTGGATGCACATTCTCACACCCACTTTCTTAATACCTATAGAAGTGGCGGGGATCAGAGTGATCAATCTACATCCAGCATTACCGGGAGAATTCGCGGGTGCGGGAGCAATTGAGAGAGCGTGGGAGGCTTTTCAGAAGGGCGAGATTAAGAGGACGGGAGTGATGATTCATGAAGTTATTGCGGAGGTAGATGCTGGAGCACCAATAATTACCCAAGAGATCGCATTGAAGGAAGGGGAGAGTTTGGAAGAACTAGAGGAGAGGATACACAAGGTGGAACATGGCCTAATTGTTGAAGGAACGAAAAGAACGTTGGCTGAAATCGAGGAGAAAAAGAAAGCGAAAGGGGCGTGAAGAGCGGGTATATGACTGCGATGATAAACCTAGGAGGTCCCTACGAAGTCGGAGCCTTGAAGGCCACGTCTTTGTTAATTCAACGAGAGATGGACCGGCGATGTTGGGCTATTGCAATATCCCACCCGTCACACGACATCTACGACCTGTTCTCGAAAGAATATGAGAACCACACCTTCCAGCCACAATCTGCGGCCGGAAAATAAGATGAATAGAAAGGGGAGGCGCTATTGACTCTACCTATGGCCTCCATGTAGTACAAGGCGTCTCGGTAAGATGCACGAATGCAAGGCACACATCTCGCAATATACCCAAACCCCACCAAATGTCTTTCAACAATTTCCTCCCTATTGCTTGAAGCACTGGGCATGATTCCAAGTTGGAGGACTCTCTTGCTGGCTTCAAGATCTACGCCCTTGGTCGAGAAGATTGGGCATTCGATTTACTGCCGACCATGGTTCTTTAAAGAGTGGCCTCTCTGCTATGGGAAGTTAAAGCACGTCAATGGATAGGTTTTTTCCTATCATTCGATACTGTCAATGGATGGAATTTTTTCTATCATTTGACACAGTCAATCAAAAATAAGCCGACTCACGTTACACGTGTACTGACTACCTCTGACTATAAACTCATGTGCTAAAGCACGGCTCCGTCGCTTTCACCGTCCCTTCAAACTCTACATAGAAGTGTCATTTTAGAGGCACACGTACCTGTGCGACTGGAAAGCACTCCTGAATCTCCGTGCAGGAACGACCAAGGTCGATCAAACCAAATCTGCTCCCGTTAAAAATACACACAAAGACCTCTTCCTCCTATTCCTCTACGTCAACATCACCGTGCGTCTTACAATTCAAACGGTAACGACAAAACCATCCAACATGCGCTTCTTCCTTGCTCCTCTCACAATCGCTCTCAGCGCCCTCGCCAGACCCGCAATGCCTCAACCGTATGACAAGGCAACCTCCAAACCAACGACCATTGTAGTTCGCGATTCCGGTGCCGCCTGCTCTCAGTACAATCCCGTGAACAAAACAACCTGCTTATGGAACAAAGTGCCAGCCACTACTGCCGTTGACGCCATCAAGAAGGCTTGTTCAGCCATCACCACCTGCACTCCCGGCCAAGGCCCAACCGTTGACTCTCGTGGCACCTCTGGTAATCTCCTTGCTGTAGTGCATATTGGGAGCGAGTGCGGAATGGGAGAGAGGGGTCTTTCGCCTGAGGTGTGTGTGGAAGGTTACAATACTTATATCAATGAGGCGTGTGGAGGTGATGCGGATAATTACTATCGTAAGTACTGGGTTTGCGGCTTACTTCATAAGTGATGACTAGCAGTTACCCCATCTTGCTTCGTTCTACTTTCGTACTGATGAGCATGGTAGTCGGCCATGTTCGCTTCCTCTGCGATAATTCCACTCTCTCTATCAACTTCAATGGGTAGAGTGCTCGCGGAGTATGTCAGTATCATGATATTCTTGGTATAGGCTTGGGAAACGGTTTCAATTAGGAACTCCAGGCAATTTCAGCAGGACTGACATCTTCTACTTCGAGGCTGCAGGGCCAAGGATGATGGAACAATCAATTTGATAGAGTACATACAATAAATTAAGGGTATATCGAAGCTCCAATCTTGACCAGACCCAAACCCAGACATGATGGCAAGTATTCAAAGTTGACAAAGCGAAGCCACTGCACGGAAAGTAATATCCCTGTCTTCCCCTTTGCAAATAAATCACATCACCTATACCATGCGCGGCAACAAAGCTGCAACCGCCAGATTTCTTTTCCAACAATGCCACGTCAAACGGCGTATAACCGACCAACCGCATTCCTCGATGTACAATCAGCGCCCTTTTCAATTACCAACTTAGCCCCATTGTCGACATCAAACGCAGCACAAACATGCAATGGCGTAGCTCGCCTAAAAACACCAAGTATCCTGGCTATTTCTCGTTTTTATATTCATTTTTGCTCCCCCGGTCCAGCAGACAGGACTTGTACCGCTTCAATACTAGGTTTCCGATAACATGCTCTGTGAAGTGGTGTTTCGCCGTCGGCGTTGATATCTGCACCTGCAACAACCAGCATCTGAATCATTCTGTAGTGGTGAATTCCTGCAGTTGGCGTGGCTTCCTTATGTGTTTGGAGGTTGATATCTATCCGCGACGCTGTCGATCAGGTGCCGAGGGAGCTCGTCACTGCGCTCCCTCGGAGGAAAGGTTTATATAAATTTTGGACTGGAGGAAGGGAGCTTGGAGAAGGAAAGAAGGGAGCGGTGTGAGTATGTGGAAGTTTATGAACTGCAAGGCTGTTAATGACCCTTATCGTCATCACTATTGTTGAAAAGTAAACCTGATCATTACTACCCTCTGACTCCTTTCCTCCCGCCTCTGAATATCAAGTTAAATGCGACTCCTGTGTTCTACTCTAGCTTGGGTGTTGTCAGTTTTCGCTTTGTTGCTGTTGATAGCTTTTTCGGATAACCTTTTCTGATAGCTATTCCCAAAAGATTCTTCCAATACATTTTTTCAATAGAGTTTTGGAATTTCGTAATTAGGAGATGAAGATAATGGCATGGTAGATGTAGCGCTTGTGAAGAGCATGCGACATAGAGAGGGCTGGTTCCACTAGAGGAAATCGCATTGGGGTAGGCTTGGTACTTAATAAGTATTATAGTTACTATGATGTTCAGCACTGCTGCAACAAGGTGTAACGCTGTCTTTTGATATTCATTGGGTAGATTGACATCGGCACCATGGAGAAGCAGAAGTTCTAGCATGTGCACGTCTCCGCGATACGCAAAGGATGGCTTTTGTTGGCGTTGACGTCTGCCCTAGCTTCGATGACGCTTGCACTTTCTCCAGGTCTCCAGAATCCACGGTTTCCTTCAATAATTTGTTCAGCTTGTCCTCGGCCGTAGGATGTAGAAGAGCAGTGGTGTCCACAGGTTCGCTGAGCCTCCTTTTCCAAGAGAGTTGCGGGAGAAGCCGATGTATGCGGACTGGCAAGAGGACGGCGGGCAATTTGAGGACGACTAGTCGTTCTAGGAATCACCGGTGCTGATACTGGTTTCTCCTGATGACGACCAGGAGTCTTGGTGGGATGCCTTTCTGGCGTAGTGGCAATGGAGGAGGTGCTCATGGGGCGGACGTATTAGCAACTGGCTTATCATCTTGAAGGTCAGGCGGAAAGATATCAATCGCGTGGTTTCTACCAATGGATGAGCACCAATTCAGACCAAGCCTCTCCTCAAGTTCTACTCCAACCTTTTGTACATTGCAAGGTCCTACGTACCAGCCAATCGTACGTAAGATTCTTGATACTTTTCTCAGCTGCTGGTGTATTTTCTCCCTGCAAGATATGCATGAGTTACATCCGCGATTCTTCTGGCTTCCGGAGTAGTTCTAGGGATAAGGATACGTTAAAACTTTTGTTGAAGTGGAAGAGAGAGGAGGTACTGGACATGGCGATTGATCGGATAAACCCAAGAGGAACATAGGTGATATCTAAGAAATGGAGAATAGAAATGGGGGATAGGTATTGTGGACGGAAGGCTTCGATAATAAGCGATTCGATTTGCTATCCTTGACTTTCAAAAATATTAACACGGACCAAACATAGAGACGCTACTCTTTTCAGGTCCCGGGTATCATGTAAACCATGTCCAACCAGCGCCAGGAAATTTTCCCCATCAGAATATCCAGCAACCAGGCTGTCCCAAAAAGTCCGAAATACCGAATAACGCCGCAGTCGAGGGGAAGGAAGTCTAATGACCTCCATTCATCTCCGATAACTTCCTCTTTTTCGCCTCCCGATCCATCTGTTCTCGCTGCTCCATTTCCCTCATTTTGCGCTCCTTCATTACCCGTTCGTTATTCCGCATATTGGTAACGGCGTCCTTGATCTTGCCTTCTGTGGCAACCAAATCTTGCTCGGTGACGGGGTCTTCGATGCTGTCTAGCACGCTCAATACGGTACTGATATGATTTGCGTCTTTCTTGTCGTCTCTCCATCTCGGCGTGCCGTCCTCCTCCCGCTTATACCTCCATCGACCCTGCTCGTCTCTGAAACATTCGATTATGCGCCCGTCTAGTTTTTGTTCTAGTTTCTTCAAGGTCTCCCAATCTTGCTCTGTGACGTAGAGATCGTGCTCGAAGGGCTTGTATAGGTTTTGGTTGTGTTGGACTAGGAGCATGAATTTGTCTGGCATGGCATCGTAGTCTGGGATCAATCCGTCCTCTCCGTCCTCCGGGTCAAACAACGGGAATTCGCCAAGTCGAAGCTTGAAGTCGATGGTGTTTTCTTGCGGTGGCTTCCATTTCAGGATATGTTCGTCTGTGCCAAACTTATACGGCGTATTCTTGCACGTAAAGACTAACCCATCATTCCCATGCGGCAGGTTCGGAAGAATATGTCTAAACATGTCGACGATATGGTATGGCGAATGCACCTGCTTCTGTTTGACTCGGAACGGTTCCTGCGCAAGCAGCTCCGGTGGAACCCTAGCCCTGTAAACCTCGTACGGCTTGAATATTTGCTCAGACAGGTACCCCAACCGCCGGTCCAGTGTCTTTTGAGTGTAGTTCTGATTATCGATCGTAAGGCAATCGAAAACGTAAAATATAAGTCGCGGTTTCGGCTGTCCAGGCACTTTATCATGAACCAGCTCTCCATCCAAAATAGTCCCAAAGAGAAACTTATCCGGGTCATTCGGGTACTGATAATAGGGGAATCGAAGCGGCGGCTCGACTTGATAGTAGTTGTTCTTGCGGTCGATGAGGTAGGTGACAGGATCGAAGCCGACCGGCCCTCTCTCTATATAGTGAAGGAAGAGGAGACATCGTATCCCATCTGTCTTCTCGCACATGAAGTATTCAGAACGCTGGAGCTCGAGGAGGTGGTGGCGCGCGAAACTGACGGGTTGCGCTCCGGGGAACCGCCTGTTGTCGCGCTCGAGGAGCTCTGATACGGTTTTGCGAAGGGGCTCAGCTTCCTGGTGGGACAGCTGTTGGCCTGGTATTTGGGGCGGAGCGTGAAAATGCATCTTTTGGGGTACTCGACAGAGATATAGCTATTTTTTGGGGTGCGAGAGCAACCCCGAGTATTTTGAGTGAATGATATGCGGATGAGGTCCAATGAATCGGAAAACCGCGGGTGGCTGACTAATGATTGGACTTACATATTGCCATTTGCAAATCGCACAAAGCTTTGCGAACTGCTTGACCACAAAAGAATCTATATTTTTGCAAATGACTTTTTTGGGCAGTTAAGAATCAAGCTTCCATAAATGACCTTAATTCCAATTACAAGAGTAGAGCTTGTATGATACACGAAATCTACAAAGACAACCCGGAAATGCCAATATGTCCTTCTACCCTGCTTGGATAGTTTGGCCAGAACGCCAAACCTTTTGGTACATTATTGCACAGTACAGTAACATTATGAAAATGAACATGTAGATGAAGACGATTCCCGCTTGAGGCCGACTTCAACCCCTTATACCTTCTCCTTCATGAGCTTACTCTGCAACATAACAGTCCCCCTCTCCTCCCCCGGATTCCCCGTAAACTTCCACTTCCCGCTCGTAACAGCATTATCATTCGCCGAATCTAATCTCTGAATCTCGCGTCTCATCCACCCCACAATCTCCGCAATAGCCTTCACATCGGCCTTCTCATCACCCTTGAAAACATTCCGCCACACAGCAGCAGCCCAGAAAGTATCTCCCTTAACTAAGCCCTCGTCGTAAGCGAGTAGAAGTCCCCGCCATTGCTCGAAGAGATCTTTCAGGTATTTCTGTCGCACGCCTCGCGCAACCATGCCGTGGTATTTCGCCATACGGTCTTCGGCGTCGTAGAAGAAGTGGTCGATGAGGTGTTGGTGCCAGGTTTGTTGGTGGGAGGCGGGGAATACGCGGAAGCGGACTGTGAGCATGTACATGTGTAGGAAGGTGATCTGGGCCCAGGTGTTTAAGGTCGGGGTTAAGCCGAGAGCTGTGACGCTCAGTTAGTCCTTTGCCTTCGAATGACAAGAACAGATATAACAAAGGCGACGTTCGTAGTGATTATACGTACTTTCAAACCACCACCCAGTCCCCAAGCCTACATCTTCTCCGGCTTCGTTCTTGGGAGCTTGACCGTCTTTCTTTATCGAGTCTGGAATCGAGTAGTTGCAATTCCGTAGAATTTCTTGATACAGTGCCTCTGTGACTCCATATGCGACATATGTTTCTGTCGTTCCCGATGCATGTTTCCGTAGCTGTTCCGCCAGACGTACTACTGTGGATGAAGTAGGTTGTTCCGAAGATGCAGGTAAAGGCTGTGGAGTGGTATCGGGTACGGGAGATGTTTTATCTAATATGGACTCGGTTTTACGAGATGGAGGCACATCTTTAGAGCGATTAACTTGTTGAGGGTTTGAGGAGAGGCATCGTAGAGATGTATTCGGGCGGTAGACGGAGGTTCTCCGGGCTACTCGACGAGCCTTGAAGATTCAGCACAGCACTTTGAAAAGCGAAAATCGAGCTTACTATAGGTAATAAAGATGATGGTTTCGTTAGAGCACTCAGGCATGCTCTACATGTGTAATGCGAAGCCATTGGTGTTGTTGCGACGGGGGTGTTAGTCGTGAATGCAGCTGTTCAAAATATCGCGAGTCGCGTTTTTCGGGATCCATGATCTCACCATTCTTCCTCTTTCGGAATCGGGTTAAAATATCTAGACTGCAAATCCGTCGATCTGAAAGCAACTTTATAACATGATGGTAAATAAAGATAAACAGGTCGAATGTTGGAGAAATGAATTCCTTTTGACACATTGATGCGGTTGAAATTTCTATCCCGTCCAAATGCATATATACAGGAAATAATTTGACACTATCCCACAGCGCTTCACAAAGCTCCTAACTCCTTCAGCTTGCTAATCATACCATCAACGTCCTCAACCTTGACGCCGGCCTTCCTTTGAGGTGGCTCCGTGACCTTGACAGTCTTTAATCGTGGTGTTGTATCGGCCTCAAAGTCGGAAAGCTTCTTCTTATCCAATGGCTTCTTCTTTGCCTTCATGATATTCGGCAAGCTCGCATATCTCGGCTCATTCAATCTTAAATCCGTAGTGATAATGATCGGTAGCTTCGCTTTCAGCGTCTCGACACCTCCATCCACTTCCCGCACAACGGTGACGTCGTCCTTCTCAATCGTGACCTTAGATGCCTGCGTAGCCTGCGGCCAATTGAGTAGTCCAGCAAGCATCTGTCCCGTCTGATTCGCATCATCATCAATCGATTGCTTCCCCAGTATAACCATATTACTCTTATTCTGCTCCACGACCTGTTTCAACAGCTTCGCAACACTCAACGGCTCCAAATCCTCCTTTCCCTCTTCCATCTGAACATGAATGCCTCGGTCCGCACCCATAGCCATTGCTGTCCTTAGAACATCCTGTGCTTTTGCGGGTCCGGCGCTGAATGCGACGATTTCTTCTACTGGGACTTTGCGCTCACGTAATCGGACGGCTTCTTCGATGGAGAGTTCGTCGAAGGGGTTCATGCTGTGTTTTACGCCTTGCTTCTCGACGGCTGTGTTGGCGCGGTTGACTCGTGGTTTGACCTGCAAGATTGGCATGTGAGCTATGGATTCGGGTGTAGCGGAACAACCTTATAGTTTTCCGAGACGTAGGTATACTGAAGCATCCATTGGTGATCTCCATTGCTATAGAGACGTCCAAGAAAGCATTGAAAGAAAAAAGATATTTCTTACAGCATAGTCAATGACCCGCTTCACGGGCACCAATATCCTGAGCCCGGACATCCCGCAATCTCACTCCACGGGCCTTTTCAAATCAATCAAGCGGATAAGACAGAAAAATTCAATAACAATTCGGATCGGGAATCATAACACAATGGGTTTGAAAAGGTGTGAAGTTGTAGAAGCTCACGTCAAGGACGACGGGCAAGGTTAAGCTCGGCTTTGCCTCCTCGGTTCAACTCACCCCTCCGACAAATGCCAAGTATTACTTTATCGGGAAGGTTTTTGCAAAACGCGTCGATCCCGGCTGAAAATCGGATCGGTGAGCAACATTACCTGCCCACACATGAGCCAGCGAACCGACTGATTTAAAGGTAGTGGACAACGACCTAAGAATGACCTCAATATGATTTTTGGATCGTTATCTTTTATTTGGGTGTTGGAAGTCTCGTTCCCAGACTCTCTCTCGCTCTATCTTTGCGCCTCTAATTGTCCAAAACTGGTTCATGCCGTCTATATATTCACAAGATGTCCATAATCGAAATGCAGGATCATTGACTACCAAGTCTCCTGCTTGTAGCGTCCGCTCTTCTCCATGCCCACCAGATATGCTTCTGCTTCATCCCGATTCATGCTACCATGGGTTTGAAAGGCTTCAATGAGTGCTTCGCGAACGGCTTGAGGCATTTTACCTGAGGATCTGTAGAGCGCGGACTTAGCTAGGTCAGAAACTAATTTGAGAAGAGTCTCAACGTACCCGCAAATGTATACTAAACCTTCTCGATTCGCTAGAGCGTCATAGACCCTGGCACTTTGAGCACGCACAAGGTCTTGGACATAGACTTTTTGTCTCTGCAAACAGAATCAGCCAGATATTACTTAGGTAAGAAGAAGATATGGACATACCTGGTCTCTTGAAAATGCAGGGAAGACGTCCAATGGAACGCCTTCTCTCTTCAAGACCTCCCACTCTTCTTTGAAGAAGAAATCGGCTTCAGCGTTCCGGCACCCAAAGAACAAGACATCTCTTGCGGCTGCAGCTGCGCTTATATCATCTTGCCTTTCCGTCTGCTGCCGAAGTTCTTCGCGCCAGTATTTTCGCTGGTAGATCAAGGACCGCATAGGAGCAATACCGGTGCCTGGTCCAACCATGACCACGGGCTTATTTGTCTCTGATCTCGCGACACCCAGCCCACCCTTGTGAAGGGTGACGGTTATGTCTTGCCCAGGTTGCAAGGAAGCGATGTAACGTGTGCAGACACCCTGCCTGATGCGCTTGATGACTGTACGATACTTTACTATGGCAATCAATAGCTCAATACGTGTTTGATGGTCACCAACTTTCCCTATGCTTTCATTGCCGGTCTCTGCTGGATTGCCGGTCTGGCCATTATTTTGATGTTCGAGCCGTGGAGGTATGGCGCTCGCAATGCTGAACTGTCGTCCTCGAATGGCCGGAATAAGTGAGCACGCTCTCTGCCAGGGTATTTGTACGCTCTCAAACTCCTGGAGGACCTCTAAGATACTTCTTCGTGGCCTTGTAGTATAGTCGTACAATTCATCAATGTACTCTGGGTTGGTGAACTCCAGTAAACGCTCACGATGGAACTCATCGGCAGTGAAGTGAGCGAGTTGAGAGAAGAAAGAGCGTCGAGGAATGGACATGATGTCAAGGTGATTCGTCAGGAGATTTCGAAGGGTAATCCTCGTAGTGGACAATAGATTCGGAAGAGGGAGGAATGCATTATTGGGGTTGGACGAAGATTGCGAAGCGAGTTTGAGAGGTACGTCAGCAATAGGAAGCCAATGCATGATCTTCAAAAACTCATGAACATCAGAGGGGAAATTCTTTGGATATATTGTTAGGACGTCTCCAGGATTGTATGGCTGATATGTTGTGGAGAGGACCAAGTGCCGCACATCTTGCCAGTGCTTAGATGGAGTCACTCTATCATTTGAAAGTACCTTCGCGGTTAGGGAGCGTGGAATGTCTAGCAGGTCAGATGGTGGAACATCTGATTTTGAGGTCTCGCTGTTTACATCATCTGACCGGTTGTGTCGGCTGATATTATCGGATACAGGTAGAGAGGCGGCTTGGCTGTTCGTGTTCTCGAACTCGAGTAGCCACTTAGGGTCCAACAGGACGTCATCCGGAATTGGCTCGACATCACCTGCAAGGGGATACTCTTCTAGGAGACGTTGGCGTAGCTTGGTCGACCAGGGCAAGAAGCTTCCGTCAACACTGGTGGCATAAAAAAGCGGTTAGTACACCACCTAGCAATGCTCTCGGTATACATCTACATCGTGCGTAGAGATTGGAAGTTCATCGAGGAGAAGGGGTGACTTACCCTTCAGGATGCTGTTCGTCGCTCTCTCCACGATCACATATGGGCTGTGCACCTAGTTGTATAAGACGATTATAGAGTTTTCGGTGAGCCCAGTTGAACCTTCGACTCTGTTAGCCCGTGACTCGTCGACAGGCGGAAGACCCACTTTGGATATGATGTGTCTCCAAGACCAAAGGACGCAAATCTGACATGCCGTAAGCATCCAGGTCGCAAGCGTGTACTCCTCAATGACTTCCAGAAAGCTTGAGCGTTCGATGGAAGGTCTCCTTGACCGGTAGTTGAAATAGCAATGAGAACAACAGAGTATTGCAAAAGATTTTTCTAGGTACTTGGTTCAGATGAGACCTGTAGTATGGATGGCTTCGGCTACATACAAGATTGATCAAGTTTAGTTCAGATACTAGGGTATCGAAACGCAACCGTTCCGATATTCTAGCCAGCTCTTCAGCGACGTCCTGGGCATTTCCTGTTTCAGAACCATAGAGTACAAGGGCCCTACGCTCAGGTACAGCGCTTTCCATATTGTCAGGAAGCGGTCTCCAAGCAAGGGATAAAGCCTGGCTAAGAACGAGGGTGCTTTCTTCCAATGAAATCGAGGAAGGCAATACTGAGGGCTGGATTTTGCAGCCCTAGTGTGGTCTTCACAATGCAGTTTCACCTTGGGTGGAATGCTCGCAGATACAAGTGAACATGTTCAGTTTCCATGCCGGGCATCCCAAGGCGCAGGTACTGCCATTGCTAGCCTTTGCAATGATGGATTCTGCATTGTGACTGCGATGTCGTGGCGATTAGCATTGCGTGGCGGCTTCCATCGAGCTTCTAGCGTCTTGTGCCTCGGCGTGGTGTCGACTAAAATGCCTGAGAAACACGTCAAGGGATGCTGGATGTGGATGAATGGCCGAGAGCTATGGCCCCTATGACTTGCACCTCCCAGATGTCACGCATGCGAAACGACAAGAACCAATGGCGGATGTTGTCTCGCACAGTCTGAGGGTGAATGGCTCTCGCTCGGTGATGGATGCGCAGACGATGCTTTCCACCAGGGCAAGGCTGTCCTTCCCCCTTCAGTTCGCGTAGACTGCCTCTTCGGGCCTAGCCTTATACCCTCAAATATTTCTCTTGAGCTTGCCTTGGCTGCTCCTTTTCCTACACCCCAGACAACAACAGAGAACAATCCAACTCGATCTCATCAACCTCGCTGTACTTTCATACTCTTCGGGCACCTAGCTACCCATCACAACTCCCTCTCTTCAATAAGTTCCACCCTCCAGGCGGTCTTGACAATTTCCATCTTCTAAAATCAACAAAACTGTTCACAGGCAGACCTTACCGCTAGGCTCTACCAGGACACCAAAGTTTCCTCAACTTTTCAGCACGGTTCCCGGTACTTCTTTTCTTCAGAAGTACTCTATTGACTAGTAAAATCTCGTGTCATCAAATCACAAAACTTCAATCATCATGTCCGCTCCTGTCGAAAGTGTTACCGCCCAGATGGCAAACACCACCATCAACGACACTGCTGAAGGTACCTCCGGTGCCGACAAGTCCGTCAATGCTGCCGAGAACGAGGCAGTCATTGCCAGTGCCGCTGAGGGTAGGAGACTCTACATTGGGAACCTCGCGTACGCGACCACCGAGGGGGAGTTGAAGGAGTTTTTCAAGGACTACCTCGTGTAAGTTCACCCTCGGAGTTTCACCCGCGTTATGAATTTGCGGCTAATTGAATGGGTTTTCTGCAGCGAATCCACCTCTATCCCCACCAACCCTCGTACTTCTCGTCCCGTCGGATATGCCTTCGTTGCTCTATCTACCCCATCTGAGGCCGAGCGCGCCATCGCCGAGCTGAATGGCAAGGCTATACTCGAGCGCAAAGTGTCTATCCAGCTTGCTCGTACACCTGAAGCTCACGGAGAGGGTACGGGCAGCGGCGCAGAAGGTACCAATGGGACTGAGCATCGTCGTAGGCAATCTACCCGAGGTCGAGGCCGTGGCCGAGGCCGTGGTGGTCGTGCTGGACGTGGCGGCCGTGCTGTAAGTCTGCTCCGGCCTATGCAAGGAGTTGTATCCCACTGACACGCTGTTCAAGAACAAGGAGGGAGGCGAAGGCGGCGAAAACGCTGAAGGGGAAGCTGCTGCCCCTGCCGAAAGCGCGCCTACGAATGTACCCGGCCAAGTTATTCCTCTCACAGAAACTACGAACGAATCACTCACAGCTGAGAAGGGAGCTGAGGGTACCACTACGGTTAACCCTACTAAATCCGGAAAGCCTCACGTTCAACGTGAGCGCAAGCAGCGTGGCCCACCAGAAGATGGTGTTCCTTCTAAGACCAAGGTCATGGTTGCCAATCTCCCGTATGACCTGAAGGAGGACAAAGTAAGTCTGGTAACTCGCCGTTCGCATGAATCATCTCGCTAACATATTACACAGCTCATCGAAATCTTCAAGGAGTATGAGCCATCGTCAGCCAAGATCGCGCTTCGCCCAATCCCACGATTCATGGTCAAGAAACTGCAAGCTCGCAATGAGCCTCGCAAAGGTCGCGGTTTTGGTTTCGTCACCCTCGGGTCGGAGGAGATGCAACAGAAGGCATGCGCCGAGATGAACGGAAAGGAAGTCGAGGGCCGCGAGATCGCCGTCAAGGTCGCCATTGACTCTCCCGGAAAGGAGGATGATGGCCACATCGAGGGCGAGGAGGCTGGCGCTGAGGGCACGGCAGAGACTCCTGCTGTCGAGGCTACTGCCTAGTCAAGTCAACAGTCCCTCAAAAGCATGCTGGTGGATTTCTTTTTGGTTGAGCCATCGTTGGTTTCAGCCAAGCAAACCTTTCACTTTGCTGCTTTGGAGTTTGTGTAGGAACGTTGGCAGATTTACCTATCCTATCATCTCACCCTGCTAGACGTTTGGGGGCATTCTTTATTTCTTTTCTCTGCGTCTTGTCGTTGCATTGCGGGAGGAAAAGTGGTAACAGAAACTGTTCCTTTTTTTAATGTCTTCCCGGCAGGTTCTGGGAAATGATGGGACCATGGGGAGTCTTTTACGTGGAATCTTATGTCATCTTGACTTAGTATAGCATCTTCTCTACTACATCAGGGCAAATGGGCACCTATCACACCCTTCTTTTTCTCTGCCCCCACCCTCCTTGTTTTTGTTTGTACTACGTGGTTTAAGAGGTTCTTGCAAGGAAAATTACTTTGTACTTTTAGATTCCTTTGGGGGATTTTGGGAGTAGTAGAGTTCTTTTTCTTCTAATAGGCCTTTTTCTCTTCTGGGTGCTGGGCGAAATGGGGAGAAGAAAAGTACTTTTGTCTCTTCTGATGATGCTTTATGACTTCTACGATAGGTTCTGTTGGCTTAACAAGTATGTGGTAGAAATGACTCGTTTGTATTTGCTCGATCTATTGCCTATGTCGACTCTGTTGCAGGCTAGAGACAATCTAAGACGTATTGAAAGCACTTGAAGGATTCCTGTACCTTTGAGTTGAAACCAGAGATTGATATCAAGTGTAATGTTAAAATTAACGGAGATCACATCCGTCAGGCATATCGCGCTAGAAAGCCACATGTGGCTCGAGCATGGCTTAGCTCACTTTTGATCACCCTCTCCCAAACAGCATCCTCCATCATCAAAACATGCCATGCGCAGAGTGGTAGTAACAGGCCTAGGCGCCGTAACACCTCTCGGAATAGGTGCGTTTCCTCAACCTTGTCTTCCACATCCTACTGATTCTTACAGGCGTGCGCCGTTCATGGAAACGTCTCCTTGACGGCCATTGCGGAGTTGTTTCCATCAAGGATAGAAGTCCTCAATTTGCAGCTCTTCCAAGCCAAATTGCTGCATTGGTTCCAGAAGGGAAAAAAGACGATGGAAAATGGAATCCGAAAGAATGGCTGAATCCTGGGGTGAGTTGCAAGCTTGGAAGAGATGATAATTCTAGAATGGGTTGCTGATGAAATATCAGGATGAACGGAGGATGGCAAAGTTCGCACAGTACGCCATGGTAGCCTCTCAAGAAGCTCTCAAAGATGCTGAATGGCAACCTACGAAAGAAGAGGATCTAGAAGCTACGGTATGATTGAATTCCAATGATGCACTTGGCTTTTCCTTAACTAGAGACCCAGGGAGTTTATATGGGCTCAGGTATCGGAAGTCTCGACGACGTCTATGAGACGACAGTAGCATTCGAGAAAGGCGTAAGTACCCTAATGATCCATCACGTGCTTTCACCAATGATCCCACCAGGGCTACCGAAAAGTCTCGCCCTTGTTCGTCCCTCGCCTCCTTATCAACCTAGCCGCCGGACACGTATCCATGAGATACGGCTTCAAAGTTTGTGTCCCCTCCTCCATTTAGTTCAGATTTCGGTTCCTCACAGAACATATAGGGTCCTAATCATGCAGCCACCACAGCTTGTACTACCGGCGCACACAGCATTGGAGATGCAGCCCGCCTCATCATGTATGGCGATGCGGACGTGATGGTAGCGGGAGGGGCGGAATCTTGCATCCATCCTCTTGCCATCGCCGGGTTTTCCCGAGCGAGGAGTCTGGCAACGGATTGGAATGATCGGCCACACCTTGCTTCAAGACCATTTGATCGGGACAGGGCTGGATTTGTGATCGGAGAAGGTGCTGGAGTCGCTGTTCTTGAAGTACACGCTTGTTCTTCAAACTAAATATCTGCGTGAAAGCTAACTTAAATTCACAGGAACTGGAACATGCCAAATCCCGAGGTGCACGCATCTACGCAGAAGTAAAAGGATATGGCCTTTCTTCCGATGCCTACCACATGACTGCACCACGAGAAGATGGCCATGGTCCATTCCTAGCAATGAAACATGCCTTGCGACATGCTGGCCTCCAACCTAGTGCAGTCGACTACATCAACGCCCATGCAACTTCTACTGCTCTTGGAGATGCTGCAGAGAATCGGGCGATTAAAGATCTTCTCCTGGGGGAGAATGGTAAGAGCAAAGCATCCGATATCAATGTCAGTAGTACGAAAGGCGCAATTGGGCACCTTCTAGGTGCTGCTGGGTCAGTGGAAGCGATCTTCACTGTTCTCGCTCTACATCACGTGAGTTCGTCCGCTACACGTACATTTCCACTAGTTTTGACAACACCCAGAACACCCTTCCGCCAACGCTCAATCTCGATAAGCCCGGCGATCCATCCGCAGAATTCAATTGCAATTACGTCGCTCATACAGCTCAGCAGAAGCCGCTCAACGTGGCTTTATCCAACAGTTTTGGATTCGGAGGCACAAACGCCAGCCTGTGCTTTAGCAAATATCAATAACAGCATCACTTATCAACCAGATAGCTCAGCACAACAAAGAATTACCCAATTGCTGTCAACTACCGTTAGCTTGCAACAGCTCTACCGGAGCTACCCCGCCAGACCCAAGAGATAACGATCTCTTAGCGTCATGCCGGACAGCTCAAAAACCCCCACTATGAATATCTCCTGGGACGACAATTTGAGCTGGTTTCTGCACATTCATTATGATATGATCACATTTCTCGCTGCCTCTCTTTTCTTATCGAATTCAGGTAGCTCTGTCCGTGATGCTCCTTTTCCAGTGCTGCACCCTTTGATACCTCTATCGCTATGGCGGATCTCTTTCCACCTTCCACTACGGATACTGCAGACGGCACCAAACCTACGTTCTTTAAGGCCTTCTCTACGAAAGCGGCTGGTTACCATGGACGTGTTCCGTATCTTAGTAAATTGCCTTTTCCGGCTGTAGCTATCATCCTAACAATTGCCTTTGTGAATATCCTTGTTTGGGCTGCTGTAGGCATAGTTTTGGTATGCGATCCCTAATCATCATGGGAAGCAACTATGAAGGTACATAAGCTGATCATAAGGTATGGTTTCAGCATTTCCACGGGTAAGGAGCCGAATGTCTAGGAAGATACTAGGTGGCATGCCAACTGACACTTACGCAGCGCACTTATTTCCACCGCGATATTATCCTACACACTTGGCCTACGACATGCATTAGATGCTGACCACATCTCCGTATGTTCTCCATAGCAACCACAGAACCATGCAAAAACACTAAACCAAGCCCTCAGGCAATCGACCTCATGACCCGCCGTCTAATAGCATCTGGCCAACGCCCCGTCACAGTCGGCATGTTCTTCTCCCTCGGCCACTCCACGTAGCTCTCCCCCATCCTCCCAACCACCAACCCCAGACTAACGCCCTCGCCTCCCCAGAATCGTCGTAATAACCTCCCTAGTCGTCGCCGGCACCGCCAGCGCCATTTCCCACAAATTCTCCTCCTTTTCCCGCATAGGCAGCATAATCGGCACCTCCGTCTCCGCAACCTTCCTCCTCCTCCTGGGTCTCATGAACATCTACATCCTCTACAAACTCGTGCGCCAAATGCGCAAACTGCTTGCCTGCGCTCCCGGGACCGAAAACGAAGAATTCAAGATACAAGGCGGAGGATGCCTATTCCAGATCTTCAAGCGGCTATTCAGATTAATAGATCGACCATGGAAAATGTATCCCCTAGGCATATTATTCGGTCTAGGCTTCGACACATCTAGCGAGATCGCACTATTGGGGATGAGTTCTATCCAGGCGGCGCGGGGCACGAGTATTTGGTTGATTTTGATCTTTCCGGTGCTTTTTACCGTGGGTATGTGTTTGTTGGATACGGCGGATGGAGCGCTGATGATGAGTCTTTATACTTCGACGCAGTTGGCTAGGGATCCGATTGCCATTTGCTACTATAGTATTGTGTTGACGGTTGTGACGGTTGTTGTGGCGGTTGTTATTGGGGTTGTGCAGTTTTTGAATTTGATTCTGAATGTGGCGGAGCCGAGGGGAGCGTTTTGGGAGGGGGTTGAGAGGTTGGGGGAGAGGTGGGATGTTGTTGGTAAGTTGAAGGCATTTCTCTTGTTGGGAGCTCTTTGGGGGACTGGTGGGCTGATATACGTTTAGGTGGCGCGATTTGCGGATCTTTCGTTCTTTTTGGCGGACTTAGTGTATTGCTATACAAGCCTTGGCGGAGACGAGTGGATAAGCAACGAACTCGAAGAGCGCAGTTTGTGCCGGTTTCACAGGATCTGGATGCGGATGCTGAAGAATCGAGGGCTGAGAATGGTCGGGGAGTCAGTCATGAAAGAATTGAGCTTGGCAAGGCCATTGGGCGTATCAACACCGAAGACATTGATGATAGCAGAGAGCTGAGAGTAGCGGTAGACGATAGAAGTGGGCGACATGCTGATGACGTTGTCGCTGGATGTCAAAATTAAGAGACTATAAGAAGTTGACTGAGGAAAAGTAGATACAATGAACACTCTGGGTTCAGCATCTGGCCCGTTAATCATCCTCTAACTGTCGACTGCTTCTGTATTTCAGACCCAAAGCTGACGGAGCCCCCAAGACTTCGACATCGACTCCACTTCTCTTTGCGCCCTGGAGTTTCATGTAATCGATACGGCGTCGTTCGTCCTCCTCGTACACTTCGACCGGGTCATATCCGCAAGCTTGTAATGCGGTACACCACTCCTCTTGGACATTCCAACTTATCGCATACCAAGTAGGAGTTCTAACCTCATTCCAAGAAGTTATACCCTCGACGTTCTCGATATGATCGATGTCCGCTCCTGCCCGGATCAACGTCTCAACTATGCACCAAATTGGAGCAGGTCCATCCTCACTTTCTGAGTCCATAATTTCTGAATCCACACTCACTGAATCTACATTTCCTGGACCCACGCTTTCCGCACCGGTGCCCTCCAGTTTCCTATCTCGCAACTCCTTCTTGGCGATTGTTATACGGCCTAGGGCCTGAATGAGGAGTGGCCTATTGTAAGGTCCACATAAGTTATTCGGATCGAGACCAGCTGTAAGCATTGATAGAAGAGCCTTCTGAGCATCATTACATGGGGTCATTAATCTCCGAGACCACATATTGATGATAAGACACCAGAGGTCTATACCTTTAGAACCGGCATACTCGACCAGTTCAGTGAGCCTGCCAACATTTATTTTAATTGGAATACCTTTCGGACCCACCCTTAAGTGCGTTACTTGGACCACATCCTCATAAGTATCGTGTATGTCTTCACCCATTTCCTCCACCATCCGCTTCCAGTATGTGGTTGGGTTTTGGGGGGATGGCCAACTATGGTCGTATCCTAATGTGAAGAAAATCAGCCCGAGAAAAAAGGTTGCAAATACATCATCTTCGCGCCTGTATTATGATAAGCATATTTATAAACACGTGCTGCAAGGAGTTACTCACAAATCCCGTTGGTAGGGATCAACTCCCAAAGAAAGCAAATATTTGTAAACTTCGAAGTTCCCAATGAATGCAGCGAACTGACACAGTAAAGATCAGCTCTGAAAGATGACAATCAACAATGAAGATTCCCCTTCCCATGCGGACGTGGATTTCACTGTGATTAAATTGATGTATAATCACACGAGGTGTCAAAATTCGTCGTTTCTGGAGACTAGGTCTGCGCTTCCCACCTTTGCTACCCGCTTACAAGACCGCTTTTGACTCGGTGTCAGATGCTAATACAAGTTGCCATACTTGAGTTTACTCGGAAAGTAGCATATAGGATAGGATCTGGCCAGACTTATGCGGTCACAGACGTCCGTACTACGACGAATAATGACACCCACAGTAGGTGACGGTATCATTACAATACTTCGATTCTACAAGTAGTACGAAGTAGAATACCTACATGGAGGAGTGTCGTACCATCTTCGTCTTGACATCGTGGACTCGCCAACCCACGTGCAAACATTAGTTGCATGCCAGTCAGATTTCCATCTTCTACGGCATCCCATATGGGGTCTTCAACGGAAATTATCGGGAAGGTCGAAAGCATTGGAGCGAGCTGGTAGTATCCTTTCTGATCCGGTGCCGTAGTATAGCAAATTGAAATGCCGGGTACGCAAAGTAATGTCTGGCGTGGCCGGAAGCAAATCCGTAAAGAGAAATTGCAGTAGTCGCAAGATGAAAACCCTCTTCGATGGATTCTTTGGATCTCAACCTCAAGGTCGCCAATGCTCCATTTAAAGTGCCAGAGCTTCTGGAAACTTTTGACGTCGCGGATTCGAGCGCGAGGGCAGGGAATCATGTTAGTTGAGGAGGACTGCGTGGATCTAGAGCAACTAGAACTTGGTAAATCCATATCGTCCGGCAAAGAGTTGTCTCCTAAGGGTTGTGAATGCTCTTCCTTCCCCTCTTGACATGTTTCAGCCCTTGGCTTGAATCTAGATGAGAAGGCATCGTCAACTGTTGCTTGTCGCCCCAAGTCTTCACTGATACGTTCTATCATATCATTCATTTGACGTAGAGCAGCCTCGTTTCGCATCTCCGACTTAGTAAAATGATCCTCTATAAGGGGTTTGACTACCCTACGCATCTCAGCTCGAAAAATCCTTGACAGGTGATCTGGATTCCATGCAGATACACTGGTTGTCGACGTGATACTCAGAAGGTTATTATTGACGGTATTAAGTGTACTATTAATTCCATCAAGGCCATGAAGTAGCGTTGACTGGTTGTTCGTAAGTATGTCAGTGCTCTGCTTTAGTGATCGTAATTGCTGATCTTGGTCTGCCTGATACCTGCCAAGGCCTTCTACAACTGCGTTAAGGTCCTCAGATATCGTTTGCTCAAAAGTTGCATGCTGTACTAGAGTTGTTTGGTTGGCCTTGTTGAGCTCTGAGTGGAGATTTTGAAGATCACGACGGCCGCGAAGACTATGGAGGCTGTTACAAAGTTTAGCGGTGATGGAAAGCTTTTGGTTAATACGTCAGAGAAAACCGGTCATACTTACTCCCCTACAGTACTTAGAGCGAGGATGAGATCAATCTTCCGCTGGTCAAATCTTTTGATCGCTTCCCTCATTTGTTTCTTCTCAAACACCCATCTAAACTTCTGAGCGAGACCAATAGATAGATCTTGTGGAAGGATAGTGTTCAAAAGATCAATATCGTCTCGGAAGTTTATGAGAGCTGCTGTAATGGCTTCCGGTAGAACCTCAAATTCTTCCGTAGCGTTCTTTGACTTGCTGAACTCAGCGATGTAATTCCGAAGGCTGCGTAGATTCGATTCGGCAACCCGTAAAGCTGGAAAGGATGTCAGCATCTTGATAATTGAGCTCAATGAGCTGAAAGCTGAGATTAAACAGCTGCTACTCACAGTTTCTCAATGCCTGAACGTCCTTCTTCGCATCCTTCACCGCACAAAGAAAGCTATAGGCTTCCCGACTTGCACGCAAGGCTACGTCTGCAAGCTGGATAGCACTGGCCGCGGCACCGAAAGCAGTCACTGGGTCAGCCATCGCTCAATATTCGTGTAACAGCCAGGACTCTAGAAAGATTAAACTAAAACTGAAAATGGTTTGAATGTGACACGATACAGAAGTTGATGGAGAACAGAGAGTCATAATAAATTGAAAGAAGCAAGGTTTTGCACAGCCTGCTTACTTGGCTGCAAGGCTGAAATGCAGCCTTTCGGGATGTCAGTGTCTGCGTCATGGTAACCAATGAAGAAGATGAAAGGAGCCTAGGCTGATTTCTTGAAAAAGAGTTTGATTAAGCTCAACCACGCGTAAGCGGTGATTGTATTTAAAGCTCTCATTTACGGTTGATTTCTTTGAAGGATGTAACGGTGTTGCTTTGATTTTGAGTTGAGTTCTCGTTGGTTTACGCTGATTTCGAAGTGCTGTGCTGAAAGTAACTCTGTAAGTAGACCATGCACATGTAGATTTATCGCTATTTTGATAAACTTGGGATCTTTTCCTGCGGGAAGTTGTTGTTCTTCAAGCAAAGGGTTTCAGGTATGTGGTGACAAGTCACGGAGCGGATAGGGAGATTCTTAACAGGCACGTGCACGTGATGGTATCCGTTCTAACCTAGGAGTCTGCCTGTAATAACTTTGACGAAGTAGAAGAATAGTTAACTCTGTCTACCCTTATAAAATCAGATGCTAAGAGTTTACATAGGCCATTTAAGCTTTTTAAAGCAGGGTTGGAGTGCTGCATTTCGATAAAGATGAACTTCTTATCTTCCGCCCGAATTCGGGTGCTATACCATGACGAAGCAATGAGCTATGTGCCTTCAATCACGACGTGAGTGCGGATTGGTATATTGACATTCAAGGATCATCTAAGCGTCTCCCAACTCTACGTCTAAGTCCTTGACCTGACGGTGGTGTCAGTGGACCCACATCAACTCCCGTTCTCGTCGCACAGTACAGCCCAATTTGCTCGATGATGCGGCGAGAATCTTCATAGTAGACTTGGCAAGGATCATAACCGCACACTCGCAAAGCCCTACACCATTCATGTTCGACTCCCCAGCCCCTTGCACAATCAGTAGGGGTACTGATTTCACGCTCCGTACAATGCATGTAGAAGATGTCCGCGCCGGCTTTGATAAGTGTTTCGAGCAGAGCCCAGAGCGGAAGCTCCCCTTCCATCTTTTCCGGATACCTTTTCGCGTTCGCAATTCCGTTCAAAGCCCTGAGGAGGAGTGGTCTGTTGAACTGTCCTCCTAAGAAGTTTGGATCAAGGCCAGCCTGCAAGAGTGATTGTAGTGACTTGTGCGAATCGGTACATGGAAACTTTAGCGGTGGATAATGTGTGCGGTCGATCACAGTCCACATGTCCACCTCTTTGCTATGAGTGAATTGGGCTAATTGCCTCAACATATCGACGTCTATATGAATAGAAGGCGTTCTCATATCATAACTGAAAATCGTGACTCTGTCTCCGATATCAATATACTTTTTGTAGATTTCGGATATGTTACCACCGGCTTCCTCAATGAATTGTAGAGGGTCAAGTGGGGTCCCAAATTCCGCGAATTTAGAGGACGGTATGAATGCTGCGAGGAAAAGCGAGTCAAAGACGTCTACACCGGTTCTAATCTTCCGTTAGTAGCTTGACGCATAAGGGTGTTGTTGCATACAAGGTTTTTTGGTAAGGGTCGATGCCCAATTCGATAAAGTATTTACAGACGCTTTTACGTCCTTGAAATACCGCCCACTAAACAGAATATGTATATTAGCTCCTCATATACTTGAACCTAGATTGCCTTCAAGGCGTAATTAGAAGGCAAACGCGGCGGGAAACATGGAAAGCGATATAGCAAAGTCCTTCGGTAGGGCGAAATACGTACATGGAGAAGCGTTGTACCGTGCTCATTCTGACATCGTGGACTAGCAGCACCCTGTGCAAACAATGATCGAATTTGTTCCAGATCTCCATGCTGTATAGCTTTCCAGATGGGATTGTTATAAGAAATAATTGGGAAAGTAGAAATCAGCGGGCCAAATTGATGATACCCTCGTTGGTTTGGTGCCGTGGTATACACTATTGACATTCCATGAATCGCCAAACAGGCCAATCGTGGCCTAAATGTCAGCTTTATGGTGAAGTCGGAGCTGTTCTTGGGCAGATACGTTGTCCTTCTACGGACTGTTTCTACCTCGATTTCAAGGTGGCCTATGCGCCATTCTAGAAGCCAGCGCTTGCGGAAGACTCTGAAAGTTCGGAAAGGCGAGCCTGTAGTGCACATCGAATCTGATGTGAGTTCCGATGCGATCGGTGTGCTCTCCCGGCCTCCCTGATTGTTATGATGTGAACTATGGATAGCTTCAGGATAGTCTGATGCTTGGGGGCCTGTTCCCGAATCCTGTTGCACGTCGACCTCGGAGCTTTCTTTGAAGATATCCTGTAACGTGGCTTGTTGGCCTACATGACTGCTAACGCGTTCGGCTATCTCCATCATGTGGCGATTGTTTACTTCATTGCCAAGCTCAGACTTGGTGAACTGATCCTCGACGATGGGTTGAAGCACACGCAATAGTTCAGCCCTCAACATTCTTGCTAAATGATCCGCATTGGATGCGGATACAAGCGTAGTAGATTTGACGCATGTGATGGTGTTGCTCATGTCATTAAGCTTGTGCTCCATATCATCAAGCTTTCGAAGTAAAGCTGGTTGGTCAGACACTCGAGCGTTAGTGCTTGGCTTTAGCATTTGGATCGATCGTGTCCGTTGATGCCTTTCGCAATCTCTCTTAGTAGTCTCCTTGATCACATCAAGTTTCCCAAATATCGACTGTTGAAGGGCTTCAAGTTGCGCAGACGTAGTCTCATGCGCTTTGGTGAGCGTGCTATAGAGCGTTTGATTGTCGCGACGGCTACATATATCGTGATACCTGTGGTCATGTTTAGGAGAAAATCCAATCTCAATAACAAAGCTTTGGGAATGATACACACCTCCCCAAGATAGTAAGGGCAAGAGTGACATCAACTTTTCGTTGAGTGAGTCTTTTCATTATTTCCTCGACCTTCTTTTTGTCGTACGCCCACTTGAACTTCCTGGTAAGGCTAATGTATAAGTTTGGTAAAATTGAGCGAAGTAAATTGAGATCATCTCGAAAGTTAATGACTGTTCTGGTGATAACCTCCGGCAAGACCTCGAACTCTTCAGTAGCGTTTTTCGACTTAGAAAATTCATCGATGTAATTGCGCAAGCTGCGAACATTGGCTTCAACATCGAGTAAACCTGGGGGGACTGTGAGCGCGCTTGCTAAGCCTTCAAAAATAACTCTACAATAATCACTTATATGCGTGGCACGATGACAAGATTTGACGGAGACAAAGACTCATGCAAAATGCGAGCCAATGATACAAAGATGAGGCTGAGTGATCCGCGTAGGCGCAGGATATGGGATTGCTACTCACAATCTCTCAAAGCCTTAACGTCCTTTCCGGCGTTTTTCGCAGCTGAGAGGAAGCGATAAGCCTCGACGCTCACACGCAAAGCCGCATCTGCCAGCTGAACAGCACTGGCAGTGGCTCCAAAGGCAGATAAAGGGTCAGTCATCTTGTCGCACCAACGACACGCGTTACTGTATAGTTGTTTGCATGGCAAAAGAGGAAAAGAGGATCGTTCACTAGAGAGACATTGAAAGAAAACGATATGATCATGAAGAAAAAAGACTTTTGTCACAGCCTTCCTGTAAGGCTGAAAAGGCTCATTAGGAATATGCAGGGCGGCCAATGACGGAGACTCGACAAGCTTGGAGACGAAAGATAATGGTGAGGCAAGCAAGCACTTGAAACAAGTTCCCATAGGCCGAGTCGCCAGGCCGATGTTCAAATCTCCTCAATTTGATGTGCCTTCTTCAACGCTTCGACCACGAGGAGTCGAAATTTCGTAGTGAGCATTTTCGAATACTGTCAGTAGAAGCCGTGAGTACCCCAAAGCTCACCACACAAATTTCTTTCGGAGAGAGATAGCCTTGAATAGTTTAGAATCATTCTAGTTTTCGAACGATACGGTGAACGATAAAACGAACGAGTTCGTTTGATGAATGGGAAATGGACGTGGCTAACTATCTTTCCATGAGTGATGAAAGGAAGCTTGGAAATCATCCCTAAGGCCTTGACAAGGGGTTCCGCTTGGCGACGCGTCCGTTGCACTAATTCAATTCACGGCTTTTTAGCGTGTCGCCCTTAAACCGTAAACAACCCAAAGTCACATTCTCTTTTTCCGATCTTTGTACTCTTTGAAGAGAGCATAGAGTTACTCATGCAAGTTTCAATTCGCAACTCCAATCAGAACCTATCAAGAAACATGCTCTTCGAAGTGCACCGCTCACTTGCACCATGGCAGGTATGGCTGATTACCAGAGATTCCGTATCAAGTTTAACATATGGTACACAAACATGGAGGATTCGAAAGCCTCTCATATGATTTTCTCTGTGGTCTACCTGGATAATAAGAAAAGTCATACTCCATTCATAATGCTGAGGCTCTCGCCGTATGGTATATTGCAAATTCAAAGAAAACTCTAACCCGAAAATATAAACAACACGCCTCTCCCTGACGCCGGTGATGTCTCGCAACATGGTAACCCAGCTCCCCAGAGTAGCTACGCCGGCATAGCCCGGCATTTACATGTGTGTCCTTTCTAGTTGAACGCCCAAAAATGTAAAAGATCCCAAAAGAGGTATTATAATGAAACTTTTATGGCTGGGAATGGTAAAAGGTTTAACCCCAGCGAGGGGTCGAGGAGAAGAGGCGTTTCAGACTGCCGTTGGCGGGAGAGGCGGAAGGTATAGGTGACTTCTGATAGAGGATCTCTCCCTCGACTGCGCCAGTCGACGTTCTAGAAACAGCGTTGCTCTTCAGCGAATATTGGTGGGGACTGGAAGGTGCGGTGGCAGTTGAGAAAGGTGTGACAAGATCTATAGATTTCGACCCATACCACGAAGAATGTGGATTTGTTCGGCGCGGGAGCGGTCTGGTGGATGGGGTATACGGCATTGAGAATGAGACTGCGGATGCGGGCGTGTGCGAAAGGGAGGGAGCGGCGCTGAATGCGGCTTGCGATGTTGAGGCGCGATTGTAGCGAGGCCGCGTCGGTCGTACAGTTGTCTCAGCCGGCGTGGTGGCGGATTGGAATTGTCGAAGGTACCTGGACGCCTCCGAATCCCTTCTCAGCTTCTCGTCTCCAGAAACAGCATTGTCATCGGAGGAGAATTCTGAAAATGCGCACGAAGACCTTTGCGACTTGGTCGCAGTGGGAGAGCGAGGGGGCACAATGTCTCGGAAGGTCATGTCTTCGAAGGAGAAGTTGGAGAATGGAGTTGGCGGTGGTGAGTTCTCTACGCTGTATGAGAGGACTTTCTCGTCGTCTTTCTTTCGACAGCTATCCAACTCCATGTTAGCATATGAGCTGTGTATAACATGGGGCGTGAAGCAAAAACGTACTTCTCCGAGCAGTATAACACCGAATTGTTTGGAACAACGATTTGCTTCTCGCAGGTAGTGCTATCAAAAAATTAGCTATGACTCGACACTCAAATATATATCTGCTCCGACATACCAGTACTGCAAGAAACTCGTGGCCATTACTTCCTCGTCCTCGAGTTCCTCCTCTTTAAGCTGCGCGGCTTTTGACCCGCCCTTGCTGGAGTTGGGACGTTTTGATAGAGGGGCAGGTTTCGAAGGACGAGCGTGGGCCGGCAGAGGCCTTTTAGGGTGGTTGGTCGGACGGGCGTGAGTTGCCATTGGGAGGATTGGAAAGACGGTGAGATATTTATTGCCTGACTCGATAGTTGGGCTTGGTGCACCGTGAGCAATAGCGTGCGTCTCTACAGGCTGGATGGAAATGATGTTGCCAGCAAGGAACAAAGACAGATGCTGGGGGACAAGGGCGGGAGCGGTGACACTGCCGCAGAATGCTCAATGGGCTGAATGCTGATAATGCTGCTTTGTTTGAGGTCCTTATCGCGATCCCCTGCGGCCGAAGAAATTAGCCAGGAACGGCGGCACTTTGATCCAAACTGATTGCGCCATCAGCCTCATGGCTGGCGTCCGAGTTGGACGACGTGCGTCGAGAACATAGCACAGAAGAGCCTGGTCCCTAAGAGATATTTACTCACGATTGATGAAGGACGCGACAACCACAGCCAGCGGGCCGATACTTCGAGCAAGGTGCACTGCAGCTGTACGAAACGGTGGATGATCGTCCAGGATGCTGAAATGATAAGCTTCGCTCGCTTGAAACAAAAGCCGAAGGTTTCCTGGTGGAATGCGGCTTGTTGCGGATCGTGTACTCCGCAAACTGCAGAGATATGAGACACAGGTTTGGTCAAGCAGAGAGGAGGAGAGAAGATGGCTGAATATGTATGCCAGCCCCAGACGCAGAGTCACGATCTAGACAGCCAGCATTTAGATGAGGGGCGATTCCTGCGATAAATAGTCGATGATAAGCTCCTTTGCTCGTAGGCAGGGAAAAATTGCGAAAGATATGGAGCCATCGCTATCGCTCATCGCATCATCGCCGAATCGCGGACTCATATGAAAGCACCACCCCGCCACTCTCCACTGACGAGTACGAGTCTGCCATTCGCCTGCCAACCGCTGCTGGATCCAATATCCGTTTTACCGGCGCGATTGCTGGCTTCTGTATGAAGCCGAAGCTTGTCGCGTACTGTTTTCCTGGTGCCTGACCAACACGGTGTTCTGCATAATCGTCTGTGTCCACGAATCACCATCGTGACAGTCCCACGGTGCTACGCCGGAAGCACAGGGTCCACGTCCACGTCCTGGTACTATGGTTCGCGGAAGTGCCACTACACCTGTGTATACAGTACTAAAAGAGACGCAAACATAGAAATCGTCATTCTAGTTATCCATCACCGCATTCTGCAAGTTTTTTTTCGTTGGGTTTCAGCAGCCTCTCAATTCTATAACTCGTTTCCGAAGCAGCTTCATGACTACATCGTTCCGAATGCAGACCGATGCCCACACGTCTTGGTGCATCCTGTCACCTTCACCAGTCGGAAAGAAAGGCTGGCCCACCATCATGGTCCGAAGCTTGGGATTCGTGAGCACCCATTTGGCTCTCTAGCCGAGTATGTACGAAAACGTATTCTCCAATTTTTGCACTCTATTCGAGGTTTCACTTCATGCCAATACTTTTCGTGGGACCAAGACGCTCGGCATTTTGACTGTTGACATGCTTGCTCATAATGTGCGCAATCCAAGGAACACAGACATGCGGCTAGGCGCTATATTCTCGGGTTAGGTAACCACATATTGGCGCTAACACGTGGTTAATGAGTAACGCGATGGGCCTGTCAGAACGAAAATAGATCCTGAGGTTGTTGAGGTTGTTGAGGCCGAGTAATTCGCCAGATCTGAATCGGGGTTGTTGTTGGATAGAAGGGTCCGTTCTGCAGGTTCTCTGGGACTGGTTGAAAATTAATATCTTCTAAACCAAAGCCGTTTCGCTCTAAGGTTACCCCACAAAATCAGTAACAAGTCAACATCGACGTCTGATCTCCCGTTCAGCCGTATCGTAATTATGGGGAGACCCACTACACGCGTTCAGAAACGTCTCGAACGTCTTCTCATTGCGTATTGTTGCGGCAATTAAAACTTGCAGATGTGAGTTCAGCTCGAAGAATTGCCTCAAGGTGGACACCAATGACGGAATCACGGTCTTGTCGTAAATCTGAAGAGTTTTCTTAAGCCGAATATTATCATGCATGTCAGAATTTGTGGAGGAGGCTTACGACATCTGCACCAAGAAGCACGTCTGGAGTCTCAATACCGTAGTCTTCTTCAAAACCTGCTGCATCCAAAGACCATCCCCACTTCAAAGCTGCTGTTCCGATAATTGCTCCCTGTGACTCATTTGAGTCCAATGCATTAAGAAAAATGTTGGTTCTGATGGCATCGACCACAGCTTCGTCGCCATCCGTTGCTACAATACGTGAAACGTCAAGATATTTCGCACATAGGATGGATAACATTCCTGTCCCAGCTCCCAATTCAATCACAGTCTTGCGTCGAACCATTTCGTGACCCTTTTCAGACGTAAGGAATGCTCCGAGATGCAGCGCAGCTTCCCAGGTTCGAAGACCCGTCGTGCCCGAGGACGAGATAACCGATCGAGATTCAAGCATTGTTACCGTCCTGTCACCGACGGGATCCTCATCAGTCCTCGTGCCTGGAAATGAGTACGTCACAAAAGCCTTCTGCTGCGCCGATATTGATTCTGGAGGTAAGTTGGAGCTGAGCAGTAGTGAAAGTCTGGACATGAGATCATCTGAGATTTCCTATCCGTACATAACGAAACATGATTAGTATATACTTTTTTTACATGTATTTGCGCGTGTTTGCGTATGCTTGTCAAGATGGCAATAAAGAAAATCGGAAGAGAGAAAGTGAGGTCGTTTCAATTGAAACTCGTTGCTAGATGCCGTGCCTATGCTTTCAGGGAGAAGGAAGGGCAATCATACATCCTCCTCAGGATCATCAATAGTGTTTTCAATTTTCGATATAAGAAGCTTTAGAACCCTTAATTGATATCGATCCGGGGGCGGCGAAGACATTTTATTCAGATCGAAAAGATGTTCATACAGCCAGGCCTGCACACTTGGGTCTTTGACCACTTTGCTATCCGGCCATCTTAATTGCTCGAGTTCCACAAGTTGCATGTACTGACGACGTAGGACGTCCAGCTTTGCTCGTATAGTGGGATTGCTGTTCATGATGAGATGAAAAAAGTGTGGCGTGGTGCATGGACTGGCGAGACATTGATCAATGGGAGCAACTCCTGCTCCGAACGACCACAGTTAACAAGATTGGGAGCAGGCAGTTCAAGCGAGGCGCCAAGTGAAATCGGCGCACCATCCTATCGTAAATCGACGCTCGAAAAACGACCACTGACGACGACATCCGGCTTCGACAGCAACAACACCACCATCGACACAGTGAGCAGGATCATTCCGGACCTCAAGGACTGATCTTTATTCAGTATGTGCCTCCAATCTACGCCTCATGCCATTAGATTCGGAACTGAAGGGATCTAACAGCAGCTGCAGTTTGGTCTCAGTCAACACAGCCAGTTCTCCAACATGGCCGACTCGCAGGTTACTCTGCGTACGCGCAAGTTCATCCGAAACCCCCTTCTAGGCCGTCGCCAGATGGTTGTGTAAGTCTAGAACAAATTGTAGCTATCGAGGAGAATCTGCAATCTAACAAAAACCACAACAGCGATGTCCTCCACCCCAACCGCGCCAATGTCTCCAAGGACGAACTCCGTGGCAAGCTCGCCGAACTCTACAAGGCCCAAAAAGAAATCGTCTCCGTCTTTGGTTTTAGGACACACTATGGTGGCGGCAAGAGCACCGGCTTCGCTCTCATCTACGAGACACCCGAGGCGATGAAGAAGTTTGAGCCACACTACAGACTCGTACGGTACGGAATGGCGAATAAGATTGAGAAGGCTAGCAGACAACAGCGTATGTGCTCCCGTTTTTGGTTTCAAAGAGGATGCGGCTTTAAGGGACCTCTTACTGACTCGATTTGCGATCAACAGGCAAGCAGCGCAAGAACAGGGCGAAGGAATTCCGGGGTACAGCCAAGACGAAGGGCGGTGCTAAGAAGGACAAGAAATAAACGGTTTCTCAATGAGTGTGGTTCTAGGGTTCATGTGGGCTTTGCGGAGTGGAATTTCGACATGGAGAAACCTCAGTGGGCATCATGTACAGTTACGTACGTCTTAAAACCCTTCTTGCAAGGCAACATTGCGGCTGGGAAGTCAAGATGGATGGCGTTTGAGATCCTATTTATCTGCTCGACCCCAACCATTGCATAGCATTGAAATGGACTTTTTAGTTTCCAATTGAAGATATCCCTCTGCCAAGAACTACACAAAGCACATGGTTTATCTTCATCGAGGCATGTTGAACAATGAGGCAGCGTATGTTCTGAGTTATCCAGACGGTTAAAAGGTGCTACATGGACTCTATCATACCACCCCAGCCTAACTTTGCCCCATCGAGGACCTTCCCCAATGCTGTTCGCATTTACAACCGCGGTGATGAAGCATCTCTCTCTCCCATCTTTCCAACTCAGCTCAACAAATTCTCCCATCACTACGCCCCCTCAAAAATCCACCCAAGCGCTCTCCCCAATTCCATCCTCCCAACACACAAACCCCAGCAACTCGTACTCTGCCAACCTGCCCCAAGCGCCTCAGATGCATCGACTCCCCTCACCATCCCACAGATCCACAATGACCAGTATGCATCAACCCTAGCCTTTCGCTTTTCTTTATGATTACCTTTCCCATCGCTTTCTATCATACGCATTAAGTTGTCTTACATAAAAAAAAGCTATCTACAAAAAGCTATCAAAAGTACCTAGCAAAAGATCTCTCAAACAAGGTCATCGAAGCACGCACCCTACCTACCAGTTCCCCACCAAATCCATACTATTCATACTAAACCAAAGTTCTCGATCTACCTTTCTAAAAGGCACTGGTGCACAACGAACGGAGTTCAGGTGCGTAGGAGACGGTGGGTTAATCGTGATATAGGAGAGGTGGCGAAGGACGGGGAAAGGGAAGGGGAAGAGTCGATGTAGAAATAGAAGACTTAACAGGCTTGCGCGGTAGCTGTTATCGTAATCCAGGTGATACACAGGGCCGAAGGCTAATCAACTGCGAGCAGCACTATTAACACTTGGTGCAATAGGCAAAAGATGTAGACTTGAAATCTTATATTTCTCCTCTCTGTATACTCCAAAGAGAAGAAGGTGATCATCTAGCAAAAAAGCTACATATGCTATCCTACCCCCCAGGCCTACCCACTTAGCCCGACAACTGCTGTTTCATCATCTCACCACACCAGCACTGCCACAGTTCTACCGGCCTGTTGCATAGATAGACGAGGATCCATCTGGCCAGAGTAAACCTTTCAAGATGACGAGGAAGAAAAGTTCCCCCACCACATTTCCCCGCATCTTTTCAAAGAAGAGGCACGTAAAATAACAAAAACACACGTTAAAGAGTTACCCCCTTTTTAATCAATTCCCATTGCCCGCCGTCAATGTGTCCAGTCCAGTCCAGTCCGATCCGAATCCGTATCCGTATCCGCATCCGACCATCCTATCCGAACCGGCCAAGGATATGAGAAAAGAGTAAAATGGGGACAGAAAGAGGTCCCAAATGTAGGATACAAGAAGGTGATAAAGTAGGGGAGGAAAAGGGCATGAAAAGGGAACAACAAGTGTAAGTGTGTGTCGCTGATGGAAAAAAGGAAGATCCCGAGAGCACCGAATCCAAAGATTTTGTTGGGGGACAAAACGAGTGTTGGGCAAAACGAATGAACGCCATGACGACAAGAGAGAGGTAGAGGAGAGCATTTCCGTTGTCGTGAAACTGAAAGGTAGACCTGCTTTCCCTTCTCTCTAGTGTATAGCCCGGAAACCTGAAAACGAGCGACTGAGGGCAAAGAAAAAAAATGTGGTTTTGAAGACTCGGGGACACTGGAAACAGGCTTGCAGACAGCCAGTGCCGATGCAACCTAATCAAACGCCAAGTTTTGATGAGAGGCGGATATAGAATGTAGTCGATTTTGATGCACACATGCCGCCATGAAGAGACTAGCAATAACAAAATTGGATTGGCTTGGCGCCACCCAGGCTTGAAGAGCGACACATAATTCAAACAGCAACGGAGTAAAAGAAACATATACACCACATGATATAGTGTAGAGCTCCTATTCACAGCAGATCAATTCCCAGCTGAAATAGCCCGTGAAACTGTTTGCATGAGTCGTAGGAGGATATCATAATTTGTACTATGGTTGGAGTAGAGGCCCATATACAAGCAACGTTGCCAGATCGTCCATGGTGTGGATCATCTCTGTATTTCATGTTAGATGTGATCTGGTGCAGGCTGTGGTAACAAGACTCAATGAACTTACTCGTCCTCGTCTCTGGCCACCAGCGACTTGTTGCTGTTGGGGTTGCATGTACATCCCATATGGATACATCTGCGGGGCCATAACTGGAGCCATTCCTTGTCCAAAGCTCGCTTGCTGTAGCATTGGTGAGCCCGTCAAGCCAGGAGCACCCATGGGCGACACATTTCGGAACGCATCCATGCCTGAGGCAGGACCTTGAAAGCCATTCACTTGCGGATAGAATGAGTTTGCCCTCGAGGCTGCCAGAACGGCCTGTTGGTATTGAAGCTGCGCCTGCTGTGGCGTCATGGCTGCAAGTGGTGCGGCAGTGAACATCGCCGCGTTTGAGCCATTCATTGGAAATTGCTCAAAGCCGTTGGAGTCCATGCTGCCGGTACGCTGAAGGCCGATTGGGTCAAAGGCAGGGGCAACTCCGGGGTAGAATTGCCTGTTGTCCATGTTGTTCTGTCCGAGACCATTCGCTGCGCTCTGCTTGGATCCTGGTCGTGAATCTTGGGATGCATCACGGTGACCGCTGTGACCGCCTGGTCCGCCGCCGCGAGTAGATAGATTAACCTCGTCCATCAAGCGTTTGTAGCCTTGCGCTGGTTGAGCTTTGATGCGAAGCAAGACGTTGCGCACATTCTGAATAACATCAGGTCGCATCTTCTCCTCGAAGAATGGAGTTGTCAAGACTTTGAAGATCAAAGTTGCTCCACAGTTCTGATCAGCGAGTATGTCCTCCAATACCTGGTCGTTCTGCGAGAAGAACAAGGCTTGCAGGATAGTGTCCCGGGCCTCTGGCTCGTTCCGCTGGTTGATGATCTTAAGAACTGTCAAGTAAGCGACCTTATGGGTGCACAAATGAACAAGGTGAGGCACAAGACGTGGAGCCAAGACGGTTCGTCGCCGCGGGAATGTACAAGTATCGAGGAACCAAGTGAGGAGCAACGCGCCATTGGCATTGGTCGCCAACTGAACACTGTGGAGAGCAATTGTTGCAGCGACCATACGTTGCTGATCTTTGGTGGCGTAATGACTCTCCAAGCAAGCGCGCATAGCTCGAGCACCAAATCTACCTTGAGCCAATTCCCAAAGTCGGCGAAGCATAACTTCAAAAATGAAGTCGTTCAATGGGGACTGGTATCTCAGGCAGCCCTGCATAACATAGTTGCCAAATTGATCGAGGAAAAGTGTCATGGCATGCGGGCGAAGTGCGTCGACGACCAACTTCTGCAAAGACTCAGTCCTTGCAACATCAATGATCTTCTGAGCAGCCCATGTTCCGTTCTTGTGGATACCAATCTTGGCCAAGTGAGGGGCAATTTCTCTTAACATAGCCTCCTTGGTGGGCTCCGAGCAATATTCGAAAAGCTTCTGAACGACGGTGTTTCCCAAATAGTCAGATGAAAGCTCGGCGATCTCTGGCAGCATGTTCATAGCAATTTCTTCGATCTCAGCCTGCGAGCATGAGTTGTTGTCGATTCGCTTCCGGATTTCACGGAGTCGTGGTGCATCATGGACGCGACTATGATTGGGTTCTTCGACTGGCGGGATCTCATCAATATATTTGTCGTAGTCGATAGCTTGCTCCACTTGCGAAGCAATTCTCATCTGTTCCTCATCGCTAGCTCCAAGCTCTTTTACAATCTGGACAATGTCGTTACGAATGTTGGGTAGCTCGGGAGTTGTAAGTGGTGCATTGGCGCTCTCGGTGCGGACACCATTTGCTTGGCGGTTGTTGCCATTGTTGGCCGAAAGTGCATTGCCGTCTGTCTGACCTTTGGCAAGTGGATCAGGGCTAGGCGAGGGAAAGAGTCCGTTGTTTCCAGGGGTTGCCGAAGCACTGGGTACTTTGGCATACCCAATTCGAACGGGTCCGGCGCCTGGAAAGATTTCCTTGCCATTAAGCTGCGACTTGGCTTGGATCGCGCTGTCGAGATTCTCGAAGTTGACGAAGCCGCAATTTTTGTGTGTTAAAACTCTTGTGGACTCAATGGGACCATAGGTATTGAAGATAACGTTCAATGAAGAGACAGTCGTTGACGATGGAATGTTTCCGAGCCAAAGTGCCCGCGTAGGGCCCTCTAAGGTATTCTCGTCTCCTCCCGCGGCTGTGCTTGGCTTTCCATTGAGTTGGAGACCTTTGACTGCTTCGGCAAGACCAGTGTATTCAGCTTCTTCGTTTAAGTCTGCCACTGTGAGGCTGCTGTCAAGACGAGATGAAGTGGGCAAGTAATTTCGCATGAGTCTCGTCGATGGTGAATCGAGGACACCAGCAGTTCTAGCTCGAGGACGGGTTGCACTCGCGAGGTTCGCGAACGCTTGAACTTCAAGGTTGTGCTGGCGTACTGCCTCATGAATGGCATATGCTGCGGCATCAGCCGACGGTGTCAGCGTTCCACTATAGTTGCCAGCATAGCCAACTTGATCAAGCTCGTCATCATCTTCGGCATACTTCTCTTTTGCGTTGACAGAGTACGATCGGAACCTATTTGCATTCAATAGATTGTTTTGTGACATGGCGTTCCTCTGTCCCTCCAAGAGTAGCTCGATGTCGGATGGGGCCAAAGTTGCACGAGCTGGCTGAGGCGTGTCGACAAGGCCGAGATAATCAAGTGTCCTCACATCGGTGTCTGCCAGCGAATCTCTGGAGAATGAAGATTGGGATGGCGAAGTCGCGCCGTTCGAGGGTTGAGATTGGATGCTAGCAAGAGTGCTGCTTCTGTCCCGACTGCTGCTCCAATTTGAAGAAAAGATTGAAGAACCGAATGGTGAGTTCGATGGGAGGAGGAAATTGGTGCGTTGGGGCATGGAGCCAGCTCGCAATCGTGAAAGTAAGGCTGACTTCGCTGCAGCCGAATTGGCAGGCCCAAAGCCGGTCACTTCAGTCGGAGTTCCTGGACCTGGTTTGAACGGACTAGTAGAAGGCGTTGGACGAGAAGTCTTCGGAAGAAGCGATGAGGAAGGCATCAGATTCCCAGGTACTCCAGCTGGAGAGAAACGCGATGGTAGAGTTCCCGCACGTGCTCTACGGGTAGTAGTTTGGGTTGTTGTCTCTGGGGCGGACTGGTTGAAATCTGGGAAACTCTCGCCGTTTGGCGACTCCGGGATGGTCTCACGCAGAGGGGTAGAGTTGCCACTTGTTGGAGGTCCCCACAATTGTGGAGCCAAACCTTCTTGTGCTTGGATCTCTCGAGCCCTGTACTCGAACGTTAGTAAAAATGCCGATTAGATAATGCGTTTCAGCTGTGCGACAAACCGTTTGGAGTATAATCTGCCGCCAAATTCATGCGACGGGGACCCAGCTCCCAATCTCACACCTGCAGTCGCATTTCCAAGTCCAGTTGAAGTGCTACCACTCCCAAGAGGATACCGGATGGAACTGCCAGATGGTGGCTCAATTGGCGAGGTCGCAGCGGTTGAAGAGCCAGACCGAGGTGCTTGCGAAGCATGCTGAGGGAGGTAGTTCAAATTGATGTGATGCTCAGGTCGAGATGTCGGAGCCATTATGAATTATAGACCCTGCCTCTTTAACTGTATGGTACGTAAAGCTGAGAGAAGAATAGTAGAGGTCGAGTCTCTCGTACCAAAAACCAGGGTAACGGCGGAAATGTAGGGTTGGTACCGGCCAAAGGAATGTAAGGGCAGTCGATTATTGCCAGCAAGACCGGACTCAATGGGAAAGCAGAACCTTGCGAGTTCTACGATCGAGGCTGTATTTGTACAAGGATGACACCCCTATCTCCCAGGCCTGCTGACGAAGGGAATTCCTCGAAGACCAGATTGAGAATTATGGTATTCTCTGGTGCAAGTTCGAGGGGCCGAGCACAGATCGGTCGCCGCCAGCTTTCAAATAAGGATGGCGGGCAGGTGATGGGTTTGATAGCAGGCGGAAGGGAGGGAGTCAACGAGGGCAAGGCGTGTTCGAGATAGCCGCGGAACGACAGAAGGTAGGCAATAGCTCAACGCAAGCGTAGTATTGTAGGTCAAGGAGTGACGGAGTTGGGAATGAAACTAGATGCTGCGGCGTGAGCCAGGCAAAGGTGTATCGAAGGCTCGGGGATTTTCTTGATTATGATACAGACAGCAGCAGCCGTTGCAATAGACAAGCCAAATAATGGGCCTGGAGAAGAAACTGAACAGAATTAGAAGAATGACGACTGGAGACGGTCGCTCATCGAGGGGAGGGTGATGGGATTGCGGCGGGGAGTGGGAAGAAGGGGGAGAGTGAAGGAGTGAGGTTCGAGGTGTGTTCTTTGGGCGGTACAACTGCAGCGTAGCTCAGCACGCAAAAAGCTCGGTAGTGGAGCCGGGGGTGGGTGCCAAAAATGAGCGCCCCTAGAACGACGACGCCAGCTCCAGGGCAACAATTCATCAGCGGGAACAAGGACATCAACGCACACAATCAGGGCAGCCCGGAGAGCAGCGCTGGGACTACGAGTCTTCACGAATGGGCAGCGCAGTCAATCGCAGCCTCGACCGCACCGCAGCATAGGGGAGCTGCGAAAGGCCTTGCAGCGGAATTGGTGCTGCTGCAAAAGAACAGCCATATCCCTCCTGTCACAGAGTAGACGCCAGCGGCCAGGGAGCGTGAGTGGCTAGCGGAGGATGCTGGGCTGGAAGCAATCACCAACTCTGAAACATCCAAGGCGCTTCAGGTCTACCGAACTACCCAGCTATGGCCCGTTTCCGTCGCCGGTTGCTTACTGCCCCAGTCTGACGTGGACATATATCCTCATTGGCGGGCAACTATAACGGGATTCGTATACCTAGGTATGTACATGTACGTATCCTTTACCAGGCAGCATTTATAGAAGACGATGGTGGCTTTGGTCTCTGGACCGCGACCAGCCCATGAATCCCTCGCGATTGATACATGAGAGAGACAGGTAGCGTGCGAAGGCCTGAGGCATTGAGCTGCATTCCGACTCCAAAGGCAAAAAGGAACGAAGGACCGCGATTCCAGCGTCATGCCTTTGCACACCATCTACAGCGCTGTATAATTAATTGACTCGGGTAGTAGCATGTCTTGCGGTAGGGGGGAGGTATTGCCGTAGCGTTTTGGTTACGAAGCTGTCCAGGACGTGGGCCATGTCCCTATCATGTCCCTATCAACGGGAGAGTCGTTTATCGCGTGCTTGAAACGTCTCCGTATGTCTTGGCCCCCGCCCGATGACCAGAATAGCTAGACGCTGCGCGTATCTATTGTATGTACAGGCTCGGCTTCAACACCAAGGCCAACATCGTCGTGCAAAAGCACATGCGACTGCATCTTCACATGGAGTCATCGAGTCTGCCTTGCGCCCAACTCTGAAATAGACGGGAGACCATTCAAAGCACAAAAGTCTATGCATGCTTCTGCTCCCCACAAAATTTCACACAGCATGAACCCGACCTAGGCTGCTTTCATCGTCTGCGCATTGACTTCCACCTTTCTGGCATGGAATCTTTCTGGAAGGACTCCCGCAATCCTAGATCGCTGCCGTCACTTCTTGGGACGAAGCTCGCTTTGCCTCAGACTCGATCCTAACCGCCTTTTCTTTCCTTAAATCTCGACTGGACCTGCCCTCTCCCGCCGTCTGCCCTTCTCGCCTCCAAACACCCGTCATGTCCGCCGACCCAGACGATCTGATGACGAACCAGGACCGCTTGGCGTCAGAAGATGACCCTAGCGATTCTGCCTCTGAGGATGGCGAAGAGCCTGAGGCCGCCGAGGACCTCATGGTCGTTTCGCGCTCCCGAAGATCAAACGCTGGCAATCGCATGAGCACCCTCCTTGCCCAAACAGCCGAAGAAGATCAATGGGGGGATGATTGGGAGGAAGCTCCAAACGAGGAGGAATTTATAGGCGATGATGCAGATGACCAGGGTGACTTTAACCTCGATTCGTCCTCGAGTGAGGATGAAGACGAGGCTGCTGATGAGGATGCGGGCGAGAAAGAGTTGAGAAAGGCGGAGAGACAACAACGGAATAAGAAGCGGAAAACTGCAACGAACCCATTCGCTGCTAGAATTGCGGCTTCTGCCCGAAAGAAAGTCAAACTCGATGTTCCTCCCACTGCGCCCTCCGAAACCACACCTGCCCCCCGACCGAAGAAAAAATCAGAGAGAGCATCATGGATACCTACTCCAGAAGATGGTCCTACTCGTATGTCCTCACGCCGACAAACGGTCATCAGCAAGGAAGTGACAATGGCACGGTTGAAAACAAAGGACAAGAAGCGGGAGAGCACATTGGCTATGATGAAGGCCGCAGAAGAGCGCAAGGAGAAGGATAGACCCAAGCCCATGACGCAGGAGGAGCGGCTGGCTGAAGCTGCTAGAGTCGAGAAGCAGAACAGCAAAAGTCTACACAGATGGGAAGAGGCGGAAGAAAGAAGAGCTGCGGAACGGCAGGCCAAATTGGACGCCTTGAAGAACCGTGAACTTGAAGGACCGTTCATTCGATACTATAGTGGACCCGCTATATGGGTCGACGACAAAGTCAAGTTCACTGGCAAGGACGCGCCGAAGGTGGACGAGCTCCAAAAGAAGTTAAACAGCAAAATTGCACTCGCCGAAGCCCAAGAAATAAAGCCAGAACTGAATACAAGTCCTGATGTCGCTGTAGAGACGGCAGCGAATTCTCAACAACCGTCTGAAGCTCCGCAGCCGTCACAAGCACAAAATCCCCAACAAGACGATCCCACGGACTCCCATTCAATGGCTTATCCCAGCTCCATAATGTTCGCACCACCTCAAACTTCGGAAAGCTTTCTCTTCGGGATCGAGCAATACGCGTCGATGCAGATAGAGCCCTCCGCACAGCCCAACCCATATCCTATCGCCCAAAATCAGCCGAGTGCAGGAACTCAGCCCGCTGAGTCCCAAAACCCACAACCTACGCAACCCTCACAACCCTCTCAATACCCATCAACCTACAGCCAACCATCCCAACCATCCCCCTTCCCACCCACTCACCCCTCCCAATATCCACCCCAATCCCAATCACAGGCACAGCCCTCACTACCTCCTCAACCCCCACCACCCCCAAAACGCAAAGAAGTCTCCATAGCAACCCGCAACCTCGTCATTCTAACCTCCTTCCCCTCCCTGCCCTCCCATCTTCCATCCGCCCCACCCCGCAACACATCCCTCACATCCACAACCCGCGAAAAATACAAACCCGTCCAAATCGCCCTCTCGCAAATCCTCTTCTCCTGGTCCCAATCCGACGCCTCTCTCTTCGCCTCCATCCACAGCTCCGGGAAATATACAACTAAGAACTCGCAGTTGCCTGTTCCGTCGAGGGAGAGGTGTGTGGTGTCTGGGAGGGAGGCTAGGTATAGGGATCCGCAGACGGGGTTGTGTTATTGGGGGAGGGCGGAGTTGGGGAGGATTAGAGGGTTGGTGGGGGGTGCGGTGGGTTGGTCGAGGGAGTTTGAAGTGTTGGTTGGGTTTGGTGGTGGAGAGACGGTAACTGCCGCGAAGGGAGTGCCGGAGAGGTTCTTGAGGGGGGGAAAGGAGGGGGCCGGGGATCATAAACCTACTGTTACTAGTGGTGAGAGTTCAAAAGCAGTGGCCATTGTTGCGGTATGAGGTTGCCATGTCGGAAGGCATCCTGTTGAGAGATGGATTAGCATGGCATTTTGGATTGGCGTTCACATGCGTAAGAATAAGGTCAAAAAAGTTAGCGGAACTGTAAGATAAATGTTTAGAGTAGGCTATTATATTTTTAAGGGCCCAACTGTAAGAGCCTTGGTTGTACCCTACCCGCTCCTCCTCTACTCTTCTACTTTTCTACTCCTACCCTAACACTAGCATAGGTAGATATAGTGTATGTCCACACCAAGCATAGACGAAGGACTCTTTCAGCGTTGATATATCCCCTGAACTGCTTTCTTTATAGCTGCCATAGCCTTTACAACCCACCTATGCAAAACACATACAGTATTACATGAACTTTGTTACATAGACACGCGTTGGTCCACAACAGCCATCGTTTCACAATCTCATGAAATTCGTCTATATTCTACCTATTGAAAAATACATAACTTCTGAGGTACGACTCTACGCAGTACATACATCTGACAGCACCCACAAAAACCCCATCAATATCCAGAATCAAGAACGCCCGAAGAGAAAGATAAAAAGCCACAATGTCGCAAAACAACCCCCAACAATCCATCAAACAAATCACAGCACCATCACCCAGACCCACCCATCTCACCCCCACCCCCAACCCCATCCTCTCTCAACCCCACCTCCACACCCCCCTCCAACATCCCGGCCTCCCCCATCCTCAATTCCTCCACATTCAACTGCGCCGTAACATCATCTCCCGGCACCATCTCGCTCAGATGCGGCGTCCCCACCACCACATCTTCCATATAGCACTTGCGCTCTTCGTCGAGGAGGAAAGCGCTGTGTTTCCGCTTTGGCGCCGCGATAGGAATAGCGGGGCTGTCGATGTGCGGGAGCGAGTGGGCGCGAGTGTGAGGGGGGGCGTGGCGGCGTTTGAGGTCTCGGATGTAGTGGGCGCGGGCTTTGAGGTAGTGGGCGCGGGTGTGGTTTGGCTTTGGGAGGGAGGGAGGAAGGGAATGGCGGTGGGGTTGGATTGGGGAGGTGTGCGGGAGGGGGTTGTGAGAATGTGTATTCGGGGTGTCGTGTTGGCGGAAGAAGGGATGGAGAGGGAAGGTCGTTGCGGATTGTGCGGCTGAAGAAAACTGCTTTGGGCTGGGAGGAGAGGTAGACGGTGACAGATCGGGTGATGTCGAGGCCGATCGGGAGTTGAGCTGATGGATCAGATTCGGATCGGGAGGTGGAATGAGTGGCTGGTTGATACGTGGACGAACGAGTTCTTCGGCTTCCGCTAACGTGAAGGAGGCATTCTGCGGAACCAGGGCTGGCCTTCGAGCCCTCGGGAATGGTTGGATGGGAAAGTCGCCTTGCTGGCTAAGCGTGTTCTTGTGAGAGAATGGAGGACTTTGGAGGGTGGGAGAGTTCATATTGATGCAGCCATGGCAAGTCATTTTTCGAATGAAACTTCAGAATTTTGGGAATAGTTTAGAATGCTAGACTTGCAACTTAGTTTGGATTTGGGCTTGATGTGTTCGCTCTCGGGCTTCACTTCCGTCCCTTATATGCTCGACGAAATTAATTTGTGCCGTTCATTCGCAAACGGATACGTCAAAGTTCAGTCCGAGCAAAGTCGATAGTGCATGCCCGCGATCTTTGACCATCTATCATCCTGTCAAATCCGTGCCAGGAGCACAATCGCATTGTTTGACGTTCTGAGATATAAGCGTATGTGGAACACAAACTGCTTAGGCTGAGGCCGAGCCCAGTGTCGACGTAAACCAGATTGCTCAAAATCTATTTGACGTGAGATATACTGGTAAGAAGCGGAGCGTAAGTTTTCAACACCATTGAAGAGTTAACAAAACCTGACAGAGATATGATATTGCAAAGAAAAATATTCGAGATTTGGAGAAAAGGAATAGAGCTGTGGTTGCCGAAGTAGAAATCAAACATATCAAAATAGGACTGTTTGCTGTTTGCCATGCCGCGACGTTCAGCTGCTGACGATAGTTCATCTGGGGAACTGCGTCAACTTTATGGAGGTCCTTTCCAATCTAGGTACTAGCCATGATACAGTGACAATTACGCACTGTTTGAGCACCCGTCAATTATTGTGATAGATGCGAAGGATTTGAGAATGGCCCAGAATCAAACGCAATGATGCACACACGATTGAAAATGAGTATTGACAGACTGTAGGCATCCGGTATGCACAGTCTGACCAAGCCACAAGATCATCCAGGCGAGCACATTTGATTGTTCTTCCATAACGTGTGAGCTCCCTGGGCCTTGACATGGTAGTATGGGTCGCGGATAGGCGATTGCAGCCGAACGAACGGGAGTTCATTTGCTTCATGTCTTCGAGGGATGAAATGGCATTGATCAAGAATGCTGGTGCTGCAAGTCGCCGTGATGCCTCTCTCGAACGCTCAGATGGTGGAGGACGAGTGTGCAGGTTTGTCAGAACGGCATCGCTTATTCTTCCCTTCATATTGCTCGCTTGATCTTCGGCAGAGCACGTCATTTGGCCGACGACTCTAGATAGATTGCTAGCGCGACGTGGGGTCTGAGATTTTGAATGGAACAGACGGCCTCCGCAAGAGTCATGCCAATTCACCTCGCAACCCCCAAAGACTGCGTTTTCGGCGCCCATTCTGCTCATGACGCCCGGCATCATGGCAGAGTCAACCAACCATGGGCATTTCGCCAATGGCCAGCTTCAGTACAGTACGTTTCCCAGAGCCTGTGTATGACTCTACAAACATTCACTAACAATTCTGTAGAGAGGGTGACTGCGCAACCTGAGAACCCGTTTGCTGGACTCATTCCCGACCAGTCAATAGCCATCATTCCACAATTCACGCTCGAATCCGGCGTAGTCCTCTACAATATTCCCGTCGCATACAAAACATATGGTACCTTGTCTCCGAAAGGGGACAATGCAATGGTCATATGCCATGCTCTCACTGGAAGCGCAGATGTAGGGGACTGGTGGGGTCCTCTCTTAGGCGGTCCTGGCAAGGCGTTCGATACCTCAAGATTCTTTGTTGTGTGCATGAACAGTCTTGGAAGTCCATATGGCAGTGCCAGCCCTGTTACGTCCAAAGATGGTGATTCTACTCAGGAGCTTTACGGGCCAGAATTTCCTCTTACTACCGTGAGGGACGACGTCAAGTAAGCACTTCCGGACAATTTACTCTTCGAAACGTACTGATTGGTTCAGCATTTTCAAGCTCATCCTCGACGACCTTGGCGTGCGACAAATAGCAGCAGTCATTGGAGGATCGATGGGTGGTATGCTTGTCCTTGAATTTGCATATTTCGGGAAAGACTATGTTCGGAGCATCATACCGATTGCAACGTCGGCACGATACAGTGCTTGGGGCATTAGCTGGGGGGAAGCCCAGAGGCAGAGCATTTACAGCGACCCGAAGTACGACGATGGATACTATACCTTTCAGGACCCACCATCGACAGGACTGGGAGCTGCGCGTATGTCAGCTCTCCTAACCTACCGCAGTCGCGACTCTTTTGAATCACGATTTGGACGAAACACGCCGGACCCTTCAAGGCGGCAGAATATCAACGGAATCCAGCGCCCCAGCACGCCTTCATACGAACACTGGGCCATCCATAACGAGGGTCATAGGAATGCACGATCTCCACGGCCGTCACGAACAAATAGCGCCCTCCAATTATCTTCAGCAGCTTCACCATCGGCATCAACGCATTCGGATCTCGAATTCCACAACACCGCAACCTCGCCAAGTGCACCAGATTCCAAGATACCGGAGAACGGGATCTTTGCAGAGCATGCGAGCTCAACTTCCCTTACAGCGCCCAAAAAGCGCACACCAACCTACTTCTCGGCGCAATCGTACCTCCGCTATCAAGGAGAAAAGTTCATCAAACGCTTCGACGCGAATTGTTATATTGCTATTACGCGGAAACTTGACACGCATGACCTATCCCGTTATCGCTATCCCGACGGAACTGATCCCGAATCTCTCGATCCTGTTACAGCCCTACATCACGCCCTATCATTGATTGAACAGCCAACTCTTGTCCTCGGTATTCAGTCCGATGGTCTTTTCACCTTCGCAGAGCAGCAAGAACTAGCAGCCCATATACCGAACGCGACTCTGAAGACTATTGACTCTCCTGAAGGTCATGACGCATTCTTACTTGAATTCGAACAGGTAAACAAGCATCTATTGGGCTTTTTGAACGAAACTCTTCCGGACATCATGTCTCGGAGTCCAAAACTACAAGGTCTTAAAGGCGAGGACACAGGGATGAATATCACGAAGACTAGCACATTTGGTGAAGCGGAAGTGGATGACATCACCGCCTGGTAGGGATGGAAGATACATGATTTGCAAGAGCATGGTAAATGGCGTTCTGGGAGGGCATATACCGGGCATCGGGGCGTACAAGGCTTTCGGCATATGCTTGAAAGAAAGCCATACGCGAATTGCGCCGGCGAGCAGAGCTGAGGTTCAACTCCTCAATTATGCCTGCGATCTATCATAGAAAGATAGAAGAAAAATGTAAAGAAGGTTGAGATAGATGAGGTTGTCCGTTTCACTAATTATCGCACTCGACCACCGGATCTTCGCATGCTTGCCTGATTTCTTTTGTCTTCATTCTGGTGTGTAAAGCACCGAAGTCATCCGTCGTTGCGAATTGCCAATCGGAGGATCCGAACCTACATGCATCGCTATCCATTTGAGCCTCGCCGGGCTTTAACGAGGCTCTTGTTTGGAATGGAGACTATTATCGACACAGTGGGAAGGACGGGGCAGTAACTCATGGGATGCAAGGTCGTTGTCGCAGACACCAATTTTACGTCTACACAGCAATTCTGTAACATTGCTTGAGGCGTGCAATCAACATAAGCTGATGAGTAAATTCTTAATAAGGATATTATTTCCTCAATCTCGTCTTCTTGAATTACGCTTTGTAGTACGAATTCCGGATATGGTTGTCTAATCGTAAACGAACTTCCAGGCTTCACGGCTCCTAGAACATTCCATCAAGAAAGCAAATTCTCTAAATTGTCTACCATTTTTCCGAGCAATCAAGATCCCTGTACTTCAGCCAGGCCGCATACTTCAATCCGCTGGGGCTGATTTGTTTGTTCCATACTTGTGAATTGACTTCACAAACAAGATACATTCAATGTCTTCACCAGCTTCCAGTGCTATAAGTCCACTCACGGGCTAGCACACTCACAAGAATACGAGTGCACTCCTGACTTTCTTAAAAAGCCTGTGTTTTGCTCCACAGCTATTTGCTCAACATCACAACTACGGTCTCTAAATCTTTTCTTTGTCTTCATATTGGCCCTCGACGCTCCTCGCTGACAACCAAAGACACGGGATGACTTCCTCCAACCAGGGTGTCCCACTATGTCCGGATTGGATTGTCTCGAACAGCTCCAACGTCCAGTAAGTACCTCTACAGACCGGACACCATTTTACCACCCCTTACTCACTTCTTGCAGTGTAGCCAAGGACCGAGGCTGGTTTACAGACTATACTCCTTTCCAGTCCAAGCTGGGATCGCTGTATACGACAAGCAATATGGAAGTAAAAGGCATCGGCAGCGTAGAAATCCCTACGAAACGATCACCAGCACTATCCGGAAAGGCCAACCATGGGGTATTGAGACTCCAAAACGTTCTCCACTGCCCTTCAAGTACCTGCAACATTATCGGAAACCAAATAGTGGACGCTCATGTCGTTACCTCCCGGGTTACTAAGAACTCTCGGGGTACAATTGTAGATGCGAATGGAAGGAACGTCGCCTACTTCGACCCCAAATCACCTTTGTTTGCTCTGAAACTACGAGGTCCCCCAACAGGCCCAAACCTCGGCCCACGTGTCATCGTAAATGATGGAAGCTATGTCATCAATACATACTGGAGCGAACAGGAGAAGCAAATCTGGGAGCGTTTCGAGGCTACTTCTGCTGGCGCCCCTAAGATTCTCGGTGTCGTCGAAGAATCTGACAACAACCCTCCTTATACGACCGAGGAGGCATCTTGGCTTGCCCTGTACTATGGTTATGAGTGCAACTTTCTTACTGCACTAGGGTTGTATATTGAGAATGAGGAAGATCACGCTCGAGGCCGTCTCGTTGTTCGGAAAATGATGGAATTGCAAAGCAATCCTGAATCCGCTAGAGAGCTTGACGAAGCTGAGGAGTAAGAAGAGAATGAGTATGATGGCAGAGGCTCTAGCAAAAAGGCTGGGCTAGGAAACGGGCGGTCTGATTGACTTTTTTTTACACGGCGTGCTTGTTCGGACCGTTTAGCATCGATCGACGGTACTTCTGGGGGGCCTTATATGCAAAAAGCCTGCAATATATCCCTTACTTGGTATTTCTCTACTGCAATGATTTAGCAATGGTTTGAACAAACCCCTATCAAAGATCCTAATGTCTAGGTAAATAGCTAGGATAACAAAAGTAATATGTCACCCCCAACTACATATACCACAAACACATCCTGGATGTCAGAGGTTTGTTTCCCGCTAACCTCTCCTGCTAATCTGAGTAACTTCATAAAGAAAGTTACACGCTCCTCGCAAAATTAAGCACCCAGGACTCTCATAGCAAGGCGAGATGAGGCCTCCCGTCATCAGATTCGATAGGAGGTTCAGCACGAAGTCTCTCATTGGTCGGGAACATAAAGCCAGAAGAGTCGGTGAAAGGAAGGCCGACTCCACCACTTCCACCAAACCCCAGTACACCGCCAGCGACGTCCTTCCAAAATGGACAGATCTAGAGTCCGTTGGTGTTGCCGCTCGGGTCCGTGGGGCGCCTGAAACCCATCAACCTGTTGCTGTCTTCTTTGCCTTTGAATATCTCATCTCGCCAATATCGTCCGAATGAGAGCCTGCTCTGTAAGATATCTATGCTATATTTCAGTAACGATTTGAATAACTTATTACCAGACGGGGAAGCGAATTCTGCAAGCCGCTTAGAATGTGGAGCCAGCAGGACTGAGACAAAGGTACTTGGACGCGCGGCTGAAAGTGCGGGAACGTCTGCCTATTCTTACCTGATTATAGGCCCTGCGAAGCCTCACACACCAACTCTAGAACTCTCATCCACCGCTACGGTGAGATGAATGCAGAAGGACTGCAAAGGAATTCGAATTTTGGACTATCTATTACAAATATGAAATCGTACGCTTTCCGCATATTCTCTAGCGCGGATGGATTTTGCTATGATTATACCTAAACAAGAGCTCATTGATATCTTACTATCACTCGTGTTACGATGTCGACATCATCTTTTTCACCAGGCCTCGATGTTGCTCCTCGAATGTGGCTTGATCAGGCTCTTTCCAGGATCCGAAAAAATGTTAAACCATTGGCAGTGACCACACCTCCGCCTATTCGAAGCAACCAAACTCCTACGAATCGTTCACTGTACGAACAATAACTTTAAGGGCTCGAAACCTGTCTTATGTCCTCGTTACATGGTCGTTTCTGTTGCCCGGTGTAATGAGTGCGATTAGGAGAGTGATCTCATAAGACATCGAGCGCAAATCTTCGATACGCAAATATCCCTATTGTGGTTGCAGGCGCGGAAGTCACGGCTCACTCTTCCGGAACTTCTGCCTTACAGTTGCACCCCCACGCCATTCAGCCTACAGATCCGTGAATTAGAATTCTGCTGGGGTTATTGTCAAGTCGGTGAGGTGCGGCTTGTCCACGGTCCAGCGGTCTGCACAGAATAGACGCTGAGCGAATCGTGTAAGTGCACGCGTAGGGCGAAATAAGATGTAGTCTTTACTAAAATTGACCAAGCTCAGTCAAAGATGTGGACCTTGATTCGTCTCTCGCCTCTTTCGTGTCTAGTCAGTCGTCCCTTTGGGTCTCATCACTATTACTACTCAGCCCCTATGTTTCGAAGCAGATACCAGACCAGAGTGACGACAACCATACGCCGCAAGGACTCAACTAGTTCCTCATCCGCAACTACATATAACCGGCTAAGAGCCAAGTAGCTTGAAACTATGCTCGAACGTTTTCAACCAACGTTCACCAACATGGATTTCATCTTGTACCTATTAGTGCTTCCCAACCTTCCAACCATCCTAGCACATCCCTTTTCGGACTTGGAGTTACCATGTAGTGTCTGGATGAGTAACAGTTCGAATATCTGGTCGAAGTCTGAACAAGTGGATCACAACTCTCTGACCCAGAACATCATCTTCGGGATCCTGTCTCTTTTTGTCGCCATTGCAACTTTCGTTGTTGGGTATCTCCATTATCATCGACGGCATCGACGTCGCGTTTCCGATTCCGCTTCAGTCTCCGACAGTAGTCTTACTCAAAGTTCAGATTCAAACATCGATACCCCTTTGTCAACAAGCCATAACAGTTAGTGCGCTGCTTCGAAGCTTATAGTGTCATGCTGATCGACCAGACTCAGGAGATGTATCTTCAATGATCCCGTCCAATGGCGAGCTTGATAGACACGTTACGACCCCCTCAGTAACGTCGCCAACGTCACCTACGTCTTCTACTCCCAGTCCTTCAAATCATGCGGAATCTTCGAAGTCCGCGGAACGATAATCTGTCTCTTCCGCCCCCGCCCCCCATGGATACAACGCGTGATCGATTGTATCTGTTCCCAACTAGAGCTCCGCACCATTTCTTGTATATGTGCGCTTAGGTATTTCGGCATAAAGGCAAGCATCAAAGAATTCTGGAGGTCTATCCTTGTTGGGCTTGTAGACCGGCTATATTTGTCATGTATTTAAACGATTAAGAGAAACACCAAAGTTTTAGATATTATGGAAAGCAATATCCTTCCAAATGCAAGCCATGCAAGAAACTGACTTTTCATCATTAGTCCTTTATTTCTTTGCATCCAGTCCATATCCGCACGCCCCGCAGCTCCTTGTATGCGCGTTGAACTTGCCGATTCATGTCGCTTTTCATAGATAGAGTATGCTAACGGGAGGTTATTCTAGAATCGTATTCATACCAAAGATAGAATTCTTCATCGCCGTCAGGTCTTCATGGGTTGAATGTAACTCACGACCTTTCTGGAGTGAATTTTGATCGGGTAGACTACTTTAGCGGCTTCAGGTACTCTCCCAAATTTATGTTGAGGCATCTGTACCAAGGAAGACAAGTGCACATATGGCAGGCACATCTAACAGCAAATTTGACTTGATTTGGTTCCAACTCGCACTCCATGGTAGAAGAAGGCTAGCCCCTGATTTTGGTTGCCAGCCAACGGTCTTCAAGTCTTCCACGACCACAGCAACACCAACATCGATTTTCAACAGTGGCATGAATGCTTCGATATGTCCCGACTGGGTCTGGCACAAGGATTCAAATATACAGTATGTTCAGTAACGGCATCAGAAAGGATTTTGCGACTCTTAGTCCAAATACTAACACTATAATACAGCATTGCTCGAGACAATGCATGGTTCAACAAATACACAACTTCCCTTCCACCGTAACCACTGCCTACGGCTTGTATAACCGCGCAGTCCAGGGCATTGGAACGTAGACATCCAAACGAAGCGCCGTCCCAATCGCTCCAGCAGTTCCAATCGCCGTCTCTCGGAATCATCCTATGAAGCTTCATACGATATTTTCGGTCCCGGGTCGTCTTTCCTCTCGAAAATGACGTGAGAACCAGGAGGAGGTCCTCGTAGCTTGATCTTATACAATGGTGCATGTGTATGGAAGTAGGCGATTTGGTTCCATTCGAGTCAATGATCATGGCTTTGTGGCGGGATGAGAAGATACGCGTGTGGTGTTATATCTCTCAGCCTTGGTCAGTGGGACGCTGATGATGTTACAGGGCGTATCGGAAACATGCAACACGTGTGACAGGCAGATGCTGAAGTGGATGGCTAAAGAAAGTATTGATGGTCAAAATTTTTTTATGACCGGCCAGAGAAATTTTCTGACCGGCCAGATATTTTGACTGGCCGTTGAGACTTCGCTCTAACTGTTAGACTTCCTCTTCTAGCCGTCATATAGAGCAAAACCAAACCTTCATGTATTCTAGAAGTATTCCTCAATGCCCCTCATCAGCCTCCGCAGCTCGCCAGACCAAGCTCCCCATCTCCAGAACTTTCTGCAAGACCCGCCATGATCCCTAACCGAGTTCTGCAGGTTCTTCGAATAACTGCTTGATCAGAGTTCTAGAAGCAAGGTGGTAAAAACGAAGACCGCAAGCCGAAATGAACGTCGAATCAGCAAGCGGATCTGCGAATTGTGTCCATAGGTACAACCCTGATGAGAAGGATTAGTTGATGAAAAAGTATGGTACCAAATTCACGTTCTTGCAGGTGCATGGCCTGAGGATTTTCAGCGAGGAGAACAGAGAAGAAGGACGCGTTATCCTCAGGGCTCTGATATAAGATGATGGTAAATCGGTTGAGGATTCGGATGACGAGGAAAGTGGTTCGTTTCTATTCCCACGAGAAAGGATGGATTAAATGACCTATCAGAGTGAAGAGTTCTTTCTTGGCACATTTGGCTGGGCTAAACGTAACGATGCCACTCTTAAGGAAGCAGCTAAGTTTTGCCATGAATTCCTTCGTGCAGAGGAATGGAGATGCCTAAGGATTGGGAGGCGGCCGGCGCATTTCGACAGAAATCTGCATTTATCGTCCGATGCGAAGTTGTGGTTTAAGAGGCGAGGAAGTTCGAAAGGACTTGTGTGTCATATTCGCTTTCGACAGCAATAGCTCTTTTGGTCATGTCCGCGCATAAGCGCTTGTCTGTCCGTTGAGACAAGACGAGCGTGTGCCCGAACGTCAGCCGATTGGCAAGAGGAAAGAGCTCCAGGCGAGGAGGAAATCCGTGTAGTTCGTGCAGGATTCCGCATTAGCCTCCCAATCAATAGATGGAGGGGACATAGATATGCGTAAAGGACCTATCTCAATGAATACATGTGGTCGTTGGGTCAATGCCTATCCTACACGAACTCAAAGATGTTGTAGCCCCTTGAAAAGGTATTAACTCTCCAATCCCGCCTTCCAGCGCATTTCTGTTCTAACCTATGGTGCGTCCAAACTAAGCACATTCGAATATCTACGTCCACAACGACAATAGTTCCTCCAGCGTCACACCGTCAGGCGGGGCGAAGATGAGCGGTTTCGGCAAAGGGTCCTTTCTCGCATTCATCGTTATTTCAAAAGGAAGGTCCAGGGCAACCCCCGTGCGGTGAGAGACGTGAGAAACTGGGGCTGATTTTGACAGGCAGTCACGGCCTCTTTTACTTCTTCTATGCTCTTTAAGGGAATGCTTTCGGGCAAAGCTCTTGCCACAACCTTTGCAGACATATTGCTTTTTCTCCGAATGAACCTCCTGGTGCCGCCTCAAATCATTTTTGCGAATGAAAGCTTTGTTGCAGGTAGTGCATTCGAAGGGACGCTCTTTAGTGTGCGTACGTATGTGATCTCGTAGAATCGCAGCGCGTGAGAAGGTCTTTTGGCACTGGTCGCATTTGTGGCGTGGACCCACATCGTTTTGGAGGTCTGTGAGATGGTCAGACTGACAAAAATACGGTATGCGGAGGCTGTAGTACACATACCGGTGCTCTTGATAGTGGGATCATGTGGGTCAGGCGTATTCCTTGGCCAGTCTCCCTTTGTATTATCTCGTGGTACTGAAGATGCTTGGATCAAAGAGCTGGAAAGGTTGAGCTCGGTCTCTCCTTGACCGGTATTGCCGTCCTCGATAGTAGAATGCGAATTGATCCATGTAGAGCTACAAGTACGATCAGCCGATGCGTCCATTGCCAGTCTTTGATGCCGGCGAAATGATAAAAAGGTAGGACAGTTGACATCGACTGATCCAAAGTGATATGAAGTATGGACGTCCATCTCCGAATTATTCAAGCTACTTCGAATAATGACCTCCTCTGGACTGAATCGGGATTCCAGGCAATTTTGGATGGACGTTGAGATTTTGAGAACAAACAAGCTGACATGTAGACTGGATGGTCAAGTGGAAAACGGTGGAACATGATGAACCAAATTCTCAAGACGCGACTCAAATCACTTTCTATAAGATGGGATTCCATACTTCATTCGTATGGTAGTATACAGAATGAGAGGCTGGGCTTCGGTCACACCGGTGTGGCTTTTGTAGGGCGGTTACGTCGTGGCTGAGTTATGGCTTCCAACAGCCGCAAATAGGGAACACCCAAGATCTTTCGGTCTCGTCGGATCACTGCCAGGACGCGTCAATAATAAGAATTCTTTCCACCCCATGTTTCAGGCTTTAACGTCTTGGAGTTGACACTTTTCGCCATTACTCCCAAGAACCAAGGCGTGAGCGCCTTGTGGCGGAGGAGTTGCCTAAACAAGTCGGCATCTCCGAGACCTTGCTGAAGCTGAAGAACCACAGTGAACACTGACAGGAACACTCCCAGCCACACCACCTATTGTTTCATCCAGCTGACGAATAGAGATCCTAAACTTAGGAGCGGAAAAGATTCCATAGGCTCAAGAAGCCATGCACGATGCGGCTTTCTAGACCTAGTCGGGGCCCGCCTTCTGGTAGCTGAATTATCCCTTTACAAGCCGGATTGAAGAACAGACGTAATCAATTTCGGCCAAAATTGTATGATTGCCGCATTTACGGTCATAGGCGGCTCACATCTGGCAGTGTTCAATCTAGCTGATATTCTCGGTAGTCTGGAAATGAGCCATGGCAGTGAATGTGTCGGACGAGGCAAGAAAAGATTCTTTCGCAACGAGATATCACTCTCTGGATCCTAGCAGTATTTGGGGCGCAATCATCATTTCCAGGTAAGTTCTACTTTATAACTGTTCTTGCCTCCAAGTTTCGATATATTTTATGCGTCACCCTGCATTCAAGGCCTAAGTTACTCGTCCACTTTGTATGCATCAGTACCATATGAATTCTCCTCAATTTCTCTACAAGCATGGAACCAACTCTTTTCATCCTCTCTATGCTGTCCTTAACTAGCGCACTTCCATACTCTACCTCAAATGCATCGCCATCATGCCATGTACGAACAAGCACCACATCATCGCCGTCCGAAACCGCGTCAGAATCACAAACGTCCGACCAAGGTTCAGCCAGTCTCAACATTGCTCTAGGAATACTTTCCCTCTTCGTCGCAATCGCCTCTTTTGTTGTAGCATATCTCCATTACCGACGACGCGAACATCATGGCACTCAACATTCGGAAGCCAGAGTAACTCAACAATCATCTATAAGTAAGCCACGTTGCTAAGTGTTGAGTACCTCAGTCTGATTACCACGTGTAGATTCACTTCCATCATACGAGCTGCATGATCTCGTCCGCACATCCAACCTTGACTGCCCGCCAATAAGCCCCCGTTCTCCGCAGCCGAATGAGCTTTCTGTATCAAGACTGGATCGTACCGACCCCGAAGGTTCCAAAGCTTGTAATGTCAATACCTAATCTATTTTCTTTGACTACGAAGCCCGCTATAGTGCCATATTACGCACGGGAAAAGAGGCTGCGTCCAAGTACACTCTATTCGGGCGATATATTCCATCGCAGTTTCAGCTCAAATTGTGATGGACGAAAATTCGAGAGAGGGAGAGCTACGGGTCATTTGAAATGCTATGCAAAGTAAGAGTATGTAGCTCCATTGCTTTCGACACCCGGGGATCTCGAGGGAAACGAAACTGTGGGAATGATGTGTTAATAGAACTGCATTCGAGCATTATGCCAACATACCTCCATTCATAACTCAAAGAGTTCCCTCATTAAATCTGTACCGCTTGAGCTATCCCATCAGTCCTTACTCTCAACAAACTCCGTTGTCAATACCATACCCAGTCACCACCAAGATAAGTAGGCGACGTGCATTGATAAGCTAAGTTGTGTAGAAATAGAGGGGTGATATTTTAATTTAAGAGGAAGGAGCACACAACAAAGTTCACAGTTAACTACTCCCTTTTCCTACACAACCGGCAACAGAAGCCCAAACAAAGAACATCTTCGATTTCACTAAGAGCTAGAAACTCCCTTAAAATCACAATATAAAGCGTAAGGGTCGCAAGTGCCGAGAAAGAGAAGCTGTCGCGATGTTGATGCTCAACCTGGGCTTCAATGTTAAATATTGGAAGCATCGGTGGGAACTTGAGGGTATGCCTGCGTATATAGTGGAACGGTTAAAAATTAAGACGATTAATAACTAGGAGAATTAATAACTAGGAGAATTAATAAGTAAGATAATCTGTATATACAATAGATAGGAAATAACTCAGGGAGTAACTAAAATAATTAGTGAATAAGATACTCAGAGATTAAGACAATTGCTCCTTAGAATTAGGCCAGAGTTCAGGACAGTAAATAGTAATGCGAATCAGGCGAGATTATGAGAGTTTTCAATGGAAGAGAAATGAACTTAGTTTTTTTTATTTTATCTTCGTAAAATACTATTAAATAAAGGATTGAGAGACAAGGCAAACTTCAACGAACTCGACGAGTACATAAAAGTCCAATAAGAACACCAAATATTCCTGAATGAAAAGAAACAACGTTCTGCCAATCAATCAATCCAGCCCTCTACTCAAACCTGCCCCTCCTTTACTTCTCGTCGTACGAGTAACAGTACCACCCGCAGGCGGCGGAGGTGGAGGCTTCGGTGGCCTGGGAGGCTTCTTTGGTCCCGCATCTCCACCTCCGCCTCCCCTACCTCCCCGACCTCGACCTCGACCCCGCCCTCTTCCTCTTCCTCTTCCGCGGCCTCTTCCGCCCTTTCCACCTCTCTTTGCTGGCGGTTGTTCCTCCACTTCTGAATGTTCTTCGCCTGGGTGCCCTTCGCTTGGTCCAGCTTCCGGCGGCTGCTTGCCCTCACCCTCCGGCGGTGTCTTCTCCTTGCTTGTATCCTTCTTTGGCTTTTTAGGCTTTCTACCCTCTTCCTCCTCCTCTTCTCCATCTCCTTCATCCTCACGCCCCCGCTTTCCGCCTTTCTTCGTCGGCTCACGCTCCTTCGTCGTGGCCTTGTGTGGCGCTTTCGTTGCGCTACCAGCGGCAGTCGGATCATTGCCCTCTTGGGGTACAGTCGGGGTTGCTTCAGGAGGATCCATGGTCTCATTCCCATCTTCAATTTGCGGTTGTGCAGTCCCTTTATCCTTATTTCCTCTTGATGGCGGTTTTTTCGTGCCTGCCTTGGGGACCTTCCCTTGAGGCTTCTCGCCTGTCTTCGACCTCTCAACTGGCGGTTGCTGCGTGGATGGTCCTGAACTTGGACCCGTGGAACTTGCATCTGTGCCTCCTTGGGATATAACACCGATTTCTCCAGGAGGAGGATGTGTGGTTTGGTTCCCATTTTCAATTGGCGGTTGTGCGGGCACATTAACCTTACCTCCTTTTGGTGGCGGTTCTGTCGGACTACCTGCCTTGGTACTCTTTCCTAGGGCCTTTTCACTACTTTTCGGCTTCACGGCTGGCGGCTGCTGCGTGGTGGACTTGATAGGTCCAGAATTTGGCCCTGCGGTGGCGGGTACAGGTGCTGTCTCTGTGCTTGGTTCTTTGCCTGGTCTAGTCCCACCACTTCCTTCAGCTTCGCCTTCAACCTGATCATCTGGTCGCGTTGTGGTCGGGCCCTCTCCCTTTCCTGGAGGAATGCTTTCATCTTCTGAGGATTCTTCAGAAGAAGAATCGCTAGAAGAAGAATCGCTAGAAGAAGAATCGCTAGATGAGGAATCGCTAGATGAGGAATCGTCGGGAAGTGGCTGTGCCCGTCTTGCCAACTCTTCAAGCTCTAATCTCCGACAACATTCATTTGCGAAGGCCGTTGCGTCACGTTCGTTCTCTTCTCCAAAAAGAAACGCGAGACGACAGTAGTTGAACCACGTCCATCTTCTTCGAATCTCTGGGGCTTCCTCGGGAGATGCGTTCTCCAATAGTTGTTTCAGTCGATTGCATTCCTCAATTATCATGTATCTGAACTCTTGGTCGAATTCAGCGAGCCGGGGTTCACCTTCCGGTTCTACAGCCATCTCTTGATCAGTAGGGATATGTATACGAGCCAGCCTATCCCTCGATGGAGGCATCCGCCAATTCTGCATTTGGCCTCGCCTTCCGACACGCATGTCAGCCAGATCAGCTACAAGAAGAGGGTCGGTACCCTGGGTCAAAGCTTGGTGAATCTGGTCCCACCAGAACAAGTCCTCTTCCATTTCTGCTCTCCTGGAAGCGGACGGTTGCTGCCCTAATTCCTCTTCGTTGCGAGCTCTCAGGCCCTGGATGTCCTGACGTAAGATGTCCAATACTTCTTCGTCACTTCTTCCTGCTTGCTGCAAACCCAGAATATACTTGACTGCTCCACTAGACCTTGCTTGCCAATGAGCATCCCGGTGATTTTCAAAGAGCCGTCTTTCTTCCAACTTTTGACGTAGCTGGACATCTAGAGGTGGCTTGATTGCTAGAAAAAGCTCCTTGTACGCGTTGGCTTCTCGTTCTGCGGCGGCTTCGGCTCTCTCTAATGCTTTACCTAGTGCCTCGCCTTCATCCGCCGCTGTTGAACTAGCATCTGTGGCCGTGAAGGAGCGCTTTTTGAATTGAACTTCCGCAAATTTTGGATCCTTTTGCTCCTTCTCCTTTTCCTTTTGCGATGTCCACACCCAGGCCCTTCTGACAAATCTACCGCTTGGCCACTGTACGGGATCAGACTTGGGCGGGACGCATAAGAAGCGCAGTGGAGTATATCCGTCCCAATTGAAGAAAGGGTACCCCCGCGAATCTATTTCGTTAAAATAAATGTCTCGAGCCTGTTCGACATCATAGTATTCCTCTCGATCCGCGTCTGTTTGTATTTTCTGCCTCTCGTCGAGATACTCGAGCATAGACCAACCTTCATTCTTATTCAGTAGCTTAGCAAGTCGCCATGAGGAAATCTTGTCAAAACATCTGGGCATACGGACTCGAAGCATCGTGAGCGATTCGAAACGGAGAGCATATTGCTCCCAGAAGCGTTGCCAACCCACTGCCTCACGAAGATATGCTGCTCGCCGGGCAAGATGAAGTAGAGGAGGTGATGGCCGGCTTAGATCATCATCTCCTGGCTCAAGTGGTGGCTCATCCTCAAGATCAGAATCGTCAGAAGGATGATCGTTGGCATCAAAACCAGTAGCTGGTGCGGCACGACACCCCTCTGCAAGTCTTATGATGGGGTTGCGCCGAGATGCCCCAAGGGCTCCCCTATTTGCCATTTTCTGAGGACGTGGAGGCGGCGCATCTTTCAAAGTCTCCTTGAATCTACGCAGGCCATCTGGATCAACGCCGTTGATTTCGGCAAGCCTTGAGGTGTCCAGCGGGTTCCGCATGTAATAGAGTATACTGAGGTTGTCAACCAAAGGTGCGATAGTTTCTAGATTTGCAGAGAAGTCCTTTTCAAGCCATCTCTTCCACCACTGATCATCTTGAGGCCATCCCCAGTAGAGACTACTGTCAGCTTCTCTTTTGATGATCGCCGTATTGTCAGCTTCATCATCATCACCACCCCACAATTCCTCGTCCCCTTCTTTTATGGGCATTTCTACCTCGGGTTCGTTGCCAGGTGTGGTCTCCTTGCGATTGCCGATGTAGATGTGCAGTGGGATGCCAGCGGTCTTCAGAGCCTCGAAGCGTCGATGAATCATTGGAAGCTCTTTAACTCTCTTTGTGTCTTGACGATCAATCATTCTTCGAAGCCGATTCCGTCTCATTGGCCTATCGCCAGTAACCATGAATTGGTCCCAATCAAACACAGGTCGCCATTGAAGCGAATCGTTCAACCACTGAAACACTCGTGGGGAGTCGAGATCTCTATCCTTTTCGAATAGATCGCGAAATTCCTTGCCACTTTTAGGATCCTCTAGGTTGGTACCTTGAACTAGAACAGAAGGTGTAAGAATGTCAGTGCTTGGAAATTCCGGTTCGATTGGGATAGCCCCGATGTTTACGCCTTTCAAATGGAAATCCGAATAAAGCCTGTACAATTCTTCGGCCAGAGTCGAGACCCGGTACCTTCTATACCTGTGTCTTCTGTCATGATGCTGACGTAAGGGGCACCCTTGTCTGCCCTCAAATGTCTCTATACCGATCATGTCGCGATGTGGCCTAGGCTGACCGGATCGAATCTCAAGGGGAAACTTTTGCACCCAAGCGCCAAGGTCTATACCTATGTTTTTGATCGTCGGCTTACGCAATGAAAGTTGTGTAAGGAACATATCCATGTAATCGATCGATTGTCGCAATTCTATTGTTTCTACTGAATCAGCAAGATTGTCTTTTATTCCGAGAATTAGCTGGCAGATCTCTTGGTGAGTTTGATGACGTGATTCGGCGGCCGGATCAGATCCTGCCACACGAATATGGCGGTCTTGTTCATACGAGCCTCGAATAGACAGTGTTTTGAGACTTGTACATCCTGAGTAACAAGAATTAGTATTAGGACAGCAAGTCATGGAAAAATCGGAAGCCTGAAACACTCACTTCTAATGAATGTCTCAGCAACGTTACCATACCAACTACGAGTCGGTATCCGGCCATCAGTCGGATCAGTCGGCCGCCTAGGTCTCCGTTCAGGCCCGTAATGTAGATTGTGATATTGTCCGTCTGCCCAATTCCTGACCCCTAACCATTTCAGTCTTCCAAAGATATTCGTTCTTTTAAGCTTCCGGCCCAGAATTTGCTTTAGGGTCTCGGACACCTCTCTCTGCTCTTTATTCACTTTCTTTTGATCTTTTATAAGCTCTTCGCAAGATCTCCAACGATCTGTCATTATTTTTTCATTGTTCCTGAGTTGCTTTTTTATAGCTGCTGATCTGCTGAACGGTTCAGCTTGTCTGGCTATGATCAAATCATGTAGGCTGATACGCGCTGAGGCTAGTTTGTTGTTCAAGGCCCATTGACATAATCTGTAATTGAGTTCATCATTCTCGGATATACAAGTGAAATGGCTGAGGTCGTCATCGTCGAGAGCACACCACCGATCACCTTCTTCTTCGAATGCTTTTACAATATCCATCCAATCGGGGCATTCTCTTTGCCGGTCTGGACCATGTGAGTTGAGGAACTCATCAAATCTGAACTCACCAAGGTCGCTCAAGTCCAATGCGATTAGATTTGGCAACTCTCTGGCAATCCAACGGAAATCTTCGAGAACCATCCAATGAGACATAGCAATCTTTTTTACCATATGTCTATTTTGGTCATTGATCCGAGACTTGAACCTCTCCCATCTTTCTTTTCCAAGCCAGAAGCCGTGGGCATTAAGCTGATTAGCAGGTATCCGTCGGCGGCCATGGCAAAGACGCTCCTTTCTTACGTCCATCCCTTTATACCAGTCCGCCTCGCTCAGCGCATGCCAATCCCAGTATGTAAAAGGTTCTCGCAGTGTTTGTTCTTCTAATATTTCAGCTTCAAAAGTTCTGGGATTCTTCCCCTGAGTTGTCAGGCCAGCGACCCTAGATGCATAGTTACTCTGGCGTCCGGCCAACCTCATGATTTCCAAAAAGGTCTCCTGAGGAGGTGTTGCGTCCATATTGCCGATGTGGTGGTATCGTCTAATCGAATTCGATAAATCTGTCTTCGAGATATATGTAGAGTAAGGCTCTCGGATTTAAGTGTGGATAGGTGGCTCGGACACCTAACAGTATATAGGTATTGGCGACAGGTGTAATAGATCGCCAGAGTTTAGTTGGCGTGCTAAGCCCGTAATGACTCTTTTCGCTGTCCGCGTACAGCCTTGAACTTGGCAACGTAGTTTTAGAGGAGTATCCGGCCTGAGCGAGGGGTTGAGGTTTTCATTCGCCTAGCCTTCTGCTGTTGGATAGGTAGGAAAAGTAAAAGCATGAACTTGACTAAACCAATGAATCCAAGTCACACGTAGAGACGAAGAATAGGAGAAGAAGGGATTGAGAATCATCTCTAAACCCCATCAACGAAGATCAAGACGTCAAATAAGCGGCCTGAATCCCTTTGTTGTAGAGTGTGTTTGTTGTCCGCATCTGGAAAAGCTGGCCGCACTCAGAAGGCAAGCTCACAAAGCGAGGAGCTGGAGCTTCAAGGACAAGCCCGAGGCACGAAGGGAACAGATGACATGGTGGCTGTAAAGAACCTTGGTGAACGATTTCGCTTGACCTGTTGAGAAATCATGCAAGCGGATCGCTGGAGTGAGAAGATGGACTTTAACGGGAGCAGCGCAGACTCAAAATCTTGACTTAGACAAACCTTCAACTGAACTTACCCAATCAATAAAATATAGGAAGTTATCCTCTTTCCATGAAGACCTAGTTCAAGATTAGATACTAGAGCATGGAACCAGATGCTCTCGTGGTGAGAAACTCCATTTGAGCCCTATCCCAAAGCACACGATTCGGTTACAGCGATAACATTGATGTGATTATGCATGCGCTGGGGTTTCCTTTCTTTTCTTTGTCTCCAACGAGGCCTAAGAGGACGAGAGGTCATGCGACACGTGATGCGTTAGTAAGCGCATCTAGTATGATTACAAGGACATACCTTGGAATCTGAAAGGAGTCTTGGAATGCAACAGCAAGCGCGTCATACCGCAAACTAATATTCGATTCCACGCAGAGAAATCTGTTGTATGTATGAAAGAGTCATGTTATCGTTTGAATCCAAGCCGTAGTCACTTTCTACTATGGTTTCAGGTACAAAAGTGCACAGGAGATAATCGGATTGAGGATATTTGAAATCGCAATAGTCCAGTCTCCGCAAGAACCCGGTAAGGATGAAAACACCGAAATGAAAGTCTCCTCAAGCACCAATTGACTTCTAATAGACTATGCCTTCAGCCCATCGCCCAGGGTTGTCCAACAGATCACTGGGGATGTAGTCGTCTCTCCATGAACAATCTTGATCACTCTTATTCTACTTCTGCATCATAAGCTGGACAAACTCGTTATCTGCAATGAGGATTAGTATTGGTTGAGTGGGATATGCGCGGAGGATGGCCTACAGTCAATTCTGCCATCGCCGTCCTGGTCAGCCTCCCGGATCATCTCGTCAACCTCGTCATCTGTCAACTTCTCGCCAATAGAGGTCATGACGTGGCGCAGTTCGGCGGCGGAGATGAAGCCATTGTTGTCACGGTCGAACACCTTGAATGCTTCCCGAATTTCCTCCTCAGAGTCGGTATCCTTCATCTTGCGAGCCATCATGGTAAGAAATTCTGTTCGGGCCGTGACGTCAGTAAATCCCAAGGAGCAGTGGGTTTAGGCCGAGTGTACCTGGGAAATCGATCGTTCCGTTGTTGTCGGCATCTACCTCGTTGATCATGTCTTGTAGCTCAGACTCGCTGGGATTCTGGCCTAAAGACCTCATGACAGTGCCTAATTCTTTCGTGGTGATTTGACCTAGAAGTAGAGGACCGGATTAGTACCGTATTACTCGAATGGGTTGCGAACTATCTCGGATCGCATTATGGCTGAAGTAGTCGTCATTGTCTGAGCGTGACAGCAGGCACCGCCCCACGGTGTTGTTGACTAAGTCGAGGCCGGCGACAGCTGTCGCTCGACTGTTCGGGTGATGCGAATGAGATGACAATCGGGAGTTTACTGACCATCGCCATCTTTGTCCTATACGGCGCCATGAAGTCAGCATCGCTCCACGCAAGGATCCGCAGATGTTGCTGGCGGTGAAATCAGGCAGCAATGATGCAGACAGGGAGGTCGAGGGGAGACTCACAAATAGAGAAAAAGCCTCCTTGAACTCGGAGACCTGTTCTTCGGTCAGGGAATCGGCCTACAATGTCCTGTCAGCACATGATGCACATATCGTGTGCCAACGCTATCATGGATTGCGATGGGGTTTCCAAGGCGGGGTATGCAAACGGAGTCGTAGGGGAGACGCACCATCGCTGAAGAGAGCGTTTGAGAGGAGGGGGCGGTTGTCGGAGGTTCGCTGTTCGAAGGTAGGGTAGAAGTCGAGCGGGTTGTTCGGGATGGGGAGTGGATGGAGAGGAGGGAGGTGGATTGGGCTGAGGGTGAAATGATTTCGAAGGCTGAACTTGACGGCACTGTCCCGCTTTCCTGTCTGGGGCTCGCGCACATGCCCCAGTGGCCCCTAATCTCACCTGAAGGAGTAGCCCCAATGGCCGCCAATTAGCTGTGAATGCTGGCCTGCGCTCACGTCCTTCTGTTGCGGCTCTGCAGAACTGTATGCCAGCCTGCAGCCAAACATCCATCACATCTCTAAGCTCTTGTGTTTCATTTCCAAACCCACTCCTTCTCGACAAGAATGCCACAATAGCCCTGCATTTTCCCAGCCAGCGCTATGTGGCGGGACCGCACTAATCTGTCAGTTGCATCGTCATCCTAGCTGCCGCATCTTACTGACGTATCTTCAAAGCTTCATCTCCTATCGCCAGTCCTATTCCCACCATCCCGCAAAGAAACCTCGATACGGTGGTCCTCCATCGAATGGCTTTGGTGAGAATGGCAGGATCTCGGAGGAACGCTTGGGCCTCATGTCCGCTGGCGCATTCGAAGACGATGGCGATGCCGTGATTGAGATGGACCTGCTACCGCCACGGTGGCTTGATATCCAAGACGAAGTCACAGAATACCTCGCCGAGATAGCGAAACAGAACCGCAAGCTCGAACAGCTGCATCAGAAGCACGTGTTACCCGGCTTTGATGACGAGGACATCAAGAAACGAGAAGAGCAGGAAATAGAACAGTTGACGCAGGAGATCACGCGAGGCTTCCAAAGCTGTCAAAAGGCAATCAAAAAAATAGAGAAGATGGTAGGCGACGCAAAGCAGCAAGGCAGCATCAGCAAAGGCGAAGAAACTATGGCACAGAACCTCAAAATATCCCTAGCATCAAGAGTCGGAGAAGTGAGCGCCATGTTCAGAAAGAAACAGTCCACATATCTCAAGAGTATGTACACTCTCATCTACTTCAGAATGCCATTCCAGCAATCGAGCTCTGGCAATCTCCAAACACAGCTAACCACACCCACCAGAACTCCGCTCCCTCGGCGGTCTCCAATCCCCCTTTCGCGCCTCCACCCCAATCCAAAACCCCTACAACGACCCCGCCCTCCAAGAATCCGACGCCGACCGCTCCTTCTCGCAATCCACCCTCCTCCAAACAAAACAGCAGCGACTGCACCACGACCCCAACGCCACCCTGATAGCCCAACGCGAGCGCGAAATTGAAGACATCGCCCAGGGCATCATCGAACTCGCAAACATCTTTCAAGAACTGCAGACGATGGTTATCGATCAGGGAAGTATGCTTGATCGCATCGATTATAATGTTGAACGCATGGCGGTGGATGTCAAGGCGGCGGATAAGGAGTTGACTGTTGCGTCGGGGTATCAGCGACGGAGTATTAAGAGGAAGATTATGCTTCTTCTTATTATTTTGGTTGCGGGGATGTTTATCTTGCTGGGGTTGAAGCTGAGTCGGAAAGGATCGAGTTCGCCGGACGTTCCTCAGACCCCGGCTCAGCCACCAGCAAGCGTTCTCCTGGATCGCGGGACCGCGGGGTATGGAGATGACAGTTGGCAAGTTGCAACGTCGAGAGCGAGGAGGGATTGGCATAGGAGGAAGAGGAGATTATGGCAGGAGATGGAGGATGCTCCTTTTGTATTCTAGATCTGTATTAGGTACGATTATACTAATAGAAAGTTTACAACCGTCATGAGAGAAGAAATCATATTTTGAGATGACGATAGTATTTCCTGTATTTTGATTTGAATGCTAGGAGCCAGAGATAGCGAGGCACTTCCTCACTGTACTCTCATGCTGATCGTGACAACACTACATGGAAGTAGAAAGAAGAAACCCTCAGCGATCCATCCTGATCCCCTCAATAGTATCCCATGTGTATGATACGATCCCGAAGCACAACGCCCACGCTGATTTCCTCCGATTGAAAAACGCCATAGCCCAATGCATACTTAACCCTTTTCCTAATGTTGTAACTTAGTCCTGAGGAAAGACTCAGAAAAGTTCATCTCAGCCACAAAGCCGACAATAGAACTCCGAAAGAAGGCCCAGTCAGCAAAGTGAAGAAGTAGATGGTAGATGGGCTGCGGGCCTCTCCTCCATTCCCCTACCTATTCACCGCCGTGAACCCACCACCAAACCCAGCCCCAGAAGTAGGCGGCGCTTCGCCCATCTCGGTATCCCGATCTCGCGCATCACCGTTAGTCGACTCGCGAGCATCTGGAGGTTGAGCTCCAGAATGAGCACGTCGACGACCACCTGAGCTAGCGTATTCGGCATCGTTATCCTGTGCACGTTGCTCGTCGTACGTGCTGTCATAGTAGGTTCCGCTCTGGGGAGGGAGTCCGTGACCTTGGTTCGAACGCTGCGGATGCAGGGGCGGAAGTGCTGAATGTAGTGGAGGGAGACTTGCTTGGCTAGTTCCGTTTACGCCATGGGGTGAGGCGGCACTGGCAGATGGGTTGAAGAAGATTGGGCCCGAACGGCTGGGGTCTGGCGTCGACTGAGTAGAAGACATCGGGTTCAGGGGATGCAGGATTTGCTGTGGTTGGTGCTGGGCTGAAGTTGGTGATTGTGGCTGAGCCGCGAGACTACCCAGTTGACTACCTTGTGTTGGTGTGGTCTTGCGATGAGAACGCTTACTTCGTAGAGGTTTGTCCGTAGGCGTCGGAGGTGGGCTGCTACTGCGATCCGAATCGTCCACATTATATTCCATACGCTTAGAGAGTTCATCAAGAAGGAAAGCGCGTTCCAGTCGCATTTTCTGTATGGCTCGATTGAGTCGCCTGATTCGCAACCGTGTCCCATCATTGTTCTCCTCAATATCGTTGATTCGTCTTCTAAGCTCAATGCATTTTCGGTAATATGCTACCTCGACTGACGGAGGAAGTTCTTTCTGAGAGGCTGCCCGCCCTACAAATGAACGTTAGCTATGCTTTCACGAACTTAAGTAAGAGAAACAATCTGTGCGAGAATGGAGAAAGGGAAAGGATCCTGATGGGCTTTGGAGACCAGGGGTTTCGGGAAGCGCCGTCCTGCGTATGATCGAGTCCGCTGTCCTTCGTCTAGAGTGACGAGGAGACCAAGGCCTTGATGGCTAGCCGGAGGTAGATTTGAATCCATTCCTAAAGATGAAGATACCTGAAGGCGTTGCCATGACGATCGCTGTTCATGGATGGTACTGGTGTATCACTAACCCGTACTGAAGGATTTCCCAGGAAGCAGCTGCAAGTCTTTGTGGTGGCCAGACCGACACAAAATGACCTCTGGTGCTAATGTATACGACTCCGAGGAGCCAACCTGACAGAAAGCGCCATCAAGGGCCATGGTCCGGTCTATTTCTTCGATGAGCTCATCCTTTTCCCGTCCTAGCGAATGCCTCCGAAACATCGTGAACACCTCGCTGATCACATCTAAGCGGGTGAGCTGCCCTCGGAAATGGAATAGTTTGTATATGAGTTCCGGCATGCCATAGTACCCTGATTGAGGTTAACAAAATCACCAATACCGCAGCTTTGGCGATTCATAGCTTACTCTGATCTTGGGCTAAGAATAGCCGAAAAGATTCCCCAGGTCCGGCCGAGCAAGGTTCATTGAGACCGCCAGTATCCTTCCATCGGGACGATAAGTAGACTAGATTTCGAGGTAGAGGGCTCAGTGTGCCAACGTGGTGCATTTCTTCAGAATCGCGATCCATAGCCGAGGGATAAATTGCAGGGAGTTTATTATCGATGGCGAAAACCGATTGAATTCAGGTAAGGTCCAAGTGAAGCAGGGCATCTGGCAAGCATCGCAAACTTTAAGGAATTGACATACGTACCTGACTGAGGCATCTCAGTGGCTATAGAGAGCAGTCGCGATATTCAGAAGTCTGTCGGAAGGCGTAACGTAGCCGGTGGTAGGAAGTCTGGGTCGAGAGTAAGTGAGGAGCGAAGGCGTGGATGTGAAGTTGGAGTAAGATCAACGCGTTCGGTGTTGGAGAGTGGGAAGGGAGCTTAACCTTAGCTTGCGCCGGATGATTGATTTCCCGAGCCGAAAATGCCTCTCCTTCTTCTCTCTTGAAGCTGTTGTGATGCGGTCCAAATTTCTCCTACACTTGGGTATGCCCTTGGCTAGCATTTAACTGAGTCGGTTTGGAACAAGATATGTTGAACCCAGAGCATTGGAGAAATGAAGTCCCCAAATGTGTAAGATCAAGTCCTCAACAGTCTTAATCACCAGTAAAAGTCCACATCCATTCTGGCAAATTGGAAAGCCTCGAGATGGATAGTGCAAATATTTGTACCTTATATATGCCGTTATTCAATTTCGGACAGAGAGGCTTGCGAGTGAGTTTAAGAGCTTTTGATTTACGGATTCAGGGCTATAGGTATCTAGAGTTATAATATTGGCAAAACTGAACTTGCGTAGCACACCCGATATGTCTTTAAAGTTGGAAAGCAGAAGAATAAAGTCCCTTATTCTAGAAGCCTGGACAGTAATACTAAGCCAAGTAACAACTCCAACTCGTATTAAAATCCCAATCATTCCAACACCAAACCCCTTTTTTAGACATCTCATCTTCAAAAGTCCTAAATCGACAACCAAACATCCATCATGAAGCCAGTTAATCCACTAAAACCCCTTTTCCACCCCAATCTCAACCCTCCACAGAAACAACAAACACAGCCCGAGCGCTCAAAGGGACCCCAACTCTGGTGAGCCCCCTTTCCGAACCCCAAAACATCCTCTCCTCCATCTCCTCCCCCCTCCACTCCCCAGAAACCCCCACCCTCTTCCTCAATCTCCTCGCCACCCCCGCAGCCCGCGGATCCAAAACCATCCTCCTCTTCTCAGTCTGATACTGCACCACCAAACTCCCATCCCACGCCATCCGCCCATTAATCCGCCTCAACCTCAACTTCCGCTCCCGCTTCGTCCATTTCCCACCCAACGGCTGCGCAGGCATAGTCTTCTCGACGAGGTTTGACCGAGCGTCTAGCAGGCTAGTCTGGCTTTTGGCAGCACGCGCCGGGTCCCCTATCTTGTGTCGCTCTCGGAGGCTGCTCATGTGGCCGAAACGGGGCCGAGGCGGTTCTTCGACGAATTTGTCGCGGTATTTGCGCTTGAGCCAGAGGACGTAGGGGTGTAGGCGAGCTTCTTTTGGATTTGGGGAGTGGGCGCTACGGGAGGAGGGCGGAGTGGGAGAGATGGGGCGGGTCCAGGGGTTGGGGCCGGGGGCTTCGCGCATTTTGAGAGGCTTTTTGATTGATGTTTTGAGGGAGGAAGCTGGAAAAAGCGTAAGGAAATGGCTGTAGAGAGACGAGAGGTCGAAAAGACGTAAAAAGCTGACCAGCAGCAGGAGAAAAGAAACGGAACGGTGCCCGAGAAGCTTGCGCAATAGCCGAAAAGGCAAGAGACGGAATGATGGCAGTGAGATGTTGAGGAGGAAGAGAGTTCGGATGAAGAAGCAAGAAGAGTTGCATAGATGTAGTTGAGAACAATAGAGCCTTTCGTATTGTAGGTAGAATGCAGCAAGCATAATACCGCCTCTGCTATTCTAGGAAGAGAGTAGAGTATAACAGTAGTGTATAATAGGAGGTCTCAATACCTATTATCTCTATTGTACTTAAAATAAGCCGACGTCGTACAGAACTGTAGTGAATGTGAAGAATAAAGGTATCCACCGATTCACCATTAGCGTTTACGTAAGCCTCCACATCACAATTCACCTCCGAGAAGGGAGGTGAATGGAGGTCGCGGCAGCTACCATATCGTGCACGTGATGAATGCTAAGAAACTGATTGATTGGGTATATACTTTAGACTCCTACTCCACCACAGATATAACGACTGCGGAAAAGGTTTAAAAAGCAACTTGCAGCAGTGGTAGAAAGTTATGCGAACCTAACTTCGCTGAACAAGCTAGCCCTCACCTGTAAAAGTGCAACTAATTCCAGCACGAATTCTTGTAGTATAACAGTATTCGTGAGAATATGGCTTAGACTTGCTTCTCGTATTTCCTCGCCTTCCTCAGCCTCAATATAAGCTTGGGGAGTTTTCTTATGGTGTGCAGGCTCTTTGGGGATGATGACATCGAACTCGTTTGCTTCTGCTCGCCTTTTGAATTTGATACGTTGCTTCAAGACGTCGGCTTCAGCTACTTCAGCTAGATTACTAAAGACGTCTGCCATAAGCGTGGTTTGACGATTGGAAGCACGCGGAGCTGGGAGTGGCGACATCCCTCGGGAAGAAGAACCAGCCAACGTTTGACCGCCAAATCTCGATGGCCCTGGAGACGAGGCTGGCGTGTCCTTGAAACTAAGAGTCTCCTTTCTTCCCCTTGGCGAGCCATTTCGTGACGGCGTACCTGAACCCTCCAAGACGTGCTTGGGTATCTGCGGTGTCCAAGTGCCTGGAGGAAGCTCTGTTGAGGATCGAGTTGGTCGAGGTTGGGGTGTCGGTGTTTTCATCGCTTCGTTGATCTCTTCATGAACTTGGAATGCTTGCTTGCGGTTTGCGAGATGCTCGTCAAAAGCGCTGATCTCCGCTCGTAGTGCATCAAGTTGAGACTGCAAAGATTGTAAACATGCAAGTAGTGGAGGTGTGGCAGATGATGTCCATGTAGGTTGCCTGGCTGCTTTCTCCATGTTGCGAAGATATTCGGTCTCCGTCTGCTGTTGATTCTGATCAAAAGTATCCGTAAATTGATAATTAGACGGTTCCACTGAAAGCCATCCCTCGAGCCGCAACTGAGAGCAGGCCCCAAGGTTGATGATTGTTTCTGTGAGTCCAAGGTTGGTTTCAACATCATTAGTTAAGAACCTCACGAGTAAGTCTAATAGAGCTTGGAGAAGAGGATCTTCTGGGATCAGGTAATGCGCGCTGACGTCTCGCGGATCGTCCATGGAAAAATAATCCTTTGTTGGCAGCGGTGAGTCAGGCAATGCCAGCGACTTCAGCGAACATGGATGGGTTTCCAATATGCTTAGTGTATCTTTCAAATGACTCTCATACGCTTCGTCCACTCCTGTCTCCCCCGCCAAAGCAATAGCAAGGGAGAGGTACGATTCCATTTCGGCATTGAGAGCGCCAACAGTGCGTTGAGGTTCACGCTGGTGAACATCGAAAGTTTTGACCAAAGTGCCAACGGCGTAGCCATGATTCTTACTTAGGATGATGGTGGAGAGCTTCAAGGCCGCAATGACTGTTTGAGGATTGCTCGACGCCGCACTGGTCATAATCAAATCTTTCAGGTTGAATAAAGAAGGATTCATTCGGTCATCCTCATTTTCTGCCTGGTTGAGCATCATCAAAGACATGCGCCGTTTAGCAGCTATTGGTGATCGCGGTGTCCTCGGCCTCGAGTCTTGCCAGTCCGGTAGAGCCAGTAGGTAGTGCAGGATCATGTGAACAAGTTCGGGATGGTCGAGCGCATCAAGGATACGCCGGAGGTAGGTTAAAACTGCTACTGAAGAGCCACCGTCAACATCGGAAGACTCTAATAGTGAAGGGTATCTAGCTCCTCGTTAGCGAAGTCTTAGAAGCAGGTTCAGCATGTACCAACAAGAGCTGTTGAAGAAACAGAACTTGGAAATGGTCGATCAAAGTATGTCGAACATCTATAGATCTGCAATGCTCGAGCACGTCTTGCCAGAACGTAAGGTACGAGAGAAAAGTATCCATGTGAATCTGAAAATCGGGCGAGAAAAGGCTTTCAGCTTGTGGAGAAGCCTGCATCTCCACGTAATCTGAGAAAGTCAGAATAAGGGGTAGATCCTTCTTTGGATGAAGAATGGATAATTTCCTGAGAACTGTTAGAAGGCTTGGGAGCAATGCAAGAGGGGATTTATACCTGCTGAGCTGACTATACAAAGCTCCCAATCCACTGGCCATAAGCGTGGGCAGGTCACTCCCAACAATCCATTGTTCCAGGTCTCGCGACTTCGAGGCAGATTCGAAAATGTACAGCAAGCCTGTCCGCGCAAAATCCCCGATACGGCCTTCATGATGGACATGGTCGATGAGCTGGTAGCATAAAGGGAAATCCTCTTTCTGGGTAACTCCAGCAAAGTCGGCCTTCTGATTCACCAGCCGACCATTTAAATCTGCCGCATGAGAGGTGAACCATATTGGCAGTATCTCGGGTTGTAACCGTATCTTCGCAGCTATCCCAAACAACAACTCCACAATCTCCGCCTCAGTGTCTTCTCCAATTGCCATCCCCCCTCCACCCACTATGCGACCGATAAAATTCATGAGAGATAGTGAAAAAGCACCGTTCTCCAAGAAATCCTCTTCCTCGCTATCAATGAGCGCTCCGAATACGGCCACAGCGTCCCTGACTACCCCCTCATTGTAAGCTGTGGAAGCTATCTTCGAGACCGCGGTATATATTTGTTGAGACGCTGCGAAGGAGAGGCAAAGGTGAGGCGCAGGTGACCGTGATTCGTCGTTTAGGATCGAGGTAAGACGTTGGAAGCACATGCGGATATCTACCGCGGCTTGGGCATCCGAGGCCAACGAGCGGGTCTTGTGCCATGTTTGCTGAGCTGAAGTCAGTTGAAAGCGGTTCTTGTCACTTTAGAGATTGCATGCGCACCAAGATTTCGTTGTAAACCCGCTTGAAGCGTGCCAGACGCTGCTGGGGGTTGTTCGCGGTGGCCTGTTTCTTCTGGGATCCTCCGATCAATCGCGTCCACTAGCAAGAACAAAGATTAGTACATGAACGGAAATATTAGCAATAGGAAGGTCTCACAAAGTCCATGACTACTTTCTATTGCCCACCCATTCTCATAAGTGTTGTTCGACGCGAAGCTTGACGTGTTATAGCATTGCGAACGGAGAGCCTTTATCGATAACCGAAACATGTCACAGATTTCCCAATCCGGTTATCCATGCACTGGATTGAACATCACGAAAGCGTTGGGAACGACTTTCTATATTGCATTAACTGACACGACTATGAAAACGATCTGTATTATGCTACGTTTGTTCTACAATGGAGAAGGAAAAGGTATCACTATCATGATTCAAAAGGAAAAAATCCCCATGAATCCCCTCAATCGGTATAATTCTTCGATGAACCCCTAGCTTCACTGAGAAGTTTTCTGAGCTTCGAGATGCCATCCCATAATCTTCTGGAAAATGGCTTTGCCACCAGTCTCGATGACATCGCCGTGGCAGGGAATGATTCTGTCGAAATTCCACTTGTCGATCTTGGCAATGGAAGCGTTGAAGCCGGTTCGATCGCTCGAACTAATCGCATTCCAAATAAACCGCTTTTGGCCCATGGCTTTGCCGCTGGTGCTATTGAGCGAAGTGAAAATCTTGGTCAAGACTCCGGTCGCCGCCGGTTCGCCGGTCTTACTGTATTGCTCGTTGGCAGGCAGATTAAATATCAAGTCAGCTTGAATGAGAGTCTTCGTCGGTTTGTGATTGAAAACGAGTTCCTTATTGGGATGCGCATGTACGAACTCGTACTGAAACTCGGCATCGAACTCGGGATCCACGGTTGCTGGTTTCTTTGCGGTAAAGACGACGCTGAAAGGCACGTTTTCGTTCTTTTGCTTTGTGCGCTTCTCTGGAAGCCCGTCTGGACCAAGCACTTTGGCCTTGGGATACGCAGCATGCCATGGGCCAAGAAAGATGTGGTGCTGGAGAATGTTAGAGATCATTAACATGACAGAAGATAGCCGTTAAATCCATCAAAATCTAGAGATGAATGTGCTTACCTCAGCATCGAGTGCTGTGATATATTTCACCTCCCCCATCTTCGCTACTCTTCTTTTGAGTTCATCCGTTAATGCAACAGGCGAGAAGACAGCAAGAGCTCCGGATCGCAAGCGCACTGGTATCGCATTTAGCAACTATGACACACCGCGTTTCAGGAAGAATAATACCTATTGTGCCTCTTCCGCCAACCTTTATTTTGCCGAACCTCAGAAATGGTACGGAACATGTCGTGATAGTGTTTGGGACAACATCACGAATTACCATCACCTCCGCCGGATTCTTCGGAACCAGCTTGGAAGTCATTTTCGAGGATGCTGCGTAGAAGGACGAGATAGGAAGCACGAGTTAGGGTGTTGTTAGTGGTAGGGAGTAGAGAAAATAGAAAATAAAAATAGTCAAAGACGTCAAGTTTGCGAATGGAACGCCACTGTTGGAGCAGAAGCGATGACGCGAGTGTCGGCTTGAGACGACCTGGCATCGAGGCATTCCCACGCTTTTAACATCTTCATTATTCGCCCGAGGTGCTTGCTAATATCTTCCGCCCAGACCAAGGTGATGTTTATGGGGAGAACCAAAATACAAATACCACTATTTGTCGATCTGATGCGCTAAGCTTGACAAGCAGCCGTTCCTTGTAGTCAGCAATTGTAGCACGTCGATTGGTGTTCACTTCGCTGCTAGAGTTGCACCACAACGCCTATCGCGAATGTTCCTGGTCAGGGCGTCTTGAATTCAAATACTTAACGACAGCAATCGCTGATGCCCGGACATATCAGTGGCATAGTAATAAATACTTAAATTCTAATGGCCATTATTAATCTTCGTATCAAGCTGGACTACTTCTTCCTTTCAGGCGGCATTGCCATATTCTAACACTGTACAATACCTACGAAAATTAATGACTATTTCAATTGACCTTTGAAGCCTTCAGTTCGTCATTGTTGGAGGATGCCTCATCTTCGACACCTCAATTCTCGAATGCTCCTTTACTGCTCATCTTGCACAACAGTGCTACTTTTTCTCAACCACTCTCCTCGGATGCCTCGGTTCGGTCCTAATGCCTGCATGATCAATACGAGTTGCCGACTGGCTTTGGAAACTCAAATCCATGCAAGTATCCAGCCTTTTGGACCCTCGTTGGAAAACTCCTTTAAAGCCTCGAGAATTGATGCGCAGTGATACTGTGAGAAAGCCATCAAGAGGCATTTGACATTGCCCTCACCTAGCATTCTCAGCGCTGAGTTCAGCCATCAGGCCTCCCACATCTCTCTTCTTGGCATCTTCCTCCAATTTGCTTTGGATGAACTTGCTTATATCTTTAACCTTCTCCAATGCGACGCCTGTGCAGTTCAATAAAGACAAGGCATCAACCGTAATCCCACCATATTTCGCAATCTGACAAACTTCTCCGTGCCTGTTCATGGTGACTACTACTTCGCCCTGGCGAACCTGTTCCTCTGCCAAGTTGGCGTCCACGATGACTAGCTCTCCAGATTCATAGTATGAGAAAGTTACACAGTATGGGTGGTGTAATATGGATAGAGGTATTGGTTCGCGTTCTCGAAGGCTAAAGATGGTTGCGCTCTCGCCTTCCACTTGGACGTCTGGCCTCCGGAAATGTTGTAGGGCAGCCATGACTGCTATGCAGGATGCATCAATCAAACCACCATCGTGATCGATGATATGCACGTCAGCTCTGAGTGAAAAACACTTCAGACCCGCGATGATACATAGGGATTCGGTGTCCAGGGCTCCGCTACGACGAATAGCCTTCTCAAGAATGCGGGAAAGAATGACTTCGGCATCTGTAGGTCTATGAGCTCAGTTAGGGCGCTTAGAATGAAGTATTAAATGCATTAAGACTCTCGAATTACGTACCGACCGACTTCAAAAGCGGGTGATGCTATGGGTGAGAATTCTGTGACGATACTGAAGACGCCATCGAATTTACGGTCGGCTAAGGGTGCAGTTACGTCCGCCGATATCTTTGCAATAACTCTGGTCAGATTAGTCACATACACAGGTTACCTCTCAAGAGCGAATACCTCGTCTTCCCAAGCTGTACATCCGCAACGCCATATTCCTCCCCAAACGAGAGCTCTATGCGCCGGAAGGTATCAAAAGGGCGTCCATCCAGGCGAGTGTCCTCCCGTAGTGCTTGTTGAATGAACTCGCGCTCATTGACAGATATCTCAGCTTCTCGGGGCATATTCTGGCTGTTGGTCCAAAAGAATAAACAGCTTCAATTTCATTTCCTATGAGTAACGGCTTTTAAGGCGGAGAAACGTTTTGCCTAGCGTACTTTTCCCATCGAAGGTTTCCAATTGCGTGAGTCTCACTTCTTCGACCATCAACACCTTATTTTGACGTTGCTATACCCACATCACCCTCGCAAATATGACTACAGCACACAGGCCGACGTTTGATCCTGTAAGTGTCCAATTTTACCAGATACCGAATACGAAAGCTAACAATCTAGGCGCGAGGAAAAGAAGCTCAGCGCGGTGTCGCCTACCATCAACGACTCCTCCCTGCACATACCGTGCTCAAGCATAGGCACGTCTCCCTCGGCATTATGGCCTTTTACATTATACTTACAAATCATTAGGCAACCCGGGCAAGGCGGCAGCGCAGATGCTGGCGTACGCGACCTGCGTGCGGAGCTTCTTGCGGCGGAAGCAGCACATTTCGCAAAGAAGAACGGAGGAACCATTTCCGAGGATGACGACGCCGCCGAACCCACCTATACTATACCCAAACGCCAACTGGAAGGGTCTACAGCCGATGGTGAAGACGAAGAATCGGAAGCTAAAAGGAGACGCCTGATATTGGAGGAAGCCAAAGATATCGATGCAGACTCCGATGGAGATAATAGTGAAAGCAGTGAAAGCAGTGACGAGGAGTACGTCTTGTTTTTCTCTACTGTGGAACACGATTGACCTTGTGTTAGGGAGGAAGAAGATGAGACTGCGGAGCTTATGCGTGAGCTGGAAAAGATAAAGAGGGAACGTGCTGAAGCCAAAGCTAAAGAGGTACCGTCTCATGGCGATGTTATTGCTATGAATGCTAAGTGTATTTGCAGGAAGCTAAAGAAGCGGCTAAAGAACAAGAGCAACGCGAATTTGACATTGCCAGGGGTAATCCTTTACTCAATCCGAAGGACTTTAACATGAAGCGCCGGTAAGTGCAGTCGCATTACCTCCGGTTATTCTCAGCTGACAACTGTTTTAGATGGGACGACGATGTTGTTTTCAAGAACCAGGCTAGAGGAACAGATGACAAGAAGAAAAAAGAATTTGTCAATGACATGCTCCGGTCGGATTTCCACAAGCGATTCATGGTAAGTTGACCTTTGATGATTGCCTCTTGTCGGAGAGACCGAAGCTGAATCGAATGATAGGGCAGATATGTGCGTTGAGCCGAGTGCACGTTATACAATTGCAGCGCGTTTGGTGTAGCGGGGCGCCCCTATGCACAGTGCAGAATATTGATGGGGCGGTGCAATGATGAACAGCGGGATGACGCAAGGGGCACCGGGACAGCCTTATCTCAGATCGGCTAGGTTCAAAGATTGGAAAAGTGATGGCCAGCACCAACCTCATGCGAATCATAAAACATGCTTGGATCTCCTGCGTCACATGGGTCCGAAGATCAGGCCCTGCCGCCGAGTGCTTGTTTTGAAGCACCTCAATTACGACTATAGTGAGTGATTATTGGGAGAGCGTATAGGAATCTTAGAAGAACCCACGTTGTGCACGCCATTCGGAACACAAAGCGGGATACTCCTAAGGCGCAAGCGTTCTTCAAAATCAAGTTCTTCTGTCTTATGGGTGCCCGAATTATTAGCTGCCGGAGCCCTGTTCTTCCTTTCCATCGCAAAACTGTGGGGTTGAGCATTCCCGGGATCTAGAATCGCCACAAGTTACGCATAACGGTTCGCTTTTGGTTTAGCCGCAGTTCCTTTATCAGAATCTGGTTGCACGCGAAGCTGAAAAAGCACGCCTTCTCCGATCTCCCAGAGGCAACACCTGACGCGCAGAGGCCTGTGACGACATAGCTAGTCCCCTTACCCCGCCAAAACCTGACTTTCTGTACTTGCGTGAACTGAAGTACGTAGGTATGGAGGGGTATCGAAGATGCATAAATAGCGGCCAGTCCTACAGCATCATGACGATTAATCTCTCAATTCAACTCAATTGAAACTCCTCCAACTTAATCTCCCGTTTACATTTTAAATCACTTTTGAATCTTAAGACCTATCTCAATCATGTCTTACAACGATGACAGCTATGGCTCCAACCAGCAGAGTGGTGGCTACGGCTCCAACCAACAAAGCGGTGGCTATGGAGATAACTCTGGATTAGGTGGAAATGATAGCTACGGCAACAACAAGCGCTCTGACGACACTTTCGGAGGAGACACAGGAGGCAACACATTTGGCGGAGATAACAGTAACACTGGCACCGATACATACGGCTCTGGTACCACTGGAGGCGTAGGCTATGGTAACAAGAAGTCTTCAGACCCATCCGACAACTACGATAACTCAAACACACGTTTCGGTCGTGACGACTCAAACGCGTACTCTGGAGGCCATGACACCTACGGCTCTGGCGCCACAGGTGGCGCAGGCTTCGGCAACAAGTCGTCTTCGGATCCATCCAACGTCGACACCTCCAACACGCGCTTTGGCCGTGACGATGGCGCGCCCTACTCTGGAGGCAATGACAGCTACGGCTCTGGCGCTACTGGTGGCGCTGGCTATGGCAATAAGTCAGGTAGTTACGGTGATGATGATAACTCTCAGAACAAGAAGGGTGGTAAGTTCTTCCACACACCGTTGGACTGACTGAAGACTAATTCAACATAGACTCCACCATGGGCAAGCTCATGGAGAAGGCTGGTGGCATGATGAAGAACGAAGGCATGGCCGAGAAGGGACGAGCCAAGCGCGAGGAGAAGGGTTTTGGAGATAATAGCGGAAATACTGATAGTTACGGCAGCGGAAATACTGACACCTACGGCAGTGGCAACACTGACACGTATGGTAGCGGAAACACTGATAGCTATGGTGGTGGTGGTGGCCGCAGCAATGACAACTATTAAATGTTGTTACGATGGATGAACTGGAGACTGCGCTCCTATAGGGGATGCCGATGAAGTTACCCTTCATTAGGAATGTTTTATGAATTAGCTTTCAAATCAAAATAATATGCTCTTCAAAAAGCCATTTGAAACTTCTATCCAGTCCGCTAGCCAAAAGCGTTCATGTAAGTAATGGTTAGTAATGTGTTTCTGGGACATTGATTGCCAATAGGTCCACCACAGCATCGCAAAAGATCTGTCACTTAGTTCAGATCACACTTCAACTTGATGATGCGTTCTAAGAAATTACATTTACTGCTGTGTAACCGGAGCTTCGTGACGCGCTATCACTTTCCCATTGATTGCAGCAAGCCACTTCAGCTCCCCACTCGAAACAGCCACCAATTTCCCCTGAGCGAAAGTCCGAGGCGCCATTCGAGAAAATCCCAATTGCGGAACAAATGTCTTCCACAACCTCTTCAATATCCTCTTCAAAGAGGAGTAGGCCATCATGGTGTCCGCCGTGGACATAATAACCTACGTAGGCGTGCCGCTTGCCGTTCTAGGTGTCTTACCCACTATCTACACCTGTCTGAAATCCTTCTTCACGTTGCGCGAGATTCAGCGCACGCTATATAGAAATGGGGTCACAGCAATCACGCGCAGCGCCCTCCTCTCCGGCATCGTCGAAATCGAAATACCGCGTCGAAGCATCACACCGCTCGATAGATCGGATCCGCCGTATTTCGCGCTGAGCGAGAGGTCGAGTAGCTTGAAGGGAGGAAGCTGGACAATATTCAATTGGAAAGAGATGGTTATTGGGGTTAAGGCTTATAGGCTACAATATCATGACGAACTGAGCCAGCCTCAGGCGGAGATTGATTTTGAGCATCTTATTGCTTTCCTCTTGGATCGAGGCGCTGTGCCTAGTAAAGAAGGTTTTGGCGATTTGAGGACGTCAGGACTATGGACACCGGCTGGGACAAAGCTATTGCTTGCGCCCATGTCTGCGGATGCGGTCCTCATGGTTGCGACAAGCGATGATTCGGATGGGATATTGAGTCTGTCATTACAATGGAGGAGTGAGTGGGATCGAAGAAGTTACGACTCTTTACCGCCTTATTGGACGAGGGTGAACCCTCCGCGACAGGAAGAAGATGTAATACAAGCTCTGGACAATCTCGAGAACAAGCCAAAGAAGGAAGAAAAGGGAGGCTTCCTAGACGATGATAGCGGACCTAACACAAGAGCCAACTCAATCCACTCAGCCCATCCCTCTTCAATCCGCCTTCGCGTAGGCTCGTCCGGCATCGAAGAAGCATACGGAGAAGACAATCCAAAACACAGACTCTCCCTTCCCCATCTCCACGACAAACGCGACGGCAACGACTGCTGTAACTCCGGCTTCTGGTTCTCATGCGCCGCCACCGCCCTCGGCGCTCCTCAAGGCGGACTATGGAGCTTCGCCATCCCAGACGATGTTCTTGCCGTTGCGCGACGCGAAACCGTCCCCTGCGGCGTCATGGTCTTATTAGATGCCCTCGCAGACGAAGAAGTCCCAACCTGGCGCTCGCCCTACGACGATAGAGCCGAACAATTCGAGCGACACGTCCGCTTCTCGGAACAAGCACGGAAAATGAGCGAAGAGAACCGTCTTCCACCCGAACAGCGTGACGTCGCGCGGCGGAAACGCATCGATCAAGAAACTTTTGAATTCCATAATGAATCTAGACGCAGGCTGTTGAGGCAAGAGCAGAGACGAGAGCAGGAGATTGCTGAGGCTATGAATTCGCAGAAATTGGGGATTGCGGTTGTGGCGGATGCGAATAGGAGGTTTTTTGTCAAGAAGAAGTATATTCAGGAGAGCACGACTATTGCGGCTATCGTGGAGCAGATTCTTTTTGGAATGATTAGGGATGAGGGGTTTGCGAAGAGGATTTCTGTCATGTTGGATCTGTGGAAGAGTTGGACGCAGAGTGGGGGGATGACGAAGACGCATTATTTGGCACTGAGGGAAGAGCAATTTATCTTTGCTCTGGCATCTTTTGTGCTGTTTGTGATTAGGTCGACGGCTACAGAGCCTACGGGGAGTGTGGTCTCGGATTTACAGGAATGTTTGAGGATATGGAAGAGAGTACGTCTGGGATAGTAAGATTAATAATTGTTCTCCCTGAATCTTCATGCGTGACCTCTACGCCTCGTTAATTGTCTCCATTGTATGCTCATATGCACCAAGATGCCGTCGCTTCCTTCATTCTCGATCTCTTCAGATCTAGTATCAAGAGCTCTATCACAGCCGTCACAACCCCGGCCGGACGATTCCTTGCGTCAAGTTTACTAACTCCATGCTCCTTTGCCAAAATTGGCGACATGCTCTAGCCTAGCTTTTCCGTACATCCTCTGAAGTTGATCCTCACGTAGTGAAAAGCGTATCCTCCTCTCTTAAGTACTCTCCGATATCACCCTGTCTAAACGTCACAATGCCCGTAGGATCCAACCGCCTCGCTTCCGCCGTCGACCTAGCACTGACTCCGAATCCCTATTGTCCCCATTAGCATCCATACGTAATCCATGCACGGACATGCTTACCAAAGGTGTATCACTCATATTCAAAACCACAACTCCCTGATGTTCAGGACAATCCTCACTCCACCTCCCTACATGCGCCTTAACCACATTCCCACCATAAAGAAACGGCATCTCGCCATTCGGCTTAACCCAAACCTTGTACCTCGCATGCGGTGCGACTACAGGTAGAGCGGTGATATGCATTCGGAACTTCCCAGTCTTGGTGAATTTTCCGAGACATGTGCCTAGAGAGAGGAGAGCGTCGCGGCGGACGGAGGTTGCGAGGTTGGCGAGGGATTCGCGGACGTAGTAGACACGGGAATTCTGGATTGAAAGATTAGAGAAGGGGTGAACATTGGAGATGCTGGGGAAGGTTGTACTTGTATCCGGAAGACATGGCGGTCTGATTTTGAGGTGGGGTCGGAGATGAGGTTGGAAATGCCTTTGCCGCAGTAGGAGGCTAGTTTCTCGAAGAGCGTCTTCGTCTCTGCTTCTGTTAGGGGTCGCATTGTTTTCTATTGTAGCAATTGAACAGGTTTAAGGTCGTTGTTATGCGTGGAACTATGAATTGAATGCTCTAGATAAAAAAGTTCGAAAGTCGGGACAAATTGCCCTCCGCGCCGACCGCCAAGCCAGAATTTTATCTTTTTAATGCCCAGAGTCAACACAGCTCTCCAACAACAATGTCGAGAATGCCCGCCGCGAAAAGGAGACGATTGTCTCCACCTGAGACTAATGGTACAGCCAATTCACATACGAAGCAGCAAAAACCAGCTTTTGTCTCGAACGCAGCGAAATGGAACCTCGAGCAAGAGTACGAGCAACGGCCGCGCAAACTGAAGAGGGAACAAAAGGAGAACCCGAAACTACCAATAAGGACTTCCGAAGGATGGGTAGAACAAGAACCCACTCTGGAGGTAGAGGGCCAAGATATGGAGGAAGCGGACAGCTTCTTGGGCTCTGGGAGCGAAGGTGAAGAGCAGGACGAAGATTTGGAGCAGGAAGTGGAAGAAAAGCCAAAAGTTCCACAGCGGCAGCAGATCGTTGAAGCGAAGGAAGAGCTGGCGCGGATAGCAGGTCTTATCAACGAGGACCCTGAAGAACATATCGGCTCACTTCGAACTCTGGCGCAAATTGCTTCCTCTGATAATATCACGGTCAGAAAATTGGCATTGGCAACACAAGTCGCTATATACAAGGACCTCATCCCAGGATATAGGATCCGACCACTGTCAGAAGACGACACAACTACGAAATTATCTAAAGAGGTTCGGAAGCTACGAAACTTCGAGCAGACACTGGTCTCCAGCTACCAAGGCTATGTGCGGGAGCTGGCAAAACTTGCGAAGCGAAGCGGATCTGGGGCATCCGAGGAGCTTGCCAGTTTAGCCACTGTTGCCTTTGGCTGCGCATGTAATCTTCTCATTGCAGTACCGCACTTCAACTTCCGAGGAGAGCTTTTGAAAATTCTCGTGGATAAGCTAAGCGGAAGGCGAGTCGATAGCGACTTTATCAAATGTCGGGAGACACTGGAGGCATTGTTCCAGAATGATGAAGATGGAAATGTGTCTTTGGATGCTGTCACTATGTTGACCAAGATGATGAAGGGCAAAAGCTACAATGTCGACGAGAGTGTGCTGAACACTTTCTTACACTTACGTCTACTTTCCGAATTTTCTTTGAAGGGTTCGTACAACTCGGTTGAGAAAACTTCGGATCAGCCGTACCAGGGCAAAAAATTGAAGGAGAAACGCGAATTTCGAACAAAGAAGACGCGAAAGCTGCTAAAAGAGCGGAAAGTAATCGAGAAAGAGATGAAGGAGGCCGATGCCACAGTCAGTCATGAGGAGCGGGACAGAATGCAGGCAGAGACTCTTAAGATGGTTTTCGTTGCATATTTCCGCATACTAAAGGCACGCTCACCGAAGTTGATGGGCGCCGTGCTGGAAGGACTGGCAAGCTATGCTCATCTCATCAATCAAGATTTCTTTGGAGACATCCTGGAAGCCCTAAAGGATTTGATCTCCTATGCAGAAACCTCAATGAATGCTGATAAGGATGATGATGATGTGGACAACGAGGAAGAGGAGGATGAAAGTGCCCCAAGAAATGCCACAAGAGAGTCGCTCTTGTGTGTTATCACGGCTTTTGCTTTACTTCAGGGACAAGATGCAAGCGCGGCAGCATCGGCTCTCAAACTCGATCTCAACTTCTTCATCACACATCTCTATCGCACCTTACATCCTGTCTCCCTAAATCCGGACATTGAGCTGAGCGCAAAGTCGCTCCACCTCCCAGATCCGCATGCACCCAACATTGCTGCCCAGACAACACCCACAAACAAGGTCAACGTCCAAACGACAGTAGTACTACTTCTTCGTTCCCTGAACTCCGTGCTTCTACCCCCAACCGCCCTCCGCGCTGTACCACCAGTCCGCATCGCCGCGTTCTGCAAGCAACTCATGTCAACATCCCTGCAGCTGCCGGAGAAGTCCTGTCTCGCAATGCTCGGTTTGATGAATAAGGTCACCAAGATCCACGGCGGCAAGATTGGCGCATTATGGAATACGGAAGAACGAAGAGGCGACGGCGTATTCGATGCGTGGAAAGTAGAGATCGAAGGTAGCAATCCTTTCGCGAGCACGATATGGGAAGGCGAGCTTTTGAGAAAACATTTTTGTCCGTCTGTTAGAGAGGCCGTGGTGGGTATTGAGAAGAATATCTTGGATGCTAGGTAGTGTTGGTTATGAATGACTCCACATACCTTTATCCATCAAAGCCCATGCCGTTCATTATTTCTGATATCGGTCGTGTTAACAAATAACCGCCGCTCAAGCCAACACTTGTCGTTGACTAGCAAGTATTGATGGGTTTCAATGCTTACAGACTAAAATTAGGCCAACCACCATCCTGGCTCGCAATAGTTTGATCTCGCGTCTCGGCCCCCACCGTCCCCACCATGCATAGCGCATTGTTGGTTCACCATGCATCGCGCATTGTTGGTTCACCAAGCATCGCAGCATCGCGCATTGTTGGTTCCTCATTCAAGGCCCCCCATCCCGTCAATCGAAAACTCAAAGCGTTAAGGCTGAGCTGACAGCCTGCTGTGCGCTGTGCCCAAAAAACTACCAATGACCTCGAATGGCTGCGACGAAAGGCGCCTCGCCGGTGGGGGCCGCTGTCTGTGCAATTTCCGAGAGGCCTGAAATAGAGAAAGTCCCCATGGCCCTGGGTTGCGGTTCCTAGTCTTGTCTCACATCTTTAGGTCACACACTGCTGGGCACCTTAGATATTTCTCTGTGTTTTTTTTTTCTTGTGGTTTACTTTCACAGTTCAGGCCGTCAGCATGGCGAATTTCGACTCTAACCAGTGGTACGAAATTACGTCCCAACGCTCGACCTCGCAGTCTATGATGGGCACCACGCTCTTCAGCAAAAACGGCACAACCGGCGCTGCTTATTTCGGAGCGACAAACACGACCAATGCTTCTCAGAAATGGCAGATCTTTCCCTTCAACTCTTCGGCGTACGTCTTGCGCACGCTCGACTCTGGCGCGGACGGATACCTTGGTACCGCGTATACAGACACAGAGGAACTTCCGGGGAAGACGCGCCCGAGAATGGCGAGATATGATGTAAGCGATGAGAGCATGTTTTGGCAGGTTGGGACTTGGGGCGATGGGACGTTTTACTTGACGAATGGGCAGAATGGTACGAATTGGCATATGGAGGTCAAGAGCTCGGCGATCATGGCTATGGATTCGAATGTGACGGCGCCGCAGCCTGGACAGCAGTTTTCATTCAAGGAACTGGGGACTATTGACGATGATACATTCTCCACTATTAAGGTGGGTGAAGGCCGAACTTTATTTGAACATCGTGCAGATCTACTGATCATGGTTCAATAGACAGCCACAGTAACCGCGTCCCCATCAACATCAACACCTTCCGCTACTAACTCCGCCTCAACAAAACCAAGCACCTCATCTTCTCCAAAGTCAGGAGGCCTCTCCTCTGGCACATCCATCGCCATAGGCGTCACCATCGGTCTCGTCGCCCTAATAGCCCTTCTCCTCGGTGTCTTCTTATTCCTCCGCCGCCGCAGAAGGAGGAACGCTAATCCTTACCCTCCTGCAGACATGGACTCCCAAGAAAGATCAGAGATGCCTTACTCGTCGGACTGCATAAAGTACGAGATGAACTCGTCAGACCAAACTACGTATGAGATGCCACACGAACCGGTCAGGTATGAGATGTCTGGTGCGCCACCTGCGGAACTACCGGCGGTCGTGGTGCCTTCGGCTAAGGTCGCGATAGAGGGCTCGGTTAGGGAGGGTTAGATGGAGGGTAGTTTCCTAGTGAAAATGTATCAACCTCTAATTCTTAAAAAAGTGGGGAGATGAAGGGGTTTTCTGGATATTGGAGGTTTGGGGTTATGAAGAAGAAGTTCCCGAGCATATTTCCTGCCGGGATACTAAACGAGAGGGTTAAGTAGGTTGTTATGAGGCTGGGGTCGATTGAAGTGCGAGGAATGCCCCGAAGAACTTTACCAGACATTCGTAGGATCTCTGTTCGATCACTTGGGGTCGACTGGTGCATGCCGTCCTTGCATAAGAATTGGAAGAGGATGTCTCGGTTTTGGAAATCGAGGCCGAAGTTGTAGAAGAGTATCAACGGGAATAGCTTGTAGTTCATGGATAGTATGCCTGACACTGCAGTTATTGCTACCACTGAACTCACATAATTCAGACACGTAAAAGACCTGAGAGTCATTTCAACTTTTGGAAGTCCCACCTTGAGGCTGGTCTTCACCTCTTGAGATGTCACACATAATGATGGACTCATGTTGTAGCTTCAGCTGGAGCTGCAAAGTGGTTTGTTTCGGCAGTGGTTGACTTTCAGAAGCATTCCTGTCTCCGTCACGTGATTAAATGATCATCTGCCTTCGCCCTGCCATCTTAGGTGAGCATAGTCGAAAATATGAAATCTAAAGCACGAAGTTTTTAAAGAGATGATGCAATATTTTAATTATTTCCTATACTCAAATGCGCGTGAAAGCACGTGGTAGGCCCGAATCGGAACCAGCTTCCGGACTACTGAACACCATCGACATCGACATGCACCTGGCCAACTACAAGCATCAAACCCGTTGTCCCAACATCGCTACGGACCAATCATTCTGTGTCTATTTCAAGATTTAACAACGCAGATCGACCGTAGAATTGGCCACGATGTCTTGGGGGATCTCTGTCCTTCGCGTTGGACCTGTAACCCACGATTCCACGTTCCTAGCCAATATAACCCCGCAAAACCTTATGCGCGGAATTTGCGGGGAGAGATGAGCTTTATATTCCAACGGCAATCTCATTCGGCCAGAGGGAGTCGGCTAAGGTATAATCAGCCGATGAGTCAGTCAGACCGGTGCGATGGCGACGGCTCTTTCTGACCGCTTCAACAATCCAGGATGTCAAGGACAACCATACACCCTCGCACTTACACTCAAGGTCAAACGAGGCTTTTCTCTGGCTCGACGTGATCACTGTGCCGTGAGGCGTAGACGCTTGCCCCAGAGTTTGAGAGATTTGCGCTACTGCCGGCAGAATGAAGATTCCAGGCCTTTAAATTGACCGACGACGAATAGCAGAAGCATACACTGCAAGCATTTCCCACAAACATCACGACAGGTCAAGAGGAGAGAAAAGGAATATCCAAGTTCGTTTGAATTGTATGAAAAGGACCTAAACTTTTCGTAAGCATCAATTTCGTTGAATTACTTTCTCTTGGCTTAGGCACACCCATTAAATTTCTTCTTTAGTAAAGCTTAGTATCATGTTCGCAGCCTCACTCATTGAGAGATGTTTGAGTCTCTTCCATTGATGAAGTGTAGAACTCCTTCGCAAGTCGACGCTGCGCAATGCCAGATTGATAATAATGCTCTCCTCTAAATAGGTATTTGCGGCAGCAACTCAAAGCTCCTACCACAATCACACTCTCCGGAATCCATCGAGGCAACCTTGCCACCGGTTGCGGCCAGAGCTATTGTCGATTTCTCTACTGTCGCCCGAGCGCAAATTACCGCTGCGTAGCTAAAGAGATGCAAAGCCGGCTTGGCAAGAGTTCGATTGAGAGGCATGTTCGAACATTCACTGTTGCGGTGGTCTTCGACATGCAGTAATTCAGACCTCAACACCACCACTGGTCTCAACCGACCATCCACCTGCCTGAAATGCCCACCCATACCGAAGAGGCTTGCCGGTTTCCATACCTAAAAATTCTGTGCAGGCGACCTGTGACACAATTAGATTGTTTGTCGCCGAGCCCCGTGGTTTCCTGTTCTGAATGACAGCTTTTACCCCACAGGATCCAGATCTACTCATATTGACCATCATCTACCGGTCCTATCACGAAAGATGACCAGATGTAACCTTGTGGCATCCACGAGTGTCCGATCGGTTTTGATTGTAATCTTATTAAAACTGTTTTTCTCAATGTTACACAGGGTAGCGAACCCCTGCGGTGCCGGCCCGTTCGAGTGAGGCCCTTGCGCTCCCTTATTGGGAAAAGTATTGGTATAGTTATAAGTTGAGCAATAGCGGCTCTTCTTGACGTTAGACTTTTCTCCCAGTGTATTTCTCTTCTTCATTCGTTTGCAGGATGGTGGAAGTCCTTTCTCTGAGAGGGCTCTGCTCTCTCTTGCTGTCCTTCTTTCTCTTCACTGCACTGTCCTCCGCAGATGCCGTCAGCGATCTTCAGGCGAAAGGACGACCAGCAGTTGACGCTCAGATTGCGAAATCGAAAACCTGCACCAAGGACAAACTTCAAGTTCGAAAAGAATGGTTGGTTGTCTCCTCCAATTACATCCGATTCAGTATTAGCTGACATTTCGATCCTAGGGGCGACCTTACCGCTGCTCAGAAAAAAGAGTACATCGCCGCTGTGCAATGCATAACTACAAAGCCCTCTAAGCTCGACCAAAAGAAATATCCTGGAGCAAAGACTCGTTATGATGATTTCGTTGCCGTTCACATGAATCAGACACTGAACATTCATGGCACTGTGAGTTAAACCCTTGTTGGTGCGCAAGGCTTAGTTAACGTATTCCAGGGGAGCTTTCTTTCCTGGCATCGATACTACACATGGTCATACGAACAAACTCTGCGGACTGAATGTGGGTATACCGGGACTCAGCCAGTAAGTTGCTCTTACAATGCCTATGACTTGTCCTACTGACTTGAAGCCTTCAGTACTGGGACTGGGGAAGATGGGCAGACAGCCCTGAAACATCTCCTCTTTTCGATGGGTCAGACACCAGTATGGGTGGCCAGGGCGAGAAAGTTGCTCATGCAAGCAATGGTCTGAAGCCAGCTGGTAATGGTGGTGGATGTGTGACTACTGGCCCTTTCAAGAAGTGAGTGAACATGATAGCCGAATATGTTAGCTTGTACTAATAGACATGATAGCTTCACTGTGAACCTTGGGTAATGATTACAGACATTTGTATCTTCCGAAAGCCTTCTTCTAATCATCCCACAGACCTATGGCTGCAATGCCAGATACTACACCGCCGAAGAACCCGCAAAGCAATGGCTTTGGCTACAACCCTCGGTGCCTGAAGCGTGATATCTCAAATTACCTCACCAAGTTATATTCCAAGACGTCCGACATTGCCACACTCATCACCGGCTTCAAGACTATTGGTGACTTCCAGAGCCAGATGCAGGCGGGCAATGGCGTTCACGGATCCGGCCATTTTACCATCTCTGGTGACCCAGGCTCCGACTTCTACTGCTCTCCAGGAGAACTAGCATTCTATTTCCATCACTCAATGATCGACAGGACTTGGTACATCTGGCAGACACAAGACTTCGCTAACCGCCAGCAAGTTATTTCAGGAGGGACTTCTATGCTGGGTGGAGGTAAACTACAGAGCTTGAGCGATAATGTTGACTTGGATGTTGTTGGTCTCAACAGGAAGACGTATAAGATTAGTGAGCTGGTCAGCACTGTGGATGGACCTTTCTGCTATGTTTACGAATAGTTTTGGACACTTTCACAAAGGCTTCGAGAAGGACACTGAACATTCTTTGACTTCGAGATTGTCGACTTATATATTCTTACTTTAGGATTACCTAGAATCTGTACAATCGCTTCATCATCGTCAAACCATGCCTATGAATGTGCTCAGATACTCTTCTGAAGAATAGACGATGAATGGGGTGCCGGCGCACGGCCCACAGCTGCTGCCTGGCCCTTGTGGATCACGTGATTGCGTAATGTGCACGGGCCTCCATGACGGCTATTTCGACTTCGCGTCCTCGAATCTTTCTTCTCTTCTTCACGACCGAGCAGCGAGTAAGTCCACCACCCACCCTGAAGCCTCATGCCTTTCCGCCTCGCCTAGTTGATCATACAGCTCATACTTCAACCATTCTAACGTCCTTCGAACAGATCCCAATGAAAGAAAAACCACACAGCGAAAACGGTAGGACCCTCTGGTCTAATCAACCAGGCGGGACCCACATGTCCGCGGTCTCGTGCGAGGCTAAGAACGGAAATCGGAGGGGGTACGCAGCCTGCATGCTGTCGTATGGGCTCAGTTTCACCTGAGATTCCCGCTCGCTCGCGTTTGTTAACCCCCCACACCCACGCCCCGCGAAAACACCAGCAAGGCCTACTTCAATGAAGGTTTCTTGACTGCCTCTACCCCGCCAGACCAGCCACATGCCGCCGCGCACATGACGACAAGGTAAAAAACTCGAAGCGCCCCGTCCGAGGCTTCTTTCCTATGGGAGGAGTGTTTTCGTGATGGTTGAGCTGCTGGTGAGATGCTAAAGGCACATATATTGTAGTTTTCAATCGTATGCGCCTTTGTCGTGCGGCGTGTGGGTCTTGGGATGGAATGTGTTTGGTTGAGGTGGTGGTAGGATGGACAACGTTTAGTTTTTGTCCAGGGTGGTTGCCTCCTGCCGCTGTGCCGTCGTTCCTTCGGGGGTGATGTGAGCACTCGGAGAAGGGGATGGTCCGATGATGAAGCATGGTAACAAAAGCCAAACTTGTATATGCAGCCCTGTGGATGCCTTTGCTCTGCTTTATTGTGGAGTCGAGGTGTTTGCGTGTGGTTGTAACTGAGAACATAAGAGAGCTATACTGAGGACAATACTTAAATTTTACTTTTACATATTTGACTATGAAATTTGGTTTCTACATGCTTGTGCCATGACTTGAACTGTGTTCATGAAGTAGTGATATTTCGTAGGAAATGTTATTTGAGGAGTGTCGATGATACAAAGAAACGCTATAAATGCTTCGCTCATCCCATCCCGTCCCGTTTTCCAACTGCATCAACAGCATGGAAGTTTGCTGAAGCCAAAACATTCTCCCCCGCCCATTCCCTTTGCCCCTTCTTCAGAACCTCGAGCCTCTCTGCTTCGTCCTGTAAACCGTAAACCCAACATACGCCCCCGTCAGCGCCAATCCAAACAGCACAAACTTCATAAAGAACCAAGTCCAGCTACTCTTCTGCCCACCCGCCAGCTTATCAAACTTGCTTCCGCCCTTCCCAGGGCTCTGACCCGCCGAAGCAGCATTCGTGCCCGTGTTATGCTGATACAGATTCAGAGTCTTGACGCTGATGATGTCGTGATTGTCTGTGAGTTCGCCCGTCTCGGCGGAGAAGCCTAGGTAGGCGACGGGTGGGACCTTGTAATTTGGGATCTCGAAGCAATCGGTCCATTCGTCTTCGTTCTTGTACATGAGGTCTAGCTTGAGGGATTTATCTTGGAAATAGGTGAAGCGGGCTTTAGTAGGGAAAGCTGCATTGCGAATACCGCGAGCCTGGATCAAACATCAGTAAGCAATGCAAAGGCAAGTGAGCAAGCTAGATCACTAGAAGAAAGGGTAAAAGGGAAGGGGTACGTTGTGGCGGACGGCGTTCGAGTCACGTACTGAGCATCCAGCCAACTCATTCGCTTTCCCGTCATGCTCCTTATCGTATTCTGTGTTTCCGTCCCCGTTCATCGCCATGACGTAGGGGAAGACGGTGCCCGGCCTGTTGTTCTTGTACGTGTCGAAGAACACGCCTAGACCTTCGAATTTGTCGACGGCGCCGAAGACGTTGCCTTGTTGGCCGCGTTGCTTGGTCAGCCACATTGCGAAGCCGTCGCCGTACAGGTTGCCTTGGCCGTGGATCTTGAATTCTACCGTGATCTGTGGTCGTGTGAGCGTCTGTCGAGTGCGCCAGCGAAGATGGTTGAGGTTGTATAACGTACCTCCCAGTTTGTTGCGGTCAAGGGTACTCGTGAGAACACCCATCCATCTCGCGAAGGCTTGTCTGCAGTGAGACGAATGTATTTGTCGGTTCGGACGATGGTGTCTCCGCCGAAATCGAACCAGCGGCTTTGCATGTCGGAATCAAGGTAAGGCTGTGTACAGCTGAATTAGTCGCAATCATTCCTATATTCAAAGCTTGTCGCATTCGTGGGCACATTCGTAGGCTATTTTGGGGTACCCACAGGTTCCAGGCTATGCGTCCGTAGCTATATTCCCAACGTCAGTAAACAGCCCTATGCTTTGAAAGCTAATTATTTCGTACTGATATAGCCTTGATATCAGGATGCTCAGAAAATCCCAGACCCCAACTCCCCGTCACCAAGCTCCCTGCCAGCAGCCACAGGCTCGTCCATGGCCGCGGGAGCAGCATCGTTGCGGGTTCAAGATGGGCGGTGCGCCGTGAATTAACAAATGGAATAGCGGAGACAGAAAAGAATGGCGCAAAAGAAGACTGAGCTTCCGCAATTGAGATCAAGAGAATGCAGCGACGGGGGGTGGGAAGAGAAAGGGAAATATAATGTGAAACGGTGGTAGTGAATATGATGTTGGTTGGTGGAGAGGCTCGTGTCAAGCTGTCCTTTCGGCGTGCCGCTGAATCGCCGAGCAGCTTGGTGCCGTACGGGTGCCGGGGGGTTGTCATCGATCGCGAGAAACTTTCTGTTTCATCGATATTTATCAACGAACACGGAATTTCTTCAATCCACTCGTTTTGCTTCCTACTCATATTCTTGTCAAGGCATCTTAACTGCACCCCCTCTTCTTCTCTCATATATCTCAAAATGGATTCTCTCGGTGGTGCCGGCATGTCCGCATTCGCCTCCAGCGACCCAAAGACGACCGTCATGCGACAAATACAACAAGAAGCAGCTATGCAGAATGCGCGTATGCTGGTGGAAGTATGTCGCCTTCCCAAATGCACTACATCATTGTCAACTCAAGAGTGTCTCAATGGTATCTCTGGCTAAGTCTCTTTCAGAAACTCAACGAGCACTGCTTCGAGCGCTGCGTACCCAAACCCAGCAGCTCATTATCCAAGGGCGAAGAATCCTGCTTTACCTCGTGTATGGAGAAATACATGTCCGCATGGAATACAGTTTCGAAACAATATGTGGCGAGGATACAGAAGGAGGCGCAGACGGGAGGTCTCGGCGGGTTGTAGACAACGTGATTGGATCAGGAAGGGCGATTCTATCGCGCAAGATGGGGTGGAATGGATACATCTAAGTCTGGCGATAGGACAATAGCCGCCAGTTCCCTGGATCTATCTACCCTGACGGCTTTGTATTATATGGATGTAAGATCCCGGCTGGAAAAAATTAGAGGGCATGTTTGGGCATTTACTACGAATCTGGATGGAGGCTCTGGTCGAAATGTACAATAATGGTTGCAGAAAGAGTACTGCATGGAAAAGCTACCTCTCAAAATATAATATCGATTGCTAGATTCGATACCCGCCAGAATGCAGTGTGAACATAGCATAACTCCATACCATGCCATGTCTATGTTACAATGCTAAATGCTAGGGAAAACTCAAAGATACACGCCTTCCAGTTATAAGATCAACTCCCACTCTGATTCTTTGGTAAGAAGGCCATTTTCTGCCGCTCTTTATACTCTTTGACGATGAGGGAGCACTGAACTTCCTGGCATAACCTCTTCCTTCTCACCGCCGGCAAACGTGTCGCAAATTCCAAGCCACTCGCTCTCTCGACAGCCTCAACAGGAACTTCAAAGTCCTGTAATGGCTTATCGTTTGCAATGACTGCGTTTGGCAGCACGAAAGCTCCCAGAGCCACATTCCCGCCTACACTGCCATCCTCCGCAAAGATAACTTTGTAGAAATGGGTCGGAACAGCGACATTAGGCGGGTTTCCGATAACCTCATAAGAGACCTTCCATTTCCCATCTAGCTCCCGCTTAGGCAGATACAACGGGCCCGTCACAATCCTTACACTGGGATAGTGCCCCGCCAACCTTCTACAGAAATCCTCAAAATGCGCCCAATAATCCCGATTGAATCCATCACCAACCTGTGGACACATATTGCTGAGTAAAAAGGTAGAATCCATGGCCTCCTGACTCCACTTCGCGTCCGCGGCGGGGACCTGGTGTCCGCGATCATACCCGGACCTGAAGTAATCCTTCAGCTTTGCGCGGAACATCTCGGGTATGGAGACATCCTCGACGAAGACGCTGTGTTTGCGATCGCCGTTGTGTGTGGAGAGTGATTCCGGCGTTAGGTGCTCGGCTACCCAGGCTGGGTTGCGGGTGCGTCGGTCGAAGGAGGAGGTCAGAGAAGCGGCGGGACGGAGATCTGCGACGGGGCCGGGGAAGCCATATTGGAAGAGGCCGTTTGGATCGACGATGGGAGGGGATTTAGATAGTACGGCGGAGGATGGCAAGGGCGCTGGTGGCCCGCTGCGAGCGGGTGTGGATATCGTAGTTGTGGTTGTAGTCGTTGGGACAGGAGATTCTTTCTTGAATGAATATAGAGCTGCTGTTGCTACTGCGCCTGTTGCAGCGCTTGCAGCGGCGATGATAGCGATGGTCGCTTTTGACATGGCGCGCTCGAGCTGGAAGTAAGGGCGAGATGATGGAGGATTGCACTGGAAAGCTCCCGGTGAAGCGACTCGAGGGCTTTTAAGGCAGTTGAGTAGTTGTCCAAGGTCAGATGGGCGAACTGCGCGTGAGTAAGGTTTCAGACGCGTCGGTTGCAGCGAGTATGGTTCGCTGGCGCTTGTCGATGGTGGTCATCTGGGAAAATCTCAAAGGAGATATTCTTGCTTAGTCATGGCGGCTGTCAAATTGCAAGGGTGCACAGCCCAAAGAATCTTCCAAGATCATCACCTGTTATCATTGTCATTACTTCAGCATACAAATATGTATCAAAAACAGCAATAACTACATCTTCCGTGGACTATACCTTGATGGAATGTCACTTTGGTATCCATAGCCATGTCGTGGATATCTAGGACAACTTCTTCCCATCATGTGCAATTGATCACCACAGCCATTGTCTCCGGCGTAGTCGTTGGCGGTGCTGTCCTGGGATTTCAGAAGGCCAGACGCATGTACAAAGTTGCCGAAGTAAAGGAAGAAATACCAGACCTTGGCCAAGAGCACGCAGCGCAACGGGTAAGTTCCATTTCATTATTCTGAGAATTCCATCAAGTACTTGAAGTTTACAATACTGCATGCCTTGCATTGGTAGGTCATGGAAAGCTAACTCACAAAGTGAAGCTCACGGAGTACGGTGCGGCATCAAATGTATTTGCTCCATCCAAGGAAGACGAACGCAGTGTGGTACTTGCAGTAAGGGCGAGACAGGGCGATTATGACGATGGTATATTCATTATTGAACTTTCGCTGGGTCTATCACTTGTGGCTAATCACACATCCAGATCTTATTCTCGAACAGCTCGCGCGGAACAGAGTCTTCTTGACCGACCCAGGTTTAGCTAAGCTACGATCCTCTTTTGTAATTGTCGTTGGCTGCGGTGGCGTTGGATCCCATGCAGCCGCATCTCTGGCCCGTTCAGGTGTTTCAAAGCTTCGCCTCATCGACTTCGATCAGGTCTCGTTATCATCGTTAAATCGTCACGCTCTTGCCACGCTTGCAGACGTAGGAACGCCAAAGGTGCATTGCATCCGTAAGAGGTTGGAGCAAGTAACTCCGTGGACACACTTCGATTGTCGAAATGAGCTTTTCAGTGAATCGAGTGCAGATCATCAGCTTGCAGCAATGGATGGTCACAAGCCGGATTTCGTGATAGATGCTATTGATAATATCGATAGCAAGGTTGCGCTACTTCATTACTGCCACAAGCATGGTATCCGAGTCATATCATCTATGGGAGCAGGATGCAAATCCGATCCGACCCGGATCTTGATCGGCGATATATCAGCGAGCACAGATGACCCTCTTTCGAAATCGACCAGGAGAAGGCTTAGGGCACTTGGAGTCAAAGATGGCATTCCAGTGGTTTTCTCAACAGAAAAGCCAGGTCCTGGAAAGGCACAACTCCTCCCATTACCAGAGGAGGAGTTTGCCAAGGGCAACGTAGGCGAGTTGGGTGTCCTTCCTGACTTTAGGGTCCGAATATTACCTGTATTAGGGACCATGCCGGCGATTTTTGGATTGGCGGTAGCCAACCATGTTATTCTAGATATCACTGGGTATCCGCATGAGTATTTACCATCAAAATCCAGGGACAAAATGTACGACGGGATCTTGGGCACCCTACAAGGTTTCGAGGAGCACGTTGCGAAATTCCAAGGAGAAGGAGACCAGGGTTTGCGTCTATCCATCACTCAAGAAGACGTTGGCTATCTTGTTGAAGAGGTCTTCAACGGGCGCAGTATCATCAGCGGTCTTCCCACTCGGCTATGCCTTATCAGATGGAGAAAGCCGGATGACAGCATTATGGATAGAAGGACGCCAGGCCAGAAAAATTCCTTGTTACAAATGAAAGAACTTGTATGTATGACTAAAGAAGAAGCGGCAAAGCATGAGAAGGAAGTGCTGAAAGGCGACAAGACACCAGAAGATCTGTATGATGCGAAGATAATAGAGGCAGTGAGGTTGAAGATGGAAGAAGAGGCACGTTTTGAACGATACAGGTAATGTAGATATGCTCCCTTCTAGAACGGCTGTGGTTATTGTATAAAACATGTATCTCCTCTAGTAGACACTTTACTTTATGATCCACCATCAAAACTGCTGCCATCTTCTTAGATATCGACAACGGCTTCTTCGCTGACAAGAGACACGTTGGCCGAGTGTATGAGATCGACAATACCATACAATTCATCTCTTGGCAATCTGTCCCTAGCCAACATGGGGTATGATTGGTTAGCAGCTAAACGGACGTCTCGGCATTCGCTGGGCACGGCGCCCTGTCTTTCAAGCAATTTCTACGTTAAGGTCTGCGAGCCGTCCGTATGTCGGTTTTCCTCTTGGCCCTGCGGGACAATCGCAGAATGGCGCTTTCCAGGCCCCTCTATTGGTGATCATTCTGTTCATGTGTTACGGAACCTCGTATTTTTATCTCGACCTCCTCGTCCTGCATCATATCGCATGTGAGAACCGAAGACTTCGTATACTTCAATGCGAAGCGCCACAGCAGCGCGCTTGCATTTCAGCGAGGAAATGATAAAGATTCCTCGTCCCCTCATTTTCACCCTCTGGCCCAAAGCGCAGGCCTTAATGCGTGAGTTAATTCACACCATGATCACCAAATATGCATGGCATGTTATACATGCATCATTTCTCCTTCCAAGCCTCATTCCAACCATCGCAGCAATCACCTCATCAGATCCTGAAACCAGGATGTCTCTAAACCACAGCTCACACCAACGACCCTTCTTGCATTGGCGCGACTCCATCTTCCTCTCCGACACCCCAGAAGCAGACCACAACTCTACTTACTCCGTCCACCTCAACCATCGCCAACTTCAATGTCCCTCCGGCGCGCCCATAGACTGCAACGACGGAACCTGCTGCTACAACGGCTTCTCCGTCTGCTGCGGCATCCACTGCTGTCCGCAAAACACGACGTGCATCAACGATGAATGCTGCCCCATGTCCGCGAAAGTGTGTCCGGATGGCAGTTGTGGGTACGCGGATTCCGAGTGCTGCGCAAACGGTAAATGGTGTGGTGGAACGGACGAGTTCGGGTATAACTTCAACGAGACGTGTTGTCCGGGCGTGGAGGGCGGGTGTTGTAGTTTTGGGGATTCCTGCTGTGGGAGTGTGTGTTGTGCAGAGGGGACCAAGTGCTGTGGGAGTACTTGTTGTGGTAGTCTGGAGGATTGTGTCGGGAATAGTACTTGTGTTTATTGGAAAAGCGTAAGTCAGAGTTTTGGGGCGAGTTCGACGAGTAGTGCTGCGACGACGAGCTTCGTTAGTCCGAGTTTGACTGCTGCAGGGACGAGTGTGACGACGGCGACGCAGACGGGAAGTGCGGTGGCTGCTTGCTTGGAATTGGATTCTAGGGCTTTCATCTTGGTATTGAGCTGTGGTATGTACATTTTGATGTAAGAAAAGACACAATAACAGGAAATTCGAAACCGTCACAGAACTCCTTTCTTAAATTTTACTTTTGGGACACTGCTTCCAGCTCTACCGTCACATATCAAAATGGCCGAACGACAAGCATCCAGCGACGATTGTTCGCGCTTCTCCTTGGTGAGCCCTTTGCCTTTCTCCTACCTCTATATAATCGAAACGAGCTTTGTAATGCTTTTAAAATCCAGTTCATCGGCAATAGAGCAGCTTTAACCTTTTTCTTTCCAATTCTCCTTTAACCGCTCCACCGCTTCGACAGTTCTACGACATTTTGCTTGCTTTACACAATTTATTCAAGCTATGGGAAACCCTTTAAAGCAAGTTTGCGCCCTTAAAGGTAATTCCAGGTTTGTCCTTTTTGATTCTCCACTTTAGAAATTTTCGTTTCTCTTGTGATTTCTTTTTGGCAGTAGTCTTTTTTGGTTTCGGTACGCTCGGAGTTGCAATAGTCACTCTTAAAGAAGAATTCAGTAAAGCTCAACCACGCGTGAGCGGTGATTATAGTCCAAGCTCTCGTTTAAGGTTGAGTTGATTGTAGGATGTAATGGTGTGTCTTTGTTTTCTCCTGCCGCTTCCTTTTGGTTGTGATTCTCCTTGGTTGTGATTCTATTTGGTTGTGATTCTATTTGGTTGTGATTCTCTTTGAATATTTCTTCTGACCTACCTCTGAGTCACGACTCCTTTGAGCCAACGCGCAAGTTAAAAAGCGCTCGATTAGTCTTCCTCTTCCTTCATACACTCCAACCCACACTCGACACTCCCACACTCGACCCTTCCATACGCCCACACTCCCACACTTCCACTCTTCTACTCTTCCAAACTCAACACTCAACACTCAACACTCCAACAACATGACATACAGACAAGAGGAGAGCGGACTGATCTCAAAGCTTAATGATGAGATCGAAGCTGAAATGGACAGAAAAGGACTCCCATACCGTAAAGGATGGCCGGAACTACAACCCCTTCCGCTTGATACTATTCACGAAGGTGCCCAGACCGCGATTCAGGAGTCTAGTGCACGGCTCGAGTCGGTGCGGAACATACTAGATCGACAACATTTTCGATATGAGGAAGTCTCTCTAGTATACCGGATCCCCGTTGGAACGAAGGAAGTGGACGCCCGGCACTTGACTCTACTTATTCAGACGGATACTCTATTGCCATCGTACGCTACTAGTGTTGACCGCGCGATTATCGGAGTGAGAAGCGAAATGAAGCAGCATGCAGATACGATCAATCTTTCTATTGAAATCATTGATCATCAAGCAGTCGGTCGTCTCCACCTCTGTACCTTTCCTATTCGGGGGCGTGAAAAAGAACTTCTCGAGGCATGGAAGCGCATGGACCCAGTTGTTACCGAACAGCTGAAAGGTACCGAGTGGAGCTCCTTGAACTTCTTATACCGCGGGCTTGAAGATGATATCACGAAATGCAAACCTACGATTGTTATCGAATCACCAACGGCATACGAGAGCAAATGGTGGACACACACTCTTCCCCAAAATAGGAAGTGTCTGGAAGGAATTATTGAAGTCGAACTACTTCAGTCATCCTGTTCTTTTGAGTGGTAGATCGAAGATACCCTCACTATGATCCATCTGCCCCACACTGGTTTCGCTTTCGATCCATTTTAACCCTATTCATGTAGAGATATTTTACTTTGAAAATGATATTCAAGGCAATCTGCAACCAGATCGATCTTTGTATGCGCTGTACTAGACGTGCGAGTCCGCAGTTAGCTCGCTCAGTTGTCTTGACTGTCATGGTAGTCCTTTAGCAGCCGTATCACCTTTACCGGATGTTGTTGAATGGAGACGTAAGATGAAAACGTGGTAATGGGTGCTTCAAGTGGGCTAGAATAAGGTCAACAAAGAATATATCAGTTAGCGGCTAAACGGCCACATCTGTGCCGTGATTCATCATTTTCGGAAGATTGGGTTTCTCCTACTTGCTTTGCGGTCAGTCTACAAAAATGATTTCGGACTCTGGGAAAGAGACTAAAGCCAGTTGCCATCCTTGAGATCACTCGGATGGTAGCATACAGATTAGTCCTAGATCTAACAGCCTAATGCTATAAAGGGTCTGTAGTACGAAAAATAACGAATCCCAATGATACCCATCGTGGATCATTTCGGCATCTGCTAGGCACGACACCCAGTTTCCAAAGAGCAAGCAGTTCTCTGATAAGTTTTGTGAACCGTCCGTATGTCGCTTTCCCTTTTTGGCATGTGGTCAAATCACTGCCCTTCTACGAAATCGGGCGTACGGACTCATGGAAACCAAGTAATGCAAGCTCATCGAAATGCCGTTAAGGGGCACGAAAACTCTGAGAGGATTACTTTATATCCAAATTCCACTTTCTGAAATTATGATTCCTTTCTAAGCGTAGAGAGCAATCATATGTTTCTACACATCTGGATTGGTGATTCTTCCCTATTCCCTACATGAGTTGAGATGAGTAACGACGACTAAAGAAGGAGAGGGGCTACCGTGACTGTCCTTACATTGTTCCTAGTTTTGACTCTCAAATGATGTCATTATCGGATCGAAGTGACTCTGCGTTGTGAACTGAGAAAGAAAATCCTAGAAGATTCAGGAGAGAATGGGGACTACATAATACCTACTAAGTACTGATTGCTGTGAAGCAGCTAGCTCTAGCAGTGACGGGACAATCATCAACCAAGAGTTAAAATATTCAATTCACCTTGTACTTCTCCATCTGCTTGTATCAATTGCAGTCTCACGTATATACCGTTACTTTGTGAATACACATGATCGCGGTACCTCGACCGCGTCACTATCAGAATTGCCCCAGGCCCCACACGTCAATTTCAGGCGCTTTCATTCCGGATGTGGCTTTTGGTGCGACTCCGGGTGTATCCGAAATCACCATGGACGGTATGGTGAATACAGACGAAGTCACTGGCACCACCATCTTCCTTTGCCTCTATACAACGCCCTTCATTCCCAGCAACGTCCTCTTCCTCATCATCGTGACCTTCGTATCAACTACCATCGAGTTCATACAAAGAGCGACCTCTTATCACAGTCTTCAAATCGAGTTTATAGCAACGAAAACTACTAAAGCAATATGAATCAAATCAATATGGCGTCTCTGAACCGTGCATCGAATATGGAATGGGAACCGGTTTACTCACTAGGAGTAACACAAGCGGTACTAATGGCTCTCATGGTCCGGATATGTATCGACTAACATTTATATAGTCCTATCCGATGTCGATATCAGATAGGGAGCCATCGAAAGTCGCTGTTGCGCAAAATGATATATCAATCTCTAAGAACGGAAAGAGAAAATGCATTGATGTGGACAATCAAGATAATACCGCGCTTCTAGGACGAGCAAAACGCATGAAGATCGAGGAGCTTCCTTGGGCGGAAGCTGTGAAAGAACGTGCCATGTTGAATTGTATGAAAGGTATCAGGCGAAAATACCTCCCTAGGAAGGATAGGGGTGCCAAAGCAGATAAAGATAGCATGGGAATCCAGCCACGTGATGACGAAAACGAGAAGTTGCACCCGTACTTGAACCTGAGAGCCGGACTAAAGGTCTCCCAAGCAATCGATAGCATCCTGACCCATGCGGTGCCCAACTTTGAACACTTGCCTCTTGGAGATTTAGACAACCAAATTCATCCCCTCCTTGGCAAGAAATATTGGAAGAATACCCCCGACGAGCTGTACGATACTATTCTGCCGGCGTTACGACTAGTATCTTTGTGGATTACAGAGAAGAAGACGTTAGACTGGTTTACTCATACAGCCACGGGGGAAATGAAAGAAGACCGGGAGGGAAGGACGTATCTGGCCCGCAGAATAGAGGGCTATGGACGAGAGGGAATAAAGAAAGTTAAGAAGATTTTCAAGAAGCTCCGCAAAGTCACCGAATTCGGATTTCTGAGTGACGAGGAACCCAAACTGGGTGCCGATGCTGAAACCCGATTCCCTTTGGTGAGGGTTACGGACAGCAAACCTCAATACGGCATACAAATCGTCATCGGCCAGAAATTCAGATGGCATTTAGAAGGACCGATTGCGACCGAAAGCTCCGCGAAGCAGCTCAACTTCCAATTCCTCGTTGCCCTCTCTATATTGCATGAGATAGGGCACGCTTTCTTCAAAGCCGCACATGGGTTCGAGGATATAGATGAGCCGCTCCACACATTCGATTCTTGGTATGCTGAGATGGGTTGGTCATGTGAAACTACCATGTCAGGGTTGCATCTCATGAGCCCTCCTCGGGATCTTTCGGCGCCCTTCATAAAATCCATCTCGCCCGTGCCAATCGAAGATAACGGTGTCAGCTTTCGCCAGGGCAATCCCTTTTTCATAATGCCCCCAGGTTGGGTCCGCGCCTGGTTTCTTAAGTCCAACTGGGAAAAGATCAGAATGTGTGGACACCGATTCATGCATGATGACCTACGGCGACTTCGTTTCTCCATTGCAACGAGTTCACTCTGTGACAAATCCAGAATCTTGATCTTGAAGTTGGACGATGTACCGATCAGGACTTCGATAATCAGGGATGAACATGACGAAGTCCTTTACGAGGAAAGAGCGCGTCCGGTCAAGCCCAAGTTTTCATACGTTCTATGAACAGTGGAACTGAAGGAGAGAAGGCTGAAGGAGAGGAGACTGAAGGAGAGGAAGAGGAGTAAGAAAAGCAGGAAGGCGGCGAGAAGATTAGACGAGACTTGGAATGACATTGCTATATACTATTGATTAAGAATCAAAACTGCTGATGCTAAGCCTGAGTAGATAATGGCTCAAGAATAGAACTAGACTTGAAGGTTGACTGGTTGGTGTTGACAGAAAGAAAGGAAGAACAGTAGGGAAGAAGTAAAATATAGACTCAAGAACACTGAAACACTACATTTCCAAGGAAACCCAATTCGAAAATCATTGCGAGACTACCGTAGTAAAGGTAGAAGTGAGCGAAATCAAGTCACTGACACTTGAAAGTCGTGGCAGGACTGTTGTAGTCAAAGTAATCGTTATCGTGACAAATTTCCTAGTCCCTGAGAGATGCTGGTCGTGGAAGCTTAATGTAGAAGTGAGTGAAGCTGAGTCGCTGACGCCTAAATTTTCGGGTTGGACTGTCGTACTTTCCGTCGCCGTGGCGATGGTTGTATATTCTGAATCGCTTATGATTGAGCTCGATGTAGGAGTGAGCAAAACTGATTCATTGACATCTGAAGAGTGGTTGGGTAGGGTTATGCCTGATGCCAAGGTCGAGTACCACGGAGCTTTTGTCGCTGCGCCGTTAACAGAAGGACTGAGAGAAGAAGTACTTTCTGAAGGGAGTGGAAGAGCTGATGCTTGGTTGGACTGAAAAGTACTTGATGGACAGGTAGGGTCAAATCTCGGTGTTATAGGCTGATCCGGGCCGTTGAGGACGCCCCAATCGTACCCATCCCAGCTGTCGGCTTGTAATTCATACCACCAAGTTCTGTAGTGACTGGAAACTCGGCATCCGATGTCCTTCCAATAGCTGTCCATGTTGTCGACTCCGGGGCTTGCATTTCCTCGTGTCGCACCCGCGAACGGCCACCCAGTCTCGGCGATCCAGATGGGTTTCTGATTTGTGTTATTTCTGACTTGATCCATCGACATGTCGAAACTTTTGCCCGCATCATTGATACTTTTGTTTGCCCAAAATGGGTAGATTGTGATGCCGACGAAATCGCAGATATTTATGAGTGATTGTGCGCCAAACCACGTCTGAACCGTGTCCACGTGCCCAATCGGAATTTTCTTCATCTGGTCTTTAAATGTGCCATTGCCTAAGTTCCAGCGTACTTGGTTGACCCAGTCGCTAACGATCGTAGAGTTGGCGCAGTCTGGGTTGCATCCACTCCCGGAGCGATAAATGTCTTCACTTCCAACGGAGATTCCATCAATGAGGTCGATTAATTTCTGACCATGTTTATTGAGAGCATTGTTCAAAGCCGATATTTCGTCATCCATCGTAGCAGCTTTTGGCCACATTCCCAGAAGAAGTCTCGTATCCGTTTCGATCGCAGCATCAATAGCAGATGAGTAAAGGGCCTGGTTTTGGAAATCATCGAATCGTGTTTGAAAGAGGCGTGCACTATATTCGGCCGACGAAAAAGCTTTAGCTAGCTTGAATTGCTGAACAAAAGCTTCTTTCCTTTTGACAGTCTTGTTTGGCCAGTAATGTCCGTAGTTGAAGCCGGCAACTGGAGCGAAAGCAGTAGCAGGAACCGATGCGCTGCTGAAAAGTAGATAAATGAGTGTGAAAAGCATCGTGACGTTCCGGGTGATCAAGGAGAGGCGCGTTGGAATATGCTTGAAAGAGGGTGAAAGAATGTTGTTTCGATATTTAACGATAGAAGTGTGAAAGCTATAGTATGAAGGAGGGAAGATACATAGAAGATTTTGCTGTCCTACCTCGAGCAAGTCAAATGTCAATAATCCAGTCATGAAACATACTTAAAGTTGTCAACTGTGAGTAGGATAATATGACTCAATCAACTGCGTTGCATCAGCTCTCGGCAGTCTAGGGGTTCTTCATATTACTCCTGATCAGAATATAGGGTTCTGCAGAGATAAGTGGTCGTGAGCTATGCTAAGATAGCAGTCTTATCTTCCTGTCAACATCAGTAACAGATGTTGAGAATCCCTCTTTCTTAAGACTTCCCTTTCGCACAGGTTCCTCCGAAGGCAGAGTCAAGAACCGAGATATGCCTTAGTTGGCATATTTGGGCGAAGCTATGAATACAGGGTGAATATGTATTCTTGCATCCGTACCAGCCCGCGAGTAATCGTCATAGTCTTAATCATAGAGAAAATGAAGTGGGGAGGCTGCGTATCCGTGAAACAGCGACGTGGACGTCTCCGAACGAGTGGTAGTATTCGTATCAGAATCCCATATAAGATGTGTTTGACGCCACAAACAGGATCAGAACGGGTGAAGGACGACTTGGTGCACGTGTCGGGGAGGAATGCAGGGCTCCGAAAGCCGACGCGATCGAGACATAGAGGTTAGAAAGACATGGTTTCTGATTGGACACTGATCGGCCGAACATCGGCTCCCGCAGTCCTCTCCGCAAAATAAAATGGCAAGCTTCGACTCACACGGAAGAGCTGTCATTCACAACACAACATGTCGCTCTCACGCTTTGGGGGCAGTTTGGCCCGCTCAAAATGGTGCTCCAGACCTCAATGGTCTCACTTGTAAGCCATCTGATCAATTGCTACGAAGACATTGAAATTAACCGTATTCTAGGAGATCCCTATCAACTTCGTCACCCCTCCGAGCCAAGTCAGACAATGACTTGAACGAAGTCAGTAAATACATTACTCAACCGAAGTCACAAGGAGCATCGCAAGCTATGTTATATGCCACCGGAATGAGCGAGGAGGATATGAACAAAGCTCAAGTGGGGATATCGTCCGTGTGGTATACTGGAAACCCATGTAACATGCACCTGTTAGAGCTCAATAATAAAGTTAAAGAAGGTGTAGAAAGAGCTGGACTTCTTGGCATGCAATTCAATACCATTGGCGTGAGTGACGGTATCTCGATGGGAACTAAGGGCATGCGATATTCGCTACAATCTCGAGACCTCATTGCCGATTCGATCGAAACTGTGATGGGCGGACAGTGGTATGATGCGAATATTTCCATTCCGGGATGTGATAAGAATATGCCAGGTGTCATTATGGCGATGGGACGCGTGAATAGGCCCTCGATAATGGTATACGGCGGGACGATTCAGCCGGGTTGCGCTAGGACGTTGAACAATCAGCACATCGATATTGTTTCAGCATTTCAAGCATACGGCCAATTTATCACGGGCGAGATCAATGAAGAAACCAGATTTGATATCATCAGACATGCTTGCAACGGACAAGGCGCCTGTGGAGGCATGTACACGGCGAATACCATGGCAACCGCAATTGAGGTCATGGGCCTGACACTTCCTGGGTCATCTTCGAATCCTGCAAACTCGAAAGCTAAGGTACTGGAATGTTTAGCTGCGGGTGGAGCCATCAAGAATCTCCTCAAAGAAGACATCCGACCCAAGGATATTCTCACCCGCCAAGCTTTCGAGAACGCCATGGTTGTCGTAAATATCACTGGCGGTTCTACTAATGCCGTGCTTCATCTCATCGCAATCGCTGACTCCGTGGGTATCAAACTCACCATAGATGACTTCCAAAGCGTTAGTGACCGGATACCTTTCTTGGCGGACCTCAAACCATCTGGTAAATACGTCATGGCAGACATCTTCGATATTGGTGGCACTCCGGCGCTGTTGAAGTTCCTACTCAAGGAAGGTATCATTGACGGAAGTGGCATAACTGTGACTGGCAAGACCTTAAAACAGAATCTGGAGAATGCTCCTGATTTCCCCGCCGACCAAAAGATTATTCGACCTCTGAGCAATCCGATCAAGGAGACTGGTCACATTCAAATCTTGCGGGGCAACCTTGCACCCGGCGGCTGTGTAGGAAAGATCACTGGAAAGGAAGGTCTTCGGTTCGTTGGTAAAGCGAAGGTTTATGACGCCGAGGACGACTTCATCTCGGCCCTCGAAGCAGGCGAAATCAAGAAGGGCGAGAAGACTGTCGTAATCATTCGATACGAAGGACCAAAAGGAGGGCCCGGCATGCCAGAGATGTTAAAGCCTAGTTCCGCCATTATGGGAGCTGGCCTCGGCAATGACGTTGCTTTGCTGACCGACGGTCGCTTCAGTGGTGGCAGTCACGGATTTCTAATTGGTCACATTGTCCCCGAAGCTCAAGAACGCGGCGCTATCGGACTCGTTCAAGACGGTGATGAAATCACTATTGACGCAGAGACAAGAGAGTTGAGCGTGGATGTCAGTGATGAAGAGATGCAAAAGCGAAGAGAAGGATGGACTGCGCCGCCGTTGAAATATTCTAAGGGCACACTCTTCAAATACGCTAAAAACGTCAAAGACGCAAGTCATGGATGCATTACAGACGCATAAATCCATGAACACGAATCCTGTATATTCAATTTTGGGCTGGCCTGGTGGGTAAAAGGAGTATGGAGAAACTTAAATTTCCTCTTCGCTTCAGAGAAAATTCGTCTTCAATATCAACGCAGAGATTTCATCCATCATTTTACCTTTTCATTTTTGGCCACGTGCTGCAAATTTGAGCCAACCTTCGAATCTTCTGGGTGACTCAATTCTCCCTCTGGTAGACATCGCACGCTACGATAAACTAACTACATTTATGATTTCGTTGATTGTCTTTATTACATTGTGCTTTGCTGACAGAACTCTTGTATCAAACCTACCTCTGTAGTTTGCTTCTGGGTCGTTTCCACAATCGTAATTGATCATTCCCACACATAAATCAGCTCAGAATAGCATCAATAGTCAACTTACCACTCTCCTTCATTCGACTTCTTGTCATCGACCCGCACTTGACCTACTGAGAGCCCTTGCGTATTTTACGATGCCGCCACCAACAAATGTATCGCTTGAGCCCCAGCTTGAGGGCCTGGCTAAGAACGCCATCAAACTCATCAAAGACTATGTCCGCGAAGCTGTCTGGCGCGCAGCCGGGTCTGATCGACAGGCTCCAGACTCAACAGAAGAAGAACAAAAAGATGATGATTCAGGTTCTGACGAAGAGCCACCTCGACCCCCATCTATCCAAGTCGTTCATCATGTCGCTATGAATCTTATTGACGAAATAGTCTACGGCGCTCTTCAGACAACACACCATTACGCCTATCCAACGCAAGACCCTATCCCGCCCAACCCTTCTGCCGCATCTACTTCCAGCCGCCTTGAAATGTTTTCAAGGACGGGTACGAAAGCACTTGCCACTCTAGAAGATCAGCAGCTTGTCCTCGGTGGCCTGTTGATTAAGATCTATGGTTATGAAAACCAGAGTCAGAAGGCGGAAGAGGACACAGAGGATCGACTGGTTTCTGGCCTACAAAGGGACGTTCGACGGGACCTTGTGAAGAGAGCAGCAAGCGTCATGGCCTTGTATCAGGAACTGCTGGGTGAGGATTGAAGTGAGTTTAAGGATAAGACCATGGATGAGATGTGTGCTGTCTTTGGAGATGCTTCGCTTGAGGGCACCAAACAGTAGGAAGGTATGGAGGACTGAGTTCGGAGGCTGGTGGCGTTTGAGTAACTCATGTCATTTCCAAGGTATACCCGCAAGGCTCATATGAGTTGTTGATTGTGAACCCATTCTACTTTGTAGATCTCTGGAAATTTGAATACTGTTATTGGACAGATTTTTTTCTTCGATTCAACACTGTCAATGGATATGTTTCGTTAAAGCATGGACACAATCAGCTTATCATAATTATCAATAGTGGTGTAAGGGAACCAAGAGACGTGGTGTTCAGTGCTGGGCCAAGCTTCGGTCGCTACCAAGCATCTTCAATTACGACTCCTTTTCAGCGGCTTTGGCTCAACCACATCCACCATCACAATCATGAAAACCGGTATGCTTTTAAGCTTTCTAAAGGATTCGGAACCGCTCTAAACGGTTTCCCTAGGCATTCGCGAGTTCTTTCGCAAAGCCAGCTTCCATCACGCCCTAGGACTAGGAGACCTACATTGGTGGTTTACTGGCCCGCTTTTTGTCGGTACTACGATTTTGGGGCCTTGGTATCCTCCGAAACATATCGATCTCGAACTGCAATTGGCGCACCTGAAGGGCGAGTACAGAGAGAGCAAGCAACAGATACAGTCCGCGATTACAGACCTCAGTAAAGAAATTGATGCAATAGAGAGGAGAATGAGGAGGGTCGAGATACGTCTAGAGAATGCTGGATACGGGCCGTTGAATGGATATACTATCCATAATCATGACGGGTTAGGGAGCGCTCATCAGCTAAGTTCCGAGCATGCTTAAGGACAGCAGCTTTACTTTAGTACCTTGTACCGAGTCTAAATCGGCTTTATAGGCTAGTAGTCAAGACTATGCTAGGGGCAGACACCTCCGAAGACTACGATCTCATTGCTCGCGAAGTGCCAGATGCGGCATTCGGGACATGTGACTGTGCATGGATGTACCAATGCTTTGCAATCAGTGCGGAAAGAGTTACAAGTAACAAATTGGTCATGCTCGCCATGTCAAGCGTAAAAGATGTGCTGCTTAGGTCATGGAGCCTACAGTATCTGAAGCAAGCTCAGTTGCTCTGATGTCAACTTCGAGGGGCGACTAAGATGCTTTCGAGAAAGTTCCAAGCCAGAAGATCTGGCTGTCGGAATTTTTTCAGTCTACACGTGAGAGTACAAACAGTTTCCATAAGATTCACAATCAGCGATCATTATCTGACTTGTGCGGTTTGCCAATATTTGAAATTGTTGTATAAGTATTCTCCGTTGTCTAAAATGATGCTTTGGGTTTCTACTCAGGACACAGGATCTTCCATTTGCATATTACAAGTCAAGTAATCTAGTAACCACAATGGCCGAACCGTTAGGCACGCAGAAGCTCTCAGACCTGATCAAAGCTCTCGAACTGGTATCTACGGAGCTGACGAAACAACAGCAAGACATTAGTACCAGGATCGACTTACTAAAGGAGCTCTCCCAAAAGGTGCTGAAAGGTGCTGACCTGGAAATTGCGACCGACACTATCAATAACGTGCGACAGAGTATTCAAGAGGAGTTGATAAGCAAAGCAGTAGATTTGATGATTCGCTTTCAGGATGCTCTTATGAAGACGGAGGATGGAGACGTACTGCAAGCGGTCATGGAGACTGTTCGTAAAGAGATTGGGCGGAAAGGGGACAATCAGAGACTTGGTCCAATTGCCAGAGCTGCATTGGAGTTGATGTGAAAGGATAATGAAGATTCCTCGGATGTTTGAGATGGAAGCTGGAAATGCCAGAACGGCTTGAGTTGATAGGATAGTTGAAGGGGCATCCAGCTGACTTCAGTCATACATTTAAAAGTAACATGCGAGGATGCATGAAGTACATGACCCACGTGATGCATGTTGAGGTGGTCAATCGTCATTCTCAGCTTGCATCATAATGTGATATGTCCACGTGAATCTAGCATCCCAACCAAATAATGGATACAAAAGATCCCAGGATGCCTTAGTTTTAGAAATTCATACTTACAAAGAGCTTATCTTGAATTAGGTCTTAATAACGAATTCCTACAATGTCGTCGATCTCCAATTTGGCAGCGTCCAATGCGTCTGAGCCACGAGATATGTACCCGACCCCACCACCATGGTTACAAAAGCTACAAGAGATCGAAGACAAGCTCCATCACGCCCTTCAAATAAAGGATCCCTCAGAGGACACCCACAAGATCCTGGAGAAGCTTCAAGACTTCAAATTCAAGCACTCCCCTATGAGTATTTTCAATGGGAAGGGCACAAAGCCTTCAATTAAAGAGTGTGAACAATTCATACATGAAGTACAGAAAGATGTGCATGATAAACTGCGTGGTCCAGCTGCAAACATGATGATAGCCTTTCAGAAGGTTCTTATGAAGAAAGAATCAGCTATTCAGAACTTGCCATTCCGACACAGGCGGCAGAAGCAGTACGTGAGGAGATGAAGCGAATGGAGGAAGAAGAGCGGGAAATAGCTACACGGTTATCGCGTGGAAGGTGAGCATTTGGTTGGAAGACGTTGTGGAAGGGTGGGAAATTAGATGCCCTTAAATAAATCATCTGCTACACTAGTACCTATATGTCATCTCAGCCATCACCTAGATGGTCTCCACGCAATAACACAACAATCCATCATTATGTCTACCTACCTACATCTCATTCACCTTGCTAGATGATACGATTTCAGTTGGCTTTTGTCTATAGCGCCTTGTTCAAGCGCTATAATGACGTTGCGAGCCGAATGCAGGACCATGCCCGCTGCTGATACTTGGTACCTACGGCAGTACCGCACCCGTATTCAGCAAGTTGTCTTCTTTCCGGTGTTTCTGATCTACGTAGACCTGGAATGTGGCGTATACGACTAACACAGTCGCTGTAACCGGTAAAGCAACAACCCAGTATAGCCAAAACGTATCTCTCAGGGACGGCAGACGGGAGTCGACTGTAAAATCCATGATTGGCATAGCAAAAAAGGTCTAGACATGGTTATTAGTCACAGCTCTTCTACATTGACTTTGAATACACATACTGCAATGTAAGTTCCAGGGAGAAATATCATAGTCAGCACCGCGATTGCCTTCATAGCGGAGCTGTCCCGTTTCGAAGCCAGCGCAACCTGGCCAGAGGATCTCGCCAAATCTCGCTGGACTCGAGCATCCCGCTGTGCAATGTAATTATAGATCTTTTCTGGTGAGTCGCGGTCTTACAAATACTTATACCCTACCTGGTCACGCGGGGTACATGGAAGACTTACGGCTGATTGCTGCGCTTGAGCACGCTTTTCAATAAATTGGATTAAGCCCAAGGTCACACGGGTTGTTTGAGTCACAAGATCTAACTTTTCAGAAAGCATCGCTCCAGCCTTGCCGATGTACTCTCCCCTGTCCCCTTTCGTTGCATCTTTCACTGCCTCTATACCTTTCCGTATTTCTTCGATCGAGAGCAGTAGTGCCCCAGCATGGCTTTCGGCGGATGTCGTGCGCTGTATAACTCCCAAGACGTCGCGTGTGATGATACCAAAGTCCGCCCCAGCATTTCTCGCTTCTTGTTCGTTCCTTGCGGCCTGGGAAGGGCTCTGGACAGCGGGTGCACCGGTCTGCCCGCTTAGTGTCTCAGCTTGGATTAACTGATTCCACAACTTCCCCTCTTCTTCCTGCATGAGTTCCAACTTCATCTGAACGAGACAAACGGGTAACAGAAGCGGATGTCCCGTCAGAGCCGAGAGACCCTGCAGTTGAGCACTAACATGTGCTTGTTGGTCGCTTGAGCATCCATGGAGGAATGCGTTGACCGTCCCGTTGCTAGGTTGATATGATATCGAGGCGGACAGGTCAATTTCAAGGATACCGTAGGAGGACAGACGCATCGTGAAGCCTGTTACAACTTTCAGTGGCGAGTCATCGAACGGAAGCGAATAGGGGTAACCGACCGAGCCAGTTCGCTTCATTGCCATACTTCTGGAAATGTGTCGAGTCAATTGAGAGAAGCCAAGGAGTTGCCGCAGGCAGGTTGAGCTTATGCATTATATCGATAAACGAGATCTTGGAAAACGGCAAGGCATTGCTTGGAAAGCAGTCAAGACCTGGGAATTTCTTGGATGCGTAGAAGTACCTGGAAGAGCGAGCAGGGCCGAGACTGAAGTTTGTCAGCGTGAGATTCGGTAACGTTAATTCAAAGGTCTGACTTACATGAATCGAGATCTTGTTAATAGATCATCTTTGCTATGAGATTCCATGAACGATACCTTTGTATATTAGATCAGGAGCTACGCAGCATTATCGATAACATGAAACTTAACGGACCTCGTCAAGCCAATGAGCCAGCTCTGCTTCTGGGATTCGTAATGTGCTGCATACATTTTCTGCGTCCTATCAAACATCAGTACACCTTTTGTCGCTAACTACATTGCCGCTACGAATACAGACCTTTGCGCCGTGATGTGTTACCTCGATGGCATCGTAGAGACGCGGAAGTTGTGTGCGGGGAGGGAGGTATTTTATGGATTCAAGATATTCATCACGTCCGACGCCGAAGAGAATTTGTGTATTGATCTCATCGAGTGGTTTTCCTCGATGTACGGACGAGACAAGGTGCGGCCGAGTTGAACATTGGGCTTGTTGGTGAAGATTTCGACTCGCAGTAAGCATGTTGTCGCACGCCTCAGCGTTCAAGCTGATATATTGGAATCAAATGGGCTGGTATAGGGATTATACCACCTTTTTACATCCGACCGTAAATTTCTTCTGGAACCGCAAAAAAGCGCATAGTACATTATTCAGCCTTGCAAACCCTGCTTATCATAGAAGATGCGAACACGGCAAAGCACACGGACCGCCACTAACGCCACGGACACGCTTGAACATCACAAAACGATGTTCAAGTGACGAGCCGTTAACAGACACCACAGTTAAACACCAAGATGAAACTAAAGGCGACACTCAAGGAAAAGGCAAACTTCGACAGCTCCTTTCATCGGCTCTCAAACATCTTCCATAAAGCAAGCACAAAGAGCCGTAAGCCCAAGGATGCTGGCGAGCACAACCCCACTTTCGAGGACGACGGTGACTTGGGAAACTTCAAGGACTACTACGCAGCTGAACTCATCCGAAGAAAATTCCCGGGCTTGAATGAAGTCATCCGCGAACGCTTGGCCTCGACGATGTTGCTTCGTCGGAAATGCTTCCTAGATTGTGCGTCTCAGCAGTCTAGGAAACAGAAGGAGATGAAGAGCTCATCGGCAAGCCCCATGAAATCGGCCAGACCAAATCAACAAGCCGCAAGGCCAGTAGCGACTACCAGAGATGTCGCTCTGGCAGTACCAACATCGTTTCGAAATGCTTCAACCGCCACCAGAGATATCTCTACGTCCAGAATGGCCTCTATGGTCGCCACGTCCGCTTACGGTCCCCCTGAATTACGGACAGCGGACTGGGACTCTGTCGCCCTGGATGAACGAATCGAATATCCCCCTGCACCAAGAGGCGAGGACGCAGTTTGTCCGTACTGCTACCGTATACTATCCAGCAAGCAAGCCAGACACCGCAAGAATTGGATGTAAGAATGATCACATCTATCATGCCGGATTCAAAGACTGAGTTCTTCTAGCGAGCATGTCAGAAATGACCTCGATGCGTATGTTTGTCTGCTCATAGAATGTCCTCGGCCGAACCAGCTCTACAGCCAAAAGGAAGACTGGATTACACATATGCGTGACGAACACAACTTACGATGGCGTTGCCCAGCGGACTCCCATCCGCCACAGGACTTTGCCAATCCTGAAGACCTCGAATTTCATATGAAGCAACATAACGAGCCCTCTCCAGCGGAGACAAGTTCTTATCAAATTGAGTCAATATTTCCATCGTGTCCTCTCTGCGACGGGACTGAAACATCTGGTCGCCTCGGGAACCACATAGTAAATCACCTTCTTGTTTTAGCTCTGTGCTGCTTGCCATGGACGGAGGATGTCGATGATGCGACTTTTAGCAGCCCCATCACAAGCCTGGCTGGCAGAAGCACAGACTTATCGTTCGAAACGTTATCCTCATTCGGTGATGTGCCAGAGAATCGACAGCAAGAACTCGATGACGACTCTACTTTCTTCATACCCAACGATGCTTTTGAGGGAATTACTAAAGACTTCAGGGAGTATGAGTGGGGTTTCATTGAAAAGCATGCGGCGAAGCACACCGAAGTTTGACCTTACATTACTTATGTAGGCACAAAAGCACTGATGCTATTCACAACACCACGCGTGGAAGCTGGCTCATATACGTTATTTTAGCTCACTCCCTGCCCTACTAACCCCGACGATTCCCGTGTCCGCCACTTTGTGCACCTTGCTTAGCTTTTGGTTGGAACTCAGCGAAAGCGCTGATGCCGCGAGGAAAGCCCAGAACGATGATTTGAGCAACTCATAATAAATTGTTCAGGTTCATACCGAAAACTACTATCCAGATCTACATTGGTTGTAGACCCCTGGCTTTTACTAGTGGGGGTTGGACCTCCACTTTCGAGTGCAGATTGAGTGTTTTCGTGAAGCTCATGTTATATTCCTATCGGGGGTGCGTTGGCTGTTCTCAGCTTGCTCAAGTGAGTCTTCTTCATAGCGGCACTCGTTTATCTCGTCAACTTTTGGGATGCTTCTGCTGGGACTGGCGACGGGACACAGGATATTTGTCGTTAGATTGGGTCGGTCAGCTGAACGGGAGAGTATCCAAGTGACCAACTTAATTTCTCAAATTTAAATAACTAGATTTTGAAAACCCAGCTGACAGTAAAAGGTCGGATCAAGTCTTAAGCAAACTTCATGTGCTCAAGCAATCGCAGCTCGCATAAAATCCAGTCATCTCCAGTACATTTTCCACTTCGCCACACTTCAAAAGCCTACCAAAATGGCGCAGTCCTCTCCCCAGCAGACCTTGGAAAAGATGTCCACTCTATTGAACGAATTGATGAGGAAGATGGCTGATATGATCAAAGAGAGCACTCGCATCCACGACAAAATGGTTGAATTCTGGGCACAGAGCCCTGGATTACAGACTAGGGTGGCAGAAGAGCAGCTTATACATGGGTTATCTCGGGAGTTCGTGGACAAAGTGTTATCCCAGGCGATGCTGTTATTGCTAGATTGTCAGGAACTGTTAGGGATGGACAGTAGGAATGAGCAGTGCATCGAGGTTGTGACCGCGTTTGAGCTGATGCGCCGGCAGTTTCAGGCTTAAGGGTTAGTTGATGAATATGCTGCCGAGATTGTTCCTGATGAAGGTAAATGCTTTGCCGGTCAGGGGGTAGTGAATACGACTGCTTGTCTGATGACAGTTGTTCAATAGCAACCTGCAGGATAAATTCTAAACAAACAGCGGTTCTGAAGGTAGAAACCTTGCGAAGGCATTCGTGATGGTTCTGCTTCGGAGAGGACCATAGCATTACCCACATGATCAGTGTGTTACTCAAAGCACTCAGCAGACCATTCGACACAAACTCCTGGATACGCCATATTAAAGATCATCACTCATCTACTTCTTGTATCGAAGACTTCAGAAAACCTCTTATTCAAGACTATGACTAAACCCCAATGCTCAAAGGCGTTTAGTGCCATGTTTGAAGAGTTTGAGCAGACAGTCCAGGAGAGGGTGAAGAACTCAAAAAAGATCAACCTTCTTTTGGCGAATCTTGCTAAGGAAGCAAAAGCGACGGCACAACAGAACCCTCAATGGAATACGATGGAAGTATACGGGCGGCTAAAGCAAGACTTTCGTAAAGATCTGCTGAATTGGGCGGCGGAGGACTTAGTGAATTACCAGGTACTTGGTGGAAAGTCCTTTGCGGAGGCCAGGGCGCTAAGTGATGAGCTGCTGGAGGTTTTGTGGCAGGCAATATTAGCCATAATTCGGCAGAACGAGTAGAAACCGGAAAACGAACTGAGGGATGGTCTCCTCTACGGGTCTTGGTCTTCTCTCCAGGCTCCTCTGCGGGGCTCTTGTCCCTATAACCAAGAACGAGGATTCGTAGAAAGGAGAGAGAGGAAATGATTGCGGTAAAACTGAGCTTTAGGTATGGGATTATTTGACAATGAACAATAAAGGGGAATTGCTCGATGTCATGAGACTCTTTGGAGCCACACATTGATGCAGAAGACGACGTTGTTCTATAAGTCGAGACAATATTGCGCTTATCAAACCATCCGCGATGAAACTGCTAGCTTTAGCAGATGCGGATGATGCGGATGATGCGGAGGAGATATAGAGGATGTTAATAACGATCCGGTTGACGGGAAAGAGCGCTTTCCTTCCAACGTCAACGTTCTGCAATGATTCTACGTGTGTTAGATCTTATAGTCTACATTATAACGGGACGCCCGAGTGACAGAACCGAAGAGAAGCAAGTGAATAGGTCAGTCTTAAGCTGAATTTAAGGCAAAGCGAAACCTCATTCTGAATGAAGAGGCCGAAGAGGGCGAGGCCCCGAAAATGCGGGATTTACACTGTCGGCATATAACCAGTTGTTTTAGAGACAGTCCATGACTCGATCCGTGTGATCGGATCATTAAAGCATGAAACAAGTCCACAGAAGCAAACCGTCAGTCTGTAATCATGAGTACTTATCACGTAAAGATTTGCAGACCACCTTGGCAAAGCTCACTTACCCGATTCCGAGAATGCCCGATCAAGCCGATTATCAAATTGAATTTGGACAGCTACACAACAAGTACGAGAGAGCTGATTAAGTAAGTTCACGAAATCAGAAGCGTGATGAAGAAGATCTCGGACTGGGCCCTGGGGCATGTTGAATATCGAGGCGTCGCAGATGTCGAAGAGCAAGCTTTTCGAGTAGAAGAATGGAGAGTTTGAGAAAAGTGTTTCAATAATTCTTGCGGACATGATAACTTCGTATCAAATGCTCTGTGGGGGACTGAGAAGTTGAACGACAAGGCGATGGAAGCCTTACGCGTTGAGAGTGTGGGGTGGTTATTGAACGGGAGAATGAAATTGAAGACACTGAGAGTCCATGAGGGAGTTAAAGGTGCCTCCGTCATATAGTTCCCGGTGAAGTGAGATCATTGATTAGTCATAGTCTAGATCTAAATGTCTGAAAGGGACGTGGGATGGGAACCTGATTCTGTAGCCTCCGCCAATATGACCTTCTCAATTCTTGTGACTCTCAATCATTTTGCCAATCCCGTATCCATCGCATGTACTCTGCTTACTCTTCTCATAGTAACTCCACATTTTAGTTGCTCTTCACAACCGCCAACTGGCTCCGTACAGGCACATTGTGCTCTCTTCCGGCCTCCGGAAACCCATCCAATTCCACCCCCTTCCTAAATAACAAGCAGTGCGTGCTACCCCCGTAGTGGAACATACCAATCTGGTCTCCTTTCTTGACCCGCTGGCCCTCTTTAACGGTGATATCGCACGTGCTCACCTCTGTCATGCCAACCCCCAGGAACGCCATCAAGCCGATGTCTTTACTATCCGCCTCGATGAAGATGACTGCACGTGTAGCCGTGGCTGTTAGATAGCCTTGTCCGTTACTTTCGCCAGCTTGAGCAATCTCATGCACGGCCGGATCGCCTAAGCCCTCGAACAACGGCTCGGAGAAGTAAGTACCCTCCTTAACGTAAGCCTTCACGATCTTGCCGCTCACGGGTGCGTGCCAGCGGTGGTAGCTCAGTGCTGAAAGGAAGGCCTGGTAAATAGTCCCACCGATGAAGTGAGTGTACAGCGGGTCTTGCGCTAGCATGTCAATGACCGAGTAAGGTTGTCCTTTGATCCAGAAGCGATCACGGCCGGAGACGTTGCGGGCAACGTTGTAGGTGCGAGACTCGCATGCGTTTGCGATGATGTTATCATTGTCTGGCGCAGCGACTGGACGGATGTTCTCGTGGATGTGGCGCGTGAAGAAGTCGTCCCAAGTCTTGAAGCCGTGGTGTTCAGCGGAGGGGTCGCAGATGAACATATCTTCGAATTTGTGCGATGTTTGGCCGATATTGGCGGTAGCTGACAAATCCTCGATGCCGTGGGGACTGAACCAGCCGATTGAATCTGAGCCGAGGACATAGGCTGATGCAGGTGATTGGAGGAACTCGCCCCAAGCGTTCAAGACTTTTTTCAGCATGGCATTGACTTCGGGGTCGAGGAAGAAGGCGAAGCCACTGGATGTGCCCATCGGCCAGTCGAGAACAGCATTTAGGGGCGTGCCGACCATGCCTATGGAATAACCTTTATCGTTCCACGAGGGGGATGTGGTGAGAATGTGGTTGAGCAGCTGCAGCATGTGCTCGTAGTCCCGGACTTGCTTGTGGCCGGCTGGGTCTTGGGAATAGGGTTTCTTGGAGGGCACTTGCTCAAACATGGAGTTTACGAGGAGATAGATGCGTGTGTTGGATTCGATCAATTCTTTGAACTCTTGGAGCACGGGATGCAGGTCTTTGGGGTTCTTGTCGACCTCTTTGATGATATTATTCAGCCAGTCTTTGTGGACGCGATGATCGGCTGGGAGCCATTGTCCCGGCCTGTAAGAGATAAGCATGTATGCCAATTCGATGGCTCAGGATGGTGTATACCGATGCATGCGGTGCTCATCCGGAACCCCATCTGTCTTTTCTTGGTGAGGTGCTCCCATGACTTGATGCTCTCTGGTGTTGAACGTGTGGAAGTGAGCTCTACGAAAGATTAACAGCGGTTTTGAATCGAAATCAGCTTGGTGAATGTGTCTCGAAATATCAAACTTATTGAGTAGAGGTAGCCAAGATCAAGTTATATATACATTTAGTTTGATGTTCCAAGACACAAATGACTAGTGTCTGACGTCGATTGCATATGTCCGGGCTAGACCTTTTCGGAGAAGACTCCGCAGGCATAAAAGTATGACGATGGCAGTGGACGACCTTGATTTTCTATAACATTTGTTAACGGCAGACTTTTGATTCGTGAATCGGCATCAAATCACTGCTTAGCGTCCGGATGACGCTGTAGAGTTTGAGAAGGTTGAGCGAAGTCGATTTTGGACGATGCTCGCTGCTACGTCATTCCAAAACCCCGTTTTCGCCTTTCTCCCTCTCAATTCCACGAGGTAACGGCACCGCTACCATTCCCTTGTACTACGGCCTTTAATTAGCACCCATGCAGCCATGCTCTTGGCATGAGCTTAACCAAAGCTTAGCCTAACGTTGGCTATGTTTTGTAGCTGAGGGTGCTACACATGACCTGAAGTTTCTGAGTCGTTGCTTGCTCATGAGGCACATGGAACATGTCACACGTTTCTATGGAGATTGAATGAGCGAACAATCGTTTTCTCTTCCACGGCGTTCTGAAGCAGCAAACCTGAACAATGCCCTACAAGTACTCCATTATGACCGTTTGATGTTTCCAGATCGCTCAACTCAAACCTCATTCATTTTACAAAGCTATTACAAAAAAATGAAGTCAAAATTTGATACAGGGACTGAGTTAACGAAGCTCCAGAAGGATTTTGACACCATTGCCAGCAACTCGAAGTCAAATGAGAAGTTCGACTCGAAAACCGCGCTTGAGCTCGGCACTACTATGAAAAAAATACGAGATATCATTGAGCAGAACCCCGCACTGCAAAATGACAGGTTCGACGATACGGCGAAATTCCATGCCTCTGGCTTCATTGAAGAGGCAGCAAAGATTGTGATTGCATATCAGTCGATGGTCGGTTTCGGTCAAGATGCGGTGTTTGGGAAGTTTGAGATGGAGCTGAGGAAGGCTGCTGCCAGCTGGAGTTCCAAATAGGATTCTAGCATTTCCACTAAGGAGCACCTGGTTAGATGAATGATGAGGGAGGGTAGAGTGTTTGTTTCTGAGATGTTTTCCAATACGTCGCATCTAAGGAATTAACTCGGTATGTTATCTTACTACGCCATCTTTATGCGGAGTCATTTACGGCTTGAGGCAGCTGAGTAGTATCGCGTGATCTGACCTCCCTGCTGAATGGGTACAATCAGCCTTCGATGGAACATTCACTGGAAGCACAGATTCAGAACCATGCCCTATAAATCTCCATTGTACCAATTCAATGCACTCCATTCCATATTCACCAAGCTACTTCGTCACTAACTTCAATACTCCATATGGGTCGTACGGTAGCTGAACGCGATTTCGACAAGATCGTAGATGACTTTTGCACCGCCAGTCAGAATACGAGGGGGAAGTGTGACGGTGAATCAGCACTAGAACTTGGCAGCATCATAGAAAAGATGCGAGATTTCCTAAAGAAACACCCAGATATCAAAGGAGAACAACCTTGGGAAACTAGAGGGGCACAAGTACTTTCAGTTCCCTATGTGGAGGAGGCGGCGAAGATTATGCGAGGCTATCAAGAGATGACTGGTTATGATTGGGATAGGGCAGTGAGGGCCTTGCAGCGTACTATGATTCGCCAGTCTGAAGGTGATGAGTAACGGCGCCCCTTAGGGAGAGACGTCGGAATTGATTTAGGTAATGGAAAGCTAATTTGATCAGTATTGCTCTTCGCAAATTTTAGGAATCACGATTCGCCATGTGATCCGCTATGCACTTTCATCTCGGAGCAGTTCGTGTTTCTCATCTCTTGACCACTTGAAGCAAACCTGGACTTGACATATAGAATAACACGCTCCTAGGACATCGATTTCGCCGAAACAGATCTTCCACTAGACAACCGAAATGACCCATCCGATTAGAGCACCGCTTTCTTCCAATCAGATCTTCCACTGGGTAGCTCAAATCGCCGATCCAATCCGAGCACCTTACAGTGAGTTGGACAAACGTCTACTGAGTGTCCACAATGCAAAGAAAGACGGAATCCAAAAGCTTGTAAATGGAACCTAAGAGCTTATGGGCATGGCACAGAGCATCAAGTACTATAAGAGCAGAGAAACAGAGTTTTGGATAGCTCAATTTGCTAGGGATAATGACCTGAAAACCATTCTCTTAGGCGCAGCGGCAAGGATTGTGATAGTCTACGAGGAACTCTTTGGGGTACGTGAAGATCCGGTGATAGAGTTGTTGCGAGAGATGAGGGCTGTTATAAACCCGCCAGAAGTTGGTGGATCGGCTGGTGATATTGATCGTGCTTGAGAAGTAATATGGTGTTGAGATGTTGTGGTCGGGAACGGCAATTTGCTTCTGGATATACCGAGGACGGAGATATAAAATGGTAGGAGATGTGTGAGGATAGCGATATCTGCTCCAAGAATGTAGCTTTCCCAGAATCTGCATAACAGATATCTACATCGAGGCTTGCGTCAGGTAAGAGAAGGGTGATGTACTTAAAGGGTAATCAGTGAATGATCGAGTCGCATGACCTAAGATGGGTCTGAGTTTTGGGATCGATTGCTTCTCTTCCCTGTAGGTACTTATAGAGGAACCGATCCGTTGGCTTCACTGATAGACAGACCTCTTGCATCTTCAAGTGAACCCCAATCCTTATGCCAAGCTGAAATATCTGATTGAGAGCATGTCCAAATCAACTCCAGCCTCCACCGCATCCACATCTTCTCTCAAAGATCTCGCCGATGCAACCGATACAATGTGTATCAAAGTACAAGAAGTTAGAAGTATCCAAGATAAGTTACGGGCCATGGAACCTAGTCCTGGTCGGAACCAAACGGAAGCTTCTGCTCGTAAGATGCAGGCCGGCATCGCAAAGCTTTGTCTGAGGGAGGCGGCAAGGCTAACAATATGCTACCAAAAACTTTGTGCTGAAGGTGTCAAAGAAGGATGGAAATTGGAGGATGAGGCAATAGAGGCGCTGAGTGATGAGGTCAATCATCAGCTGGAGCTCGAGGGGGGAAACGCTGACTAGGAAGGCATCCGAGAAACGAAAAATCTTCCGAGTAGCGACCTATCGAAAATGCTCGAGGGTTCCGCTTCAGCAATGGTCAACACAGCATCCTACATAAAGCTTTTCCATCTTACACGAGGATGCATATGAAGAGGTGACAAGCGCGGAAAGCGGTTCCGGGATAAGCTGCGAAACGATATACGACAAGAGCTGGAAGCTACCTTGGAGGAATTGTATCGATACTCTGAAAGATCTTGGCTTTGCATGCGAGTGGTCAGGTGGGTATGATAGTAGCTTTGTCAGAAGATGCGGCAGCCTGAATCTCCCGGAAATTTGGACCGCGTGATTGCGAGATAGGTGATCGAAAGTGGGAACAGGATGTTTGAGTAAGTTTACTCGCTTTATCATGTGCTGTATGCTCGTGAACCATCTGCTTCAGCTTCGTAGAGATTAAAGTCACTTCTTGATCTTGACATATAAAGTACCGGGCCTTTTTTGCCTTCTTGTAACTCCATAAAGCAGCATTCGTAAGAGAATAAGAAATGCCGGTAGAAAGACGCCTATATCGATTCGCGAGCCCGTCAAAAAACTTCCACAAGTGGTGGTGACGCTTGCGGCACTCAAAAGAGCCAGTGCCGTGTCAAAAGACCTAACCAGTTGGCATCTGGCCGTAACGGCTGATGTGCGGAGTTTCGTAGGTCGACATCTCGACTTGAAAAATAAGGACACGCTGGAAGATTTCAGCGTTGATCGCCCTAAAAAGGCAGAGATCGATTGGAGCAACCAGATGCAACACGTTTTATGACTAAGATGGGTCAGGATATCCGTCAACATATGTTGCGCGATGCGGCGAAGTTATTGGTATACTATCCAGTCGCATTGGGAAAGGATGACAAGAAGCTTGTGTCCGAAGCAAGGGAGGAGTTGAAGCAGGCAATAAGGAGTGTGGCAAAGGAGGACTTTATCAGCCTTGATGATTTCGAGCTGAGAGAACTGGATAGCTGATACGGATATGTTAGACTTCGGATAGTTCTAGCATTTTCTGGGAGCCTCGGAAAGCGGATGAGAGGGTCAAAAGGAAGAGTTCAGAATCCCGGTTTCCAGTATGCCCGCGCCCCAATGTCTCTGGTGACAGTTTAAAGCAAACTGGCATAAGGTTTCGTGATTCTGATTGCTCGTGGTTTGGGACTTGGAGAAGCAAAACATCTGCCCAGGATGACTGGTAGCTTTTTCTGTTTCTTTATACTAGTGAGCAATCTGTTCAATACGGCAATGAAGACCGACAAACACTGGATCATATCATATATACAACTATGTCTTCCCTCTTCAATAGAATATTACCAACCTTCAATCACCCTCAACTCGACCACTACACGAATAATTATTGATCAATCGAAATGGATGAATCAAACGCCCCGGACTCACCAATGATGACCCTGTTCCTTCGTATCTCCGATATCAATCGCTTTTACAAGTCCGAAATCGCCGGAAAGCAGAACTCCGTAGTGGATAAGATAAAAAGCTTCGTGACTCAGCACTATGGAGAAGACAGGGCTAATGTGACCTTTGCTCAGGTATGGAAGGAACTCGACGAGAAGGACATAGATCCGTTCATCATTCCGGAAGGATACGAACTTCTGGCTGAGGTTGAGGAAGACGTGAGACGCGATTTCGTGAGCGCTGTAGCGAAATTAGTGGTGTACTATCAAAGGGCACTGGGCAAGGAAGGCAACGACCTTGTGTTCGATGCAATTCAGTCGTTGCGAGAAGCGATTATCAGTGTGGCCGAAGAGGCGGACGATACTGATCCTTGATTGGATACGGAGATTTGGTGTTTTTCTGGAACTTTGTTACCGCGAAGGTTAGACACAAGGGTATTTTGCTTGGATACTTACTAGAAAGTGACTTTTCTACGTGCAGATTTGGAAGCTTTGTCACGGCTCTGGTTGCTCGTGAGATAAATGGTTAGAATCATGCTCATGAACTCTGCCCATTTGATCATTCAAACGCCGAGATATCTGTAATTATCATCTGTCGAATACGCAAATTATCATTTACGAAATACTTTCAAACCTTAGAATGTATATGCGGTCCGTTCCTGGGAGGCTTTGCTTTTATTACAATATGCGGAGTAAGTAAAAATCGTCTCAGAGGCTGAGCGTCTGAGAGAGTCAGCCTCTGTAACGATTTTCGTAATAAAAGAACACTGTACTGAAAGTGTTGCCCCTCGAAAGCTAAGCTTCCTTTACACATATTGTAGAACTAAAAACTCGCCAGAGAAGCTAAGCTTCCCGGAAGATTTGCTTCCCCCCGCATTACCGTCTCGGAAGCGTTGCTTCTCGGAAGGAGGTTTTGGTGGGTGAAAGAGATCGGAATGGAGGTGAAGGAGTTGGAGAACTTGTGGGAGGCGTTTGATGGGATAAGCATTAGATTGAAAGTAAGTTTCCGGAAGAAATGAAAAGAGTTCTAGAGGTCGCTGAGAGGGGTTGACGTTGGATAGCAAGGGAGCAAGCCATCAAGTTGGATTGTCGATGCATCGTAATTGTGCCCATATAGATAGTAGCAGCACAACCAGACTTTCTAGAGTGAAACGAGACACTGCACGGTATAAACCAGGCATTCTTCAATCCCTCCCCATCCTACCCTCTCATACCTTTGCTCTCATCCACCCGTTCCCAAGCCCAGCAGAACCCAATCTCGGAAAGATATCCAATTGAGAATGGCAGATCCCGCCCCTTCGTTCCACGCCTACAACCACGAAGTCAAACTCATCATTACCGACTTACAGAACCAGCTAGACATTCTATATGACATCGACGAGGAATTTGCTGAGATGAGGGAAGACGACCATGTATCACAAGAACTGTTGGAGGGGTTACGAAAGAGTATTCGAGGTTGGATGCTTTTGATGATATAAGGAATGGTGTCTTGACATACGACAGAAAGAATACCCGTGAAAATGTGAGTAGTTCGGTGCTAAAGGACATTTTATCACGCCCAGGTCGAGTTAGCCGAAACGATTTGAAGGCGCTGAGGAGTAAGAGAGTTGATCCCGTAAATACGTCTATTCAGAGTTCGTCCACTATAGTAGCGTCCGTTTCATGTGTGCAGTGATATTCTGCTTATAGCCAACATGCGACCCAAAATGTAGCCCCAAAATTCGCGCCTGAGAATGCTTGCCAAGCCATGAGTATCATCGCAGATAATGGATGCCTCGATAAAATGATCCACCTCTTCATAGTCATGAGAACAATGCCGTAAATTTTCTGAACGGTATCAATATATGCCTTGCGTGCGGTACTGGAATGTGTCGTAACTGCTTTTTGTCAGCCATTTGAATCGATGGAAAGGTAATAACGAAAGGTGCTTACAGCCTAGTATAATAACTCCCCACACTCTTCCCAACCAACTCCTCCACGAACGCTTCCGCCTCTTCTCTACTCAAATGCAGCATCATCCTCGCTCTTAACGCATTGCTCACGCCCGCTACGCCCGCAGCAAAACAAGGCATCTTGCTCTGCCTGCCCATCATATCAACCAGCATGACCAGCCTTTCCGCCTCTTTCCTAAGCGCCTGAAACGCCTTCTTACATAACGTTTTAAACTCTTCGAAGGCTGGTGCGTTCAGTCCGCCCAGGACATCCACATATTCTTGCGTCAACTTGAAAGGTGCGGCCTCGAAACCCATGGATCCGGGAGAGTTTGAAAGCATGAAGCCAAAGTCGATATGAATGATGTGGCCCACGTTGTCGATAAGGATGTTTCCGTTGTGGCGATCCTTGAGTTGGAGGACATAGCATATCATGCTGTATGCAGCTAAAGACCGAGTGAAGGCGTCGACACCTGTCGCATAGCTTTCGCTCTCCGGTTCACCAAACGTTTTGACGAAGTGGTCTTTTAGAGTGGCAATGCGTTTACGTGGATTCGTGCCGGCAGCTATGCCAGCAAGCGTTAAACTTCGTTTGAGGGAATGTAAGGACACGCCGTTAGTGATGGTTTCGATGAGACCGGAAGATTCGCCTGTCACCAATATTCGCATGCGCTTGGTCCATACCGGAATTCTAGCATCCTGCCAGACCTTAGAGCAGACCTGAATGAGTTGGCAAGCGAACGCTTCCTGGCGAAGATCAGCACCAGTCTTGACGATGACACTGACGAGATCCCAATTTGGCATGGCTCCGTACGGCGATGACCGCCGTATACGCTCTTTCTTGGCACTCCATTCTTCACCGAAAGTCGCGGCGCTGGGGTCGTCTCGATCACCCTTCCTTCGCATACCGCCAGTCTTCAGGTCATTCTCCATTCTGGCCGCACCAGCCCCTGAGCTGGACCCAGGGTCTGCCACAGCGCCCATGGAGTCTTCCAGCTCGTCAGGCTCTCCGGTAACAGCAGTGGGGTTTGCATCAGCCATAATACTATCAAACGTAGGTGCATTCGAATCTTCCATTAAGAAGTTTTGCTCCTCCAAATTCTGCATACTGGCAATGATCTTGGCTTTGATCGCGGCGACTTCTGTCTTCGGTCTCTTCGAACCGCTAGCCTCTAATTGAGCCAGCATCTGGGCTGCCGTCCTCATGTGAGTTGCAAGAGCTGAGAAGTCTGGTTGATCAGGGCCTTGAGCTCGATTACTCATCGGTATGGTCATTTTGCGGGGAGCCGGGCTACTGGTTCTGCTGATTTCCATGTCCGATGTTCGTGGCGTAGAGGTCGTAGCTATCGAAGACATTGTATTAGCTCCGCTAGATGATCTTGGTGCTGGTACTTTTCCATTCGCCGTAATGCTTGGCAAGGAGACCCGCGACAATCCGCTTGAAATGTCCTCTTCAGAAAGATCTTTAATGAGGGCAGTGCTACCCAAATCTCCATTGGCAGGCTCGAAAACACTATCCGTCCCGCTTGCAGATGGTTTCTCCTGTGTCGTTTGTCGTGCTGCATCCGTGATATCGAAGAGGCGGCGCTTGGTAGTTCCCTTCTCCAGCATTAATTTCCCGAGCAGCTGTTGGTTCGCCTCCGTATCTGGGTCAAAGTCAAAATCTTCTCGCAGTACCTCGATCATTAGTAAATATGGCACGCGCTCTGCACTGTTCAAGCTTGTGGCTTCCGCAGGATTGATCCGAACAATACGATGGTGCTGGCTTTGAGCCGCTATTCCATCTTTGAGAAATGCAGGACATATTACAGGTACATCTACCTCGGCGGGGAGGTCTTGAGCAATGAGGGCGAGTTCGGCTCTCAAAGCACTCAAACGAGCCGGTTTTGGTACAACGACCAAACGATTCGAAATATCTTCTAGTGCACTCAGGAACTGAGTTTCGTTTCTGAAATAGTTCGACCGTAAGAGCCTTATCTTTTGCGATCGGGGCAAAGCCGTCGGGGTAAGGGGCCTAGCAACATGCGCGTGCCGACGATAGACATGCTCTACTTTCAGTCCTGGTCCAGGTCCTAATCCAGCGGTGGCCGGAGGTGTCGGTAGGGGAGAAACTCCGGGACTTCGAAACTCGGGTAAGGAAGATGAGCTAAGTCGAGCCTCGGAGCTCACGGCAAGGAGAGAAGGTCGATGAGACGGAAGTCCTGGCCGATTTGCCGGCCGAGCAGCTTTCCTTCTCAACTCTTTGGGAGACTGGTTCTCCTTCGGCTGCGGTCTAGGAGATTTTGAAAGTCTTTGATCTTCTGGATCTGAGTATCCCTGAGACGTCTTCGGCCTTCTCGGTCTTGAAGACCCAGTAACTGTATTGCTCCGTCCAACCTTCTGAGTCTGAACATTGTCCGAAATCATATCATCAACCGGCCGAGGCTTTTGGGCTTGCGCAATGGCGAGAGGTCCGGCATGTCTCGGGAGAAAAGGCGTTGCAACGCTCGCAAGAATCAAACTTGCTAGTACTGTTACCGGCAAGACATTCTCCCTGATCTTGTCCCTACGTTGCGGCTCAGCAGAGCCGAATACAATCCGCTGAACTTTGTTATATATCCTCCTACAAGTCTTAAAAGCGTTTGAGCTAGGGTCGCCCGAGAGATCGTGGAGGTAGGTTTGGAAGAGCCAGAAGGTCTGTAAAGAAGCGTGTAATTAGCGATTGCATATCAATGGAACAGTGCATCACCCCCACCAGCAAAGCACCATTGACGGATTCTTCACATAGATCTATTATGAACTCTTCCAATGCCATGGACTCGTTGTCGACGCTGATGAGGAGGTGACATAATCTGCATGGCATAAGCTATGGCATCCCGCCTCGGAGGTCCTGATGCCAACGTACTGCGGGAGAAAGAACTCGATCTCCTCATATGCGAACTGTCGGAGCTTGGAGCAGAGCACATAGTGAATTCCGACATGGTCCGCATATCGCCTGGACGAAAGATGTCAGTGTTTGAGCTCCTTGGTTCGGCAGTGCGGCTCGGCGGTTGCTCGCGGACGCAACGGTGGCTTCAAGACTCACGAAAGGTAGGCTACAGTGAGCGAAGGATCGTGATTGAAGTGATCCGACTCTATGAAGCGCTCAAGCAGGTTCCAACTCATCTGGAACGGATCATTGGGAAATTGTTAGAGGGAATGGCGGGCTCATGGCTTTATGTGAAAGTAGAGGGTCTGCTAGAGTGAAGCTTGGCACACTGTGCAACGGGCGCCAATACTTGCTCGATCAAATAAATCTGGGGTTTCGGAGATCGGGATTTGCAGCAACCGCATTGATTCTCATGCTACACCAAATCATGAAAATTATCTAGAATTCCGGAGAATAGAGACATCCTGCTTCTGCGCCATATATTCCGCTGCTCTTCTCTCCTCTTCGAATTTACTCTCTTCTATGTCGGATCTCGACGATACGCTCAGACCTTCACGTCCTTGTCTCACCCCCTTTCGAAAACATCGCAACAATTGGCTGCTTGCGTCCACAAATGAAACCTCCCCGAAATCAGTCGACGCCAATAATTTTGAAGCTTGCGCCTCTTACGCCGTTCTTACTTTCTACAATCCTTGCAAAGCGTTGAATATAGTACAGGAATAGAATGACAGATATGTACAGAGCACCGGATTAGTCAGCGGCATGGAGATCCACGAAGATGTTGATAGCAGCCACAACAATCTCCGCGAAGATGAGGATAATGACGATCCATTCGAGGAGTTCGCCCTGCCCAAAATTTAGTATCACCCACGATAGCATATCAAGAATGCATCAACTTACATGCGTGACCGTCAGTTGGTCTTTCAACACCGCAAGGAGATCTCCAATCACGTTCAGACGTTCGGTGAGGAGGCCGACTCGCTGGTCCATCTCCAGGTAGCTCCGAACGGCTTGATAAACCGGGTCCAGTTGCGGCTCAGCCCACATCAATTCCGGAGCATCAAGCACGGAACCTTGGAGATGGATACTAATACGCAGGATGAAGAGTTCTCCAATCTGCATGTTGATTTGTCTTTTGTTGAGATTGATCTTGCCCGACTGCGCGATCTGTGAAGGAATGTCCTTCGTCATTTCGATGGTGTTATCGACGAGGTCTTCGTATAATGAAGTCTACAGTATTATGAGCATCATCCAAGTAAGAGGAATTCGGTCGGCGGACAAACCTTCACACTCTGCGCTAGGGCGTGGCTTATGGCAAGCTTGGTCATATAGTGCCTCTTCTCTCTCAAGCTGATAAAGTCATTGTATATCCTTGCTTGGTATTCTCTCGTATAATAAAAGTTGAAATCCTCCGTTTGGACATCATCTTTGCTGAGTTTCTCCACCTCAAACTTGGCGATCTCTTTCAGAAACCTTTGCTCTTGCTGTAACGTCATTCCCCATACAACGACCGTACCATATTCAAATAGAAAAACTTCCGGTGTGTGAACTTTGATGTCGAAGTCTAATGTGTCTATTGTTGGCTCCGACGAGTGGTGCATGTCTCGTACGGTATGATTGTGAACCGAGCTCTCGCCGTTGTCTAAGGAAGTATCCCCTCCCTGGGTATGCATATCGATCAAATCTTCCCTGCGTCGCTCGCTGTGTGCTTCGACCTCTATGGCGCTATCGGAGAACCTCCTCGGTCGATCGTCTTGGAACCCTTCCTGTGCACTCGTGCTGGTCACCCAATCTGGTCCGCTCTTCCCATAATTATACGGCGAGTATATACATTCATCGAAACGCTTCGGTGCAGCGCCTCTTGTCTTAGCCTTTCCCTTCAAGAAGCGCATTAAGTCATCCAGGCGGTAGGTAGCTGCAGTACAATATGCGGTGACTCTTGGTAATCGATCCCTGTCCGCCTTACCCAATCGAGCAGCATCACGTCTTGCAGTCGGATCCTTTATACGGGTAAATTGTGCATATACATCTCTCCCGCTCTCTTCGTCTGGACCTTCCTCGCCATGTTCGGGATCGGGAAGCAATTTGAGCTTTTGGGCAGTTCTAGTAGTTCGTTGAGGACCAATTTTAGGTGCAGGTATGGAGGGAGGAATTATAGGAGCGCCAGAGCTATTTCTTCGCCGGAGCTTGTTGTTGAGTGTGGACAGCATTGGTTGGCCCCCATGGCTCGTAGGATTGTTGGAGATGGCAGAACTGATAGGCAGCTGTGAGGATGGGCGTAAGTGAGAGGGCTGCTTGGGGCTACTGGAGGTAACGGTCGGATTGAAGGTAACACTTCGCTGTACCCTCGGCTTATCTATGGGTTGGGGTTGGGACATGGAAGATATTAATGGAGTGGTTTCGACGGCGGTCGAGCTGGAAGCCATGATGGGCGAAAGAAGGATAAGAGTGGGAGTGGAGAAGAAGTCGAGTTTTGAGTGCTATAACACAGTCATGACTACGGTTGCAAGGAACCACATCGGACTGGTCTTCTCCTCCACCAGAGTGATGGTGATGGTGAATGCGCTTTGCTTGTGAAACCTTTGACGAGAAACGTCATCCAGCCTGAGGATGGTCCTTGGACGCTTGGACCAACGCCCGTGCCACCCACGTTTCTCAGTGAACACCAACGGTCCCCTTGCGCACAACCTCTGCTCTCTTGGCCATTCCGTCCTTCTTCCATTTCCATCAGACATACCTAGGTAGCAACATCTTCTTGTCTCGAAAGCCGGCTACGTTCTTTACAGTCCTCTCTGGTTCACACGTCGTCCTCAAGCCCAATGACTGGAACTGTAATGGGGGACTCTACTCTCATCCGGACGCATTCATACCTTATCCTCTTAGAGACATGTAATGTTACTTCGGCAGCAGCACATATGTGTGCTACTACATTGGTGGCTCTAGTCCACCAGGCTACACCATTTTGCTTCTAGGTTTTGGCGAAATGAAATCCTCAGGCGATAGATGGGACCATGTTTGGGGCATCATTTACATGCGAGCATCTCTCATTATCATCTTGATATATGTGGGATTTAGTCTGCTTCCTTTGAGAGGCAGACTGGATCATCGTCGTTCGTTATATGATTGCATGCGGAAGCTGTCGGCTCAGTAGAGTGTTGGGGAGCGAGGACTTGGAAATAAAAAGTGTATGAATGAAATCAAACAGGTGTCAAGATCAGATTTTTTTTGAAGTCCTCTAATGCTCAACGAGACAAAAGTTCTCAATCACAAGTCGATTCCAGCTAAGCCTTAACCAGCTAAAGTGTGAACGCAGTACTGAATGCCCGAGCTTGCGACTTTAAACATCTCACTGCTCGGACGACTGCTCGGACGGGTTACGCATTAGTCAACTATTCTTTAGTAAGCTGCACCTCATCCCTGCTAATCATTTTCAACAGTGACAAGAGAACCACAACCAAAAGTAAACCTCCAAGACAAATCCAAGAAACACGGTTACATCATACAACGAAATCAAACCAGAACGAGAGCCTTAAGTAGAATCACCGCTTATGTATGGTCGAAGTTACCAATCTCTTCTACTCTCTGCTCAGACAGCAGAACCGTCGTCCTATACTTCAATCCCCTGCAAAACATCGACAACGAGACGCAAATAGGCATGTTGAACCAATGCGGAATTGACCGGCTCGGCTTCATCTCCCCCAGGCAACCCGAATTGATCCAGACCAGCGAGACATGCTCGCGTGGCATTGTGATAACGATCACCCATAGTCAATCGAACTTGATTGAGAATTGAAGGGTCCGTGGTTAGAATTTTTTCTCGAATGCCCCGAAGGTCTTGAATAGAGGTCGCGGAACCGAATATCTCCCCAGCACTCCTCCAGTAAGCGATTTCTATCAGAATGATTCCCAGGCTATAGATATCAAAGGTTTTCGCGTAGTGCTTTCGGTTAACAGCTCGCAGATAATCTGGATGACAGTAAATCGCCCATTCGCGATCTTGTGGTGCAGCAACCGTCGTTCTTCCCTGTGCGTCTGGCCGTGAATACTCGAAGCCACTAATAAATGCTTCGGTAATTTCTGCGGGGTGCAACGCACTACCGTCTGGGTCTAGCAGGAAAAATAAGATGCTAGCACTCCGAAGTGCTTTATGGAGCCAACTGACAGCATGGAAATAAAGCAAACAATTTGCAAGACTTTGCGCAAGTTGTACACGATCACGCAGAGCCGGAGTTGGTCTTACAAAGAGCTGAAAAAGTGAGGTTGGCTTGGTAGACGAGCGGTTGTCTTCATAGAGAAGGCCAATCCTCGAGTTGTTCTTCTCGATCTTGTACCCGAGACAAGTTGGGACGCAGAACTGCTTGGGCTTTTCTGGAGCTTGCAGAAGGGCGACCAGCCAACGAACATCGCTCAAAAGATCTGGTGGAATAACAAAGTCATGAGCCCGATGCCTTGGGTTGGGAATCTCCGTGTACTGTTTCCATTCAACCCAAACAGTCTTTCCCTGATATAAGGCATCCGACCTGTTATGCTGATCCGTTGAGTCCAGAGGCTCGAGAGCTCCCGGTAGCTCCTCTAGTCTGGGATTGGTGGCATCTGCAGAGATACTTTCAATATAGACTCTTCGGAAACGTGCGAGTCGCTCGAATACATCGTTGTCAGACAGCTGCTGCGGTGGTATCGCCGGCTGGGCCAGACCATGATCTTGTCCTTCGACTAAAGTGGTCGCTTGCGAATATACGGAGGCCGAGTCATCTCCTGGACCTGAAGGCCGCACAACTTGCTGGCTGTTCACTAACATTTTGATGTCACTGACTGAATGCGTCAGCTGTAGTATCGCTAGTCTGATTTCCTCGGTATTGTGCTGCAAAACATCCATGCGATGATCGTCCAGACTCTCGTGAAGGTAAGTATTGAGCTGACCCAATCGCTTCAGATGTTTTTCAAACTTGTCCTTGTCTCTCATTGCCCATTTGATACTTCTTGGTTTCTTTGCTATCTTCTTGGCCCCTGACGCAACGTTCAATAGATGATTTAGCCCTGCAGTATGTTTCCTTGCTTCGTTTGGCACATCAGGAGATCTGAACAAATCGCGGAACTCGTCAAAGCTAGAGTCACTAGCAGTGACGGCTGTTGCATCTTTGTCTTTTCCTATTTCGCCCCAATGAACATCATCATATTGTAGACCAACCTTTCTCATGTTCTTCAAAACCAACTTTATTTCTGATAAAAATGCGAATGTCAAGGCCCGATTCAATCTCAGAGTCTTTTCGAGCCGACCCTGATCGGCTCCGAATCCTACAACTTCTCCCCAGTTGAGCAAGCGCGAATATTCGAAACGAAGAGACAGCTGAAACGATTTGCAGCTCTCTGGCATGGCAACCGCAATCTCGAAGTAATCATATCCTAGGGACTAGATTAGCAAATGGTAAGACCTTAAGCCCTCAGGTTCTCCGCCTGAACTCACCAGTTTTGATGCCGTCCAACAACTGGATTAAGAGGCTGATACCCCCGAGCGACAAGGCTGGAGCTGACAAAGGATCGAGCATGCTGGCTTTTCCGAGTTTTCTTTCTTGTTAGGTGCTGAAGACTACTCTCAATACGTCACAGGATTTGCGTTCAGAGAAAGCTCCCGCCTGTATTGAATGAGATAATCACTGAAAAACAGGTGGTTCTCCAAGGCGGCTGGTAGGAAATGCTTGGGCGTATTTGAACTTGGCAAGGCTTCTTTTCAAACTCCTCGCCTTGAACTTTGTGCATGCATCGCCGAGCCCCAATTTCAGCTCACTGCGCCATGCTGCAGAAACCCACGAATAGCCTCAAAACATATTGTCTGTGATCACCGCGAGGCAACCGAACGCCTGGAGGCATATGAGCAAGAGTTGAAGAGACTCTCGATCTGTTGGTTGTTCACCGGGAACGCCAAGGGGTGGCTTGCATAACAACCTTGTCGCGCCGTGATATTGGGCTGTCTGCATGTACAACTTGTCATTCGTAAATCCGTTTCCGGAACCGCACATATATTTTCTGCAGGTGGCGCACGGCAGAGGAAAAACGAAAATAGGCAACCCTGAGTTTGAGGCTCCGCTCTCATCTGATGAGATTCCTCGGTCGCCCATGGCTTTTTTCAGCTTCAACGCCCTCTTTTTATTCAGAACTCCATAATACAGACACATTCTTTTCATATCATCGGAGGCTATCTGCTTTTATTTACGGTGCCTAGCTGGCAATGCCGCTGCCAGACAAAGCCCCCTTTTGAGGAGCTCCCATCAGGCACATCGAACACCGGATTTCAACGCTCTTTCTATTGGCGCATCCATTCTCTGAGTACAAAGAAATTTAGTGAAAAAGAAGATTAAACCATTCGACTGTTTTACGCAGAAGAGAGGATTTGACCATTCGACTATCTCACCCCCTACCTTTGAACTGAGACTTTTCCAGTAATGCCGCACTTCGTAGTGAATGGAGGTAATATACTCGAGGGGTCAGATGTCTCAAAGGCAGGAAAATACCGGCAGTCCAGATCCAACAAATGTCGGACGAAGTCACACACCGGAAGCCGCGCACACTGCTGCTCCATGGCCTAGCTCGGAATCTTACCGCCGCGGGACGTATGGCTATGTACCTCGAACGGGCAGCCCAAAACCATACACTGTCCGACCAGCTGATGGGCGAGACTCCCCTGGGCCGCTCAGGAAAGCTAAAGTAAAAGACAGAACGGTTGGCACAACAACAACCACAACCTCACAAAGTAGTCGATCTGAACAGAGCCGTCAAGATAGTCTAGTGCCAAATGCACAGGCATCTTCGATGTCCTTACGGGATTTTCTTGCCAGGGGTCTTCGATTCCACTGGCCTGATTGCAATGGCGCACATCACCAAGAATTCCCCGAAAAAGATGGGTGGCCCCCAGTCAAGTAAAGGTCAACTTGGAAAGGCCAACGCCATAATCTCCGCCGCCAAAGTGACTGACCAAGAACATGGATTTGACGATACGATAGCGGTCAAGGAGATGCCATACAAGAACGAACTCCGAGAGGTCGCGAAAAGTGAAAAGAGCATCTTGAAGTCTATTCGGCATAACCACATCATAGCTTATCTCGGCGATTGTACCTTGGGGCAAAAGATGTACATCCTTTTATTCCCAGTTGCGGCGTTCAGTATGGATCGACTTCTGTGTTCTCCGAAAGCAATTGAAGGCGAAAGATTCCACTGGTTGTGCTCGGCATTTACATGTCTCTGCCGGACACTTCAATACCTGCAAAGAAACAACATCAAACATAAAGATATCAAACCAGCGAACATACTTATCGAACGTACGGGTTCAATTATTTTAGCCGACTTTGGTCTCTCCAAGAAGTACTTCAGCAAGGGCGAGCCCATATCGGTAGGGCCTTCCGGCGGCACATTTAGATATGCCCCAAAAGAAGTCGCGGAGGAGGAGCAACGTCAAGGATTTGGGCAAGATGTGTTTTCGCTTGGTTGCGTTTTCCTAGAGATGGCCAGCGTCATTTTAGGCGAAGCTCTTTCCACTCTGTCGGAGAAAGTGCAGACTTGCTTGCCTTCAGTCATCAAGAGTGTTCATACAAGACAGGCAGAGGCATCCTTTCAGGAATTTCAACAATGCGGCGAACTGGCCCTTTGGATGCAACGGCTACGAGAAAATTTCGTGGCCGCGGATACAGAAGGGAACGATTCGATGACCCAATTTAAAGGAAGGCTTGTCAGCGATGGTCTTCCCATGATCGAAACAATGATGGCTGCTGAAACGTCCTCTCGACCCACACTTGAGGAGATTCTGAAGACATTCTCCAAATTTTGCCCTACGGAGTGTTTGAGCTGCAAGGTAACCATGATCACAACTCCCAACCTACCTTCCCATATATCGATGCTTAGGACTAATCATGATAGACCAATGTGTCTGTTCCTTCGTGGAATGATGATAAGCCACGACCTGATCATCTTCAAAGACCAACCACACAACAATCGAGTACATCTCTTGACCCAGGATCTGCCGTACGTGCAAACCGAGAATCAAGGCAACAGACTTCCCCTAGATACCAGACAGCCAGCGACACTGTGCAGCCCGGGCCTGCATTGGACGAAACTAGGCTGCAGGTGCCGGAGCAACAGACGCGACGTTTACCCCACGATTTGAAAGTACCCGAAAATGAAGCAGCTCATGATCCCTCCACCATTCCCAAAAGACTTGGATCTTTGAAAGAGGTCATAAAGCAGGGGCGATTAGAGACCGATCGGGGTGTCCGCGATAATCCTGTGCCGGTAGAACACCAGGCGGGCGATAATAGAATAGACAGAAAGATGGCACCCATACCGGAAGTTTCTAAGGAAGAAAACTCGAACTTAGATGTGCGAAATAAGGCAGAAGACTTAGCTGTGAGTTCTAGCTTCGAACATCTACCAAAGCATATTGCACCTGCGCAATTTCCAGATGGAATCGATAACCAGCCTTTGCAAGTAACGGCAGAGACAGCTAAGGTTATCGGTCCAGGAGGGAACGTTTCGTCCTCTCAAGATCTGCCTACTTTCCAGATCGATAACCCTCAGAGCAATGAGCATCTCCACATTCCTAGACAATACATTCCTAAAGCACCGAGCGCGGATACCCAAAGTGATCACATGTCCGTCGACTTTCGCGTTTCTTCTGGTTCTTCCAACTCGAAGCTCACCAACGAAGAAATCGGTACCGTTACTCGACGCACCACTTTCGAACTCCATGAAGGAGAGGTTAGGCTCTTCACACGAAAACACAGTTGGAAGATCGTACCGATTTCTGAAATTCCAGGAAAGTTCTACATGGCGTACCATCGAAACAAATCTCAGAGAGGTTCCCGACCACAGCTTCATCGAATCCGAGGGATGGATCGTGAGTCAACCAAATGTCCTGAGGGTAAAAAATACTGACTCTGTGATGGCAGCAACCAGAGGTCAGCTGGTATCCCTCCCGCGGTGGAGGCAAATGGTCCTAACGCCACCACCTCGTCAGATACTCAAGCTTCCATCACGATTCACACCTCTTCGCTGTATGGGCTTGGTTCGTGTCATGATGATCACGAATAATGAATTAGATGTAAGAGATCAGTTTTGCACACCCTCACCGCTGAAACATGCGCTGACCCATGACGGCCGCCAGGAGAAACAATAAGCGATGCGTTCTCCAGTCCAGGCTCATGAACAACTTCTAATGTACCATTTGAGTCGCCGTGCTCCACTTTTCGAGCGTATTTCTTACGTCTCTCGCCTACCGAGGCCACTTCGTCAGCTCGCACGTCTAGATATTAGAGCATTGGGCGGTGTATAAAACTGTATGTTTACAAATGGGATTTGTCAGGCTATACTCCTCAAGTACATGTATATGTCTAGATGAACCAAGCATATGGGACGGAGTGTACAAAACTTTTTTTGATTATTTGTCAACGATTGAATTGTTGGCTAGTTTGTTGCATTATTGGGCACGGATAGATGTTTTGGCATGTTTTTCGAGAATAATAACTGTTGGCTGCCTTATTTTGCCAGTGAGCCTACAAGGTGGATAGACTAGAGTTCAAGTCATTCGAAACGCCTCGGCTTTGACATTGCCTCAATGTTTTAGGGGAAGTCCTGGCGATTTCGAGCCTTGTGTGAGCTTAATCAAGTTGGAAGGTGGGCGACCACTGGCGGCATAGTCCAGTATTGGCATTGTCGAGATGGTGTGGAAATCTCCTAATGTGGCTTTCGGAGGCTGTCCATATCCGGCATATGAAAACGGACTTTCGCCTGCATAATGCAAGTTGAAGACAGTGGCTGCGTGATTTTCTCATCCCAGCCGCCTTTGAACAATTTATCAGCTCCGACGCCTCAGGCATCAGATCTGCCGGTGAGAAAGGCAGTGCCCTGAACCCAATAATGAGGCCTTCCAGCCTTGCAGCGTCGAATTTTAGAACCAATCAAGCCAAACTACTTGAGGATTGATTCCCTGCAGTAGGCCAGAATTGAGTGGCGGCCAGGCAGTCATTCGTTCGTCAGGAGTACGCCACGCGGGGCTGAAGCCTGAATAAAACAGTGATCACCTGCATGATGCCGTCGCAGTCCGATCAGCTTCTATCCATCCTCCTCACCTTCGGCGACTATGTCAAATTTCAGATACGATAACTACTACAACAATCTTATAGCACTTATTGTCGGGAACCCTGAGCTATCCATCTCTCGCAATGAGCATCAAGGGCGGCGATGGACCGTCTCGGCCGCACTCTTGGAATGGACCCCAAGGCTCGACGACTAAGGAAAGATTTTCGAATCCTCTCTCTTCCATGAGTGAGAATGACCTACCTACTCCAAAGACGGATTCGGGACTCTCTGCAGCACTCAACTCCCAGGATTTGACCAGTTCTGTAGGCTCTCAAAACCCTTGGTCTCAAACGTCGCTTCTCAGCCTCGGTAAGTGAATACGTGAGACCCGTGCCTCATTGATGTAGACACGTTTTAACATGCTCTCGAATGAACAGATGGCGGAGGTATTCGTGGCTACTCCTCTTTATTGGTGTTGCGGGAGTTGATGAGACATGTTGCGGACTTGGAACAGTCGTTAGACGACTACTGCTCCTGCAGTAAAGATTCCCCTTTGCTCCATTTCCGGGATCCAGAGAGAAACAAGTCACCATCTTACATGACTTCACGCGTCAAAGGTATGGAAAAGGTCTATTTACCTTGCCATTATTTCGATTTTATCGGGGGTACAAGCACAGGCGGGTAAGTCCCTTTCCCGTTCTCAATCGTTCACCAAGTTGAAAAATATAGGTTGAATGCAGTCATGTTGGGACGTCTGCAGCTCAGTGTTGACCAAACGATTGACCGCTTCAAAAAGGTCATGGCGCGCCAGGAATCGCACCATGGCCCACTCGGGAAGTTTAAGAGAGCAATCTCGAGGACCAACACCAAGGGACTTGACGCTGCTCTCAAAGACATCCTGTCAGGCTGGCGTGAAACCAGAATTCAATGGATCCATCTAAATTGTGATACGTTTATTAGCATTGGGGATGAGCTGAAACTCGATGAAAACCTCGCGTCGGATGATTATATGTGCAAGACGTAAGTACGCTAAAGGAGATTCTCGATTCCAGTACTGATAACGGGCCAGATTGGTGCTTACCACCGAAGTGACTTCTGGATCCGTGCAAGGGCAAGCTCACATTTTCTGTTCATTCGAGAAGAAGAACGAACCAAGTTTGGAGAATGAGGGCATCTCTATTCTAGAAGCATGCAAGGCAACGGCAGCGGCTCCCAAGTACTTCAAATGCGTTTCCATAGGAAGTAAGAAATACCGCGATGGTTCAATACTAACCACGAATCCATCCTTTGATTTCATGGAGGAGATCAATCAATACCATACCTCGCTGTCCCAGAGAGTCGGTGCTGAACGTCGACTATCAATACTAATCAGCATTGGTTGTGGTTCAGACAGACGAACTCGTTATGAAAGGCACATGGACCAAGATTACCTTCCTCGAGAGCTGCCCGGAGGATGCAAGCCCATCCGTCTCACCGGGCCACGAGATCTTCCCGAATATGATTTGAATCTCTGGAGAGTAGACCCACTAGGCGACACCACCTTCAAAGAAATCGAGAAACAAACGGCCAGATATTGCCAAGAGCCAAGAAATCGAGCTGTTCTCAAGAGTGCCGCAAAACTTCTCGTCGAATCTCGACGGAGGCGGTCTCAAACCTCGGATTGGGAAAGATACGCTTTCGGTATTCGGTATAGATGCCACCTGTGTCCGAACGAGAAAATGAACTTCGAGGGGAGAGAAGACCTTATTGACCACTTGAGAATAGAACACGATGAACCACCTCCGGATCCGGTGAATTGGAATCGAATACAGACACTTTTGCAGAACTCGCAGATTATTAGTAGCATCCGATAGTACTACATATAGAACGTGAGCAGTAACCATATTGCTCGGGAGGGTTTCTTCATCCGTTTGATACGTTGAGCAGGTCTCAAAGGACTTTGGAAATTTTCTTCCAGAAATGCGAATTTAACGGCCTTCTATCGACCTCAAGATATCTTTTGTAAAGTGTGCGATATTCCTAGATTTCATACGCTTGTCTTTGAACTATTCGTTTGCGATATTTATACAAGTGTTTGGATTTGCAGCGTTTCGGGGACGCTTTTATCTCGCGATATATTCTAGAATCTCCTACGCAATGTTTCTAGTCTCCTTTTTGCCTCTTGGGTTACGACTCACCTTGCGATTGGGAGTTTCTAGACTGTGTTTCCTTGATATCACGTAGTCGTTTCCAATCCATCAATATATTGGTACAGGATTTTTCGCAGCCTTGCTACCTGAATATGCACTTCTGCTTCGAGTTTCTCAACGGGTGAGGAAGAGCTTTGGAATTCCTCGATTATATTGCATGATCTGATCATTTTCAGCTTCCCACAAATGACAAGATGTGGCACAAAGCTTGTACTACTTCCCTCAAGTAAAGCCACGCCATGGACAGTATCTATAAGAACGAGCCTGAAACCCACTCAAGATGCGATTGGCGAGATCGCACAAAGAAATGAAAAGATATATGATTCTCTTATATTGGCGGCCGCAAGCTGGTCGAGCACCTTGATATTGGGTACTTTCGAAGTCCGATTTAAACTTTCACCTTAGTCGAACTCGCTAAACCGCATCGAGCTGACAAACGTTACCCCTGCTTCACCAGCGGTCACACTCTCTCGCAATCGCTTTGGTTATCGAAACTCCTCTATACACACACAAAATTGTTGCATTTATGGCTGGAGACTCCGAGTAAATGACAGCGCTGGACAAGATCTTTCTCTCCAGCATCCCCGCTCCATCACCTGGCCACGACTTCCAAACAGTCAAAACACCATATACGCCGATTCTTTCTACTTAGCAAAAAAATCTTAACGATTATCGGAGATGAGATGACCCCCTTCTCCTGATTGAAGGTAGCCTCTCTCTAAAGTTGGAGTTTAAATCGACTTTGCCTAGGTATTTTTTCTTTTCATTATGACGATGAGGTATCGTTTACATGGTGTTCGATAAATCTTCCAAAGCTTGGATCGGTATGAACCAGATCTCATGACTTGGATACAAGAACTTTTCCTTGGCACATAATCAAGCGTATCTTGATTGCCTAGGTATCATAATGGCTGTCCGTCACTCCCCTTCCGACTGCATCCGATATCCCCTCAAAGAGACTCTCCCCAACCGGTGCCAACAGCTCATGCGTGCATCTGCAAGCGCGGGCAAAATGACATGCGCAAGCGCTTTCGCGGCAACAGACCTGTTGCACAACTTCAGCTTCTTCACTACGTCTCTTCTTGATTCTTCGCGTCTTTGTCGGGTAGACAATGTCCAAACACCCATTCGATGTCTTCAATTCAAAGTCTTAGATATTACCGGGCTTTGGCACGGAACACATGGTTTTTGGACAGATGAGCTGCCTGTATGGGAAGATTGGGACATGAGATTTACGTTGGGAATGCTGAACGAGATGATCACTTCCGATATAAATAATTATGAGACATGTTTTGATAACTCAGCACATTGTAGCAGTTCAATATTTATTCCTCTGCTAAAAGCAAGAAAGATGACTTTTAGAGACACTTTGTAAATATATTTATGACAGTAGAGATTAGTGTTTTAGGTGATATAGTGGATGATAACATAAGGAAAACCTCTAATTTGTCGCTGAAACTTAGACAAATGGAGGCGTTGTGAAGCGAAAGCTTGCGCTGTACCTTGGGAGTATCCAATATAGAATAATAGGGGTTGATGAGTTGTGCTCGGAATATACTCCATGGAGTCGGGGATATCATGAAAGGCGAATTGATCCATACTGAGGCTCCAGAACCTGCTGGAGAAGGAACAGTTTGACCTTGCGAGGGTAAAGGAATAAAATTCGGGCTATCGCCTAGGCACTTGATGCCATCACTAGGGGTACGTAGGGAGTGCAAATCAATGTGAGGCGTATGCAGGGAAGGGATATTGTGAGATACATGAGAGAACGGAAGTTATGTGCAAGGTGCGCGAAAGCTTGGGAGAGAGTAGGAGATGAAGTAAGAACTCAAATGAATGTTCTAATCTCGACGGTGCATCTGCAGACATTTCTGGTAGTCCTTGGCCGCAGAATGGAGGTTGGGTAGAAATTCTTGCGGATTTCACAAGCAGCGGACACGAGTCAATGGGGTCACTTGACATCACAAAACATAGGAAGTGTGACTCAATAGAGAGATTTCATTGATGAAGTTGTGATCTCTCAAAAGGAGTAAAGGATGAAGACAGCATAGGTTGACGTCAAATCAAACCCTTCCGATAAGCCCCCATTCCTGATATCCGCTCATATCCATGATTTCGCAAGTTGTAGTCCTTCCATCAAACACCGATTGGTCGATCTCGTACTGGGCAGTCGGACGTTCGTTGTCGATTGGTTGGATCGAGGTGCTTTACATGACGACGCACCAGCAGGACTCGTCACAGCCGCAGCAGTCGCAGGCCTCGCCGCAAGAGGTCTTGATGGGCTTGGGCTTGATGATGGAGGAGACGGTGCTGCCTGGCATTTTGATTGTGGATTGGGTTTGTGTGGTGATTTGAATGTAGTCTGCAGAGGGTAAAGTCAGCAAACCCGATCTCAGATAGCAATTGAGGAAATGGAGATATACTCACTTGTTGTAATGCCTTGGGGGCTTGGAGAGTGTCTCTGGCGGTCGTTGGTATCGAAGTGTTGAGCAGTTGTTGGAATGAAGAAGAAGAAAGAAGACAGGAGCAGTGAGCGGGGCCGGGCTTCTTATCTACGTTGCGGAATGTCCACCGCCCCTTCCGCTTCCCTCAGACAAAACTTAGAGGTGCAGCCAGCCAACCAGCGCCCATGCCCACCGACAGCCCCAGACGCGACTGACCGCTGCAACACTTCCACGTAGCCAATCCCCTTTATGACAGTTGCTCAGCCACTTCTATCCATGATTACGAGTGAATCGCACCAATACGCGCACGCGGCCCTCCACATGGATGCGTTCGAATGCTGCGTGTCATGCCCCATTATTCGGCTGGCTCTGGCGGCGTAACGCTTTTTCAGCTCGGGATAAGCTGGCTAAGCTCATTTCACTCGCAATCAAGCCTTTTAGCGGACTTGGCGATCCGAATTCAGGGCGAATCAAGGATGGCTAAGCTCAACTAAGCTTTCTTGGATGCGGTGAAGATCACGGACCTGGTGAGGGATTATCTCAGGGCAGGGATTTACCCTTACGTCACAGGTGCTGGACGAAGATGAGGACTGATAAAGGGTCCATGCAGCACTGAAACTGTTCTATTTGGCTTCATCATCGTCTTCATTAAAAGTGGAAAGGGAGGCTGATGAGTGCGGCCAATACTACTATGTTCGTAATGCAATTCGTCATAGCCGGGTCCAAATGTGGCTGTGGCACCACGAATGAAACGACAAGGAGATGAAACCCACAGTGTGTGGGCCACATGCAGGTCGCGTCTTCTTTCCTGGCTGAGTATCACCTTTCTCCATTTTAATTCCAGCTCTCGAAACTGTGGCAGTGCTGCTGCACGCATTTCATCCTCTTCATTTGGACACGCCGACCCAAGGACCTTAGAGCAGCAAGGCTTCGTTCTAGACTGGGTAAGATATAGCTCAATCGGGCCGCATCTTTAAAATGTTTTTCCTGGAGCTAATTCTACAATCCGTCTTATTGCCTCACCGCATGTGCATTAGACCCTTGCTCAGCTGAGGTTTGGCCTAGAAGCATCCATGCGCTGATATCACTCCAACAGCTGTTCTGTGCTTCTTTGCTACTTCCCAGGAGTGTAACATAGCACATTGCATAGCGATTTCTTACGGCTGTCATAGTCTGGATCACCATCCTTCTCATCCTCCATAAGGTTTCATCAAACGAGCTGGCATACGAAAAGGATCCGAATAGTCGACGAAGCGCTGTGAAGGATCACCAATGGCGGAACACGCAACGAAACATCACTGTACTTTAGACGTCGAAGTAATCTTCCGTCGAGTATATGATTTCTACGGAGTACCTCGCGGAAGATAACGAGGGAACACGTGACATGGGAGATTTCCGAATCAGGAAACCACGATCGTAACCACCCCCATGGTGTGAGGACAAATGCGCACACGCCCGACGACGTCCTGTAGCTTTCAGCACGCTGAAGTCTTCTCTCGGAGAGTCAACTCATCCCCCAAGACTTCATTCGGTATCTGAAGTAACCGCATTGAGCACCAGCAATCATGACTATTGCCAGGTTGTCAGACACCTGACACTTTTGAGGAACCAAGCCATTCGAGGTGATAGAGTCTGGCCCAACAGGGACACGAAAAGCTCCTGCTTAACATCGAACGTACTCACTTCCTCTTTCAGTAATACTTCACGCTACAATGCTAGAGCATGCTTTCCTCCTGCTCTTTCCAAGATGGTAGGATATTCACCTCAGCATTTCCACTGTTCTTTTTTCGACTTTCCTCCACCAATACCCCATTATTGACATAATCAAACATTTACTCAACTTACCCGTCACTCGTTTTCAGGGTTAACTCATCCCACATACCACAACTTCTACAAATCCTCTCGCTCGCCATGGCTCTCAAAGTCCTCAAGAAACTCTTACGTACGAACAAGAGCCGAAGAAAGAATCGAGACGAAGCAACCGAGCCTTTCCCAAAATTCAGGCGCGCTCACGACCCATTTGCGAGCGAGAAATACAGGAAGAGCCCAGTGCCCAGAAGTTATACTGATCCTATGGGCCCAGTTCCCACCGAGTACCAGGATACTGCCGAGGCCATAGTTCAAAACGCCGCGAAAAACATTCGCAGAGTTAAGGGTTGGCAACAACTCAAGCGCCCTCACTCTCCAGATAACCTGGTAGGCACCTCGAAGAAAGTCAAGCGCTCTCCACCCACCGAAAATCTGGAGCCCAAGCCACCACGACACCTTGCCCGCTACAGCGAGCAAGGCACACGAACACCCAAATACTTCACCTGTAACTACGAAGCTATTTCGCACCGTCACTCGATCCCCAGCCGCCTAGCCAAGAGGAATGCCACATTCCGCCTCGCCGACATCCAGCGCGAACTCAACACGCAAGGAATCTATCTTACACGCCACGTAGCCGAGACAGAGAGACTTCGCGCCATGATCCGAGCTCAGCAGCAGAAAGACAGGATCAGAGATGGGGATCACAATATGGGTCTGGACGCGGCTCGAGATGCGTGGTATTATGGCTCGGATGGGTGGAATGGAGCGCAAGAGTTGGGGTTTCTTCATGCTTATGGTGTCATGCCTGGGTTTGTGAGAGAGCTTGGTGAGTTTTCTTTCCTGAGCACATCTCCCATTTTGGGGGGTTGGGTGAGATGACCTGATAAAGTCTTTGTTTTATCTAGATGGTCGAGCCGAACGAAAAATCGTGCACACCATCAACGCGGGTTCCTTCTGGCGACTGAGAGGCAAAGACGCAACTCCCGACGATGTCTGGACCGCGTACCTCAGCTTTCTTCGTCGAGCGGTTGAAAACCTCAAAAAAGGCATTACGAACATAGAGAAAGATCCAGCGCTAAAGCAAAAGACGAAGGAGTTCTGGGGTTTACATTTTTATTACAAGGATAGGCTTGAGGCGCGGCAAAAAAGGGAGGGAAAGGCTCCTTGTTCGCTTAAGTTTGAGGTGAGGACGATTGCTGAGGCGGAAGTTGTTAGGGAGACTGAGAAGACGGGGAGGGATATTGTGAAGGAGGAGTCTGATGGGGAAAATGAGAGTTGATTGTAAGTTGGGGAGGACGGGAGGACGGATTCACGATATCACTCGGCGAGGCACTCTTCGGGCTTGTCTCGTTTTTCGTAACTTTGATTATCGGGTAACAGGCCATCGTTCTTTCATTAAATAGAGTCTAACGAATCAATCGAATGACTTTAAAATTCGAGAGGAAAAGGATATCAATTTCGTAATCATCCAACCCCGGAACCAAATCGAAAGGCAAAGAAAAGGCAACCGATCTCATTCCACTCTACCCACTCTCCGTCTAAACCATCTTCCACACAAACTCTTTCTCCAACTTCGTCCCATGCAACAAAGGCTCCACCGCCATCTTCACCATGTAATCCCGCCCCTTGAAAAACCAAACCAAAAGATTCGGCGCCTTCCACCCAAACACAGCCCCGACACCCCCTGCACTTCCAATCGGCACAACCATCATCTCCTTATGGTTAGGCTCGTACAATCGATCCGCGCCGCTGGGCTTCGCGTTCGGAGCACGCGAGCTCCAAGCCTCGAGATCCCGCTTCATGTTCGTTACCATGACGGGGAGCGCATCTTGGATGTCCAGGACGCGGTTTAGAGAGTACGAGGATACGTCGCCGAGGGCGTAGACGCGCGGACCGGCTTCGTCGACACGCAGGGTTTGAGGATTGGTCCTTAGTTTGTTCTTGTCGTTGAGGAGGGTGCGGGGAATGAATGATGTGTTGGGAATAACACCCATGGTGGGGAGGTAGAGATCTGTTTCTAGGGTGTCGCCTTTGTCAAGGGTTACCGTTGTGTGGCTTCCGGAAGCCGATGGTGCGGCGTTTACAACGCGGCGGCTGTATACGACGTCGACGCCCAGTTTTTTCAGCTTCTTCTCGGCGAGGGCGCCGCGTTTTGGCAGGAGCGTGGGTAGGAGGTGGGATTCGGAAGTTATGAGCGTTACTTTTGCGACGGGAGTGGGCGTGCTAAACCAGCCTGGTTTCCCGTTTAGGAATTCGCCGATCTCGCCGGCGGTTTCGACGCCTGTGGGTCCACCGCCGGCGATGATGATGTTTTTGGAGCCGGCGATCTGTTTGGCGAGGGTGTTGATGGCTTCTTTACTCTCTTCCGAGGTGCCGTGAAGAGAGTGTGCTGCTGATGGGGTGCGGCTTCCTGTGGCGACGATGAGAGCATGATAGGCGATGGATTGGGGTGCATCGATAGCATGTGGGTTTAAAGACACTGTTCGAGAGGAGGTGTCGAGCCCTGTGGCTGTTGCATGGATGAAGGTGAAGAGGTTCTTGGGGTATTGCTTGAAGCCATCAACAATCGGTCTGAAGATCTTGTCCTGAGCCATGCGGGATGGATCGGCAATGGCTCGGGGCGATGCTATACGGAAGAAGAAGTCGGAAGATGAGGAGATGAGGTAGACGTGGTAGGCCCCATCATTCTTGGCTTGGAGAGAAGGAATGATGTGCTTGAGGACGTAGTGGGCTGAGTTGATGCCGGCACTGGAACCGCCCAGGATCACGATGTTTCGCTGTTCTGCCATAGTGTTGAAGTCTTGGTTGGGTGGTCTAGGCTTCGAGAAAGTTACAGGAAAGAGGACTATGTGAGATTCAAGACGCGGAGGAAACAACTGCCAAGATATATAGGAAGCCGCAAATTACTCAACTTACAAATGCGTGCATATGCCTGCTGCCATGTATCATCAGGACGAAAACATGCTCCGTGCGGATTGATCTTCTTAAAGGATGCCATTCGCCAGAATGCTCGTATCCCGCATTCTTTGTCCGAAGTTTATCGGCCGAGAGAGGCTTAGCAGCCTGAGTGTTGTCGTGATTGGGTTCGATGGCTGACAAAGTCCTTTCGGACCCCGGATGGACGTCCTTCCCGGATCCGTCTTGGCAGGAACGTTGATTGTAAATCGATCACGTGTTCGGCCTTTGAAGACCAAACACCTGGGTATTGATAATGCAAGTTGGAGGACAGAAAAGGAGCCAAAACCGTGGAGACAGCTGTATACTTGGTGGAACTACAGTATTTGTCCTTGTCCTCGACTGCTGTGCTCATTGATTGAGCAGTCAGAGAACTTGATTGACACCCTGGACCGCAAGAACGAGGACGATTATTGTGTTTGCCATAACTCATCTATTGTAGTTTTGTTACTTTAGCTTGCGCTTATCTTCCCATCCAATCCATTCTTTGCGTTCCATATGCCTGAATTCAAATCCACGAAACTCCAAATCTGCAGTCTCTAGCCAGTCGGACGCAACATGCTCATGCTGATATATGCAAATGGTATCTATGCAAACGAAAAAGGGAACAAATGAGATTGTACGCAACAAGAGAAGACGACATGCACCCACGCAAGTCAAGACAGCTATCTCTCATTGTTCTCGACTTCTTTGGTGTATCTCACGAAAGCTTTCTTGTGCACCTGGAAGATATTAGCGAAGAAAACCGAATGGTGACTTGGGGCACAAACCAAACCAGCAAATCGGCCATCACTTAGCACACAAATGTACCTCAGGCCCAACTTGACAAAGCATTCGTAGACAAGATCCATGGGTGAGTGAATATCGAGCGAGACGGGTGTAGGGTCGATATACGTGGTGAAATCAGTGGGATCATTCTCCTCGTCCTCATCTCCGCGAGTGTTCCACTGAACATGTGTAGACATCAAACAAAGACTATTGTCCTCGTTCTCAAGCTTATCTAACGCGAACTCGAGATCTGGGCCGGGAATAAGACCCACGAGAATGCGGTCGCGGAGAATAGGTAGACCGCCATCAAGTTTGCCTGCCATGTGAAGCAGATCTATTTTGGATCGAAGTACTCTGGCAGGAACAAGCGGTGAATCTGAAATATCAATGGTGTCCTCTTCGCGCACACGAGGTGTAATGTCGCCAAGCTCGCCAGTAAAGACAGGCCGGACTTTGTTATCAAGGAACGGATAGTGGTTCATATCCGTCAAGAGATCCTGAGACTGTTTAGTTGCATATTATATGTAAGCGCATAGAAGGACTTACATAAATGCTGAGAGGTTCTAGAGCGTCTGCTGTCCACTTAGCTACTAGAATGCCAATGGAGAAAGGCAGGACATGATCCAAACTGCCTGTAAGCTCGAAGAGAATGACCGCAAGCGTAACCGATAACCTGGTCACCCCGGTCATTGTTGCACCAGCCGCTACCATGGCGTAGACACCTGGTACAACACAAGCTTCAGGGCTACCATCTATATGACAGTTTCCAAATAATCCACTGCTAGAATAGTTGAGGGCAAGCCACTGCACAATGTGACCTACGATCCGGCCCATAAGACCACCAACAACCATAGAGGGCACGTAAATGCCCGCGGGAACTTTGATACCAAAGGTAATCACAGTGAGAAAGGCTTTGATAACGAATGCAATAGCCAATGTCCACAAAACGGTGGGAATCCGTTCCACTGTAGCACAAAGACCATCTCCAGTGTCTGTGAACGTATCGCAGGGGCTGGCTAGTTCGAACAGAAGCTCAGTGACTGGCAATTTCGTGTACCGGTTCCAAAAGCTTAGAAGTCCAGTGATCAAAGCCACCAGAAATACTTCAAGGATTGGCCACTTCTTAATCGTTGGGATTCGACGGAATGAGCGGGCCCAGAACCTGGATGCTTTGATGAACAAAGCTCCTAGGAGACCGCCAAGCATCCCGATCAGGACAAAAGCTACCATTTCGAAAGAATGCCAGTCGGTAAGGTAGCGGACCTCAAACAATACTATCTTATTAGTACCATAGGGATTTAGAAATTTCAAGAACAGAGCAGCAGCCTGATTATGTCAGTTCGCTGAAACAGTAATGCAGTCAAACGCTTACAATGCAGCAAAAAAAGGTGCGGAATAGCGTTTTCGGCGGGAAGTAGTAGCTGACTTCTTCCAAACTAAACAAGACTCCGCCAATAGGCGCACCAAAGGCGACGGCTACGCCACTGGCAGCGCTAGCGCTGAGCACTTCTCTGCGCTTTCCATCGTTGTGATGATACTTGGAGAAAAAACGACTTGCAATATTGCCAATGCATGTAGCGATGTGAACGTAGGGGCCTTCTTTACCGAGACTAAGCCCCGAAGCAACACTTAGAATCAAAGCAAATGTTTTGATAATGAGTGTTCTCAATCCGAGATAACCGTGAAGAACAAATCCGCTCAGAATGACTCGAACCTCAGCAACACCGCTGCCTGCGGCAGAGTAGAAAACCATGGGGGGATGACGGGAGGACTCCTCATATCTTGATGCTGGACTGACGCTGCGTTTGTTTCCTTCATCATCGTGGTAAGCTTGTAAGACCTCAGCACCAAGATTTTCGTCGAGGGTTGACAACGAAACTGCAGATGGAATGACTGTCTTCGAAGTCAAGGTCAAGAAGCAGGATGCCATGGAAAGGACGATTACGGAGATGACATAAGTAGCAAATTGCGTCGCTTGATCATCCAGCTTATCACTCCGAAGAGCTCTTGACCAGTGTATCCAATTATCGCAAATAGTTGCTCCTTCACAGCAACTTGTCTTACTCCTATACCACCCCGTCTTACAGAATCCTGATTTATAGTCGAACAGAGTCCTCTCGGTTACGTTTACGAAGTATGCGACTGAAGCCGTGAGACAACCAATGATGGCGACCACGATCCAACCATGCGCCCCATCGAACCATGCTTGTAGTCTTCCCCGAATGTCTTTCCGGCTTCGAAGAGTTTTGAGGCGAAACGAGTCTGCAATAGCATCATGGATCCAATCTATGGAAGTGAACTGATCATACCACACGCGGTCGTTACGCCAGAAAGAATTGGTAGTTTCGTGTAGGCTGTTCTCTGGGCAACACGTGTTAGCTTTGTACAAGCCAAGATAAGGCACTTCGCAGTGTACCTAGGGCCCGTCTTTCTGTACTCAAGGCATTTACTAGCCGCTGGCTAAAGTTCCGACTGATGGAACCGGCACGACTGTGGTATCGAGATCTTTGACTGCCTTGTCTAGCTAAATGTGGTGGAGGCGTTCCTGGCATGGACGCAGGCATGCTTGTATAATGTCTCGAAGATCCATGAGGATTCCCCAACAAGCCTGATCGTTCTGTAGCGAGATAACCAGACAGATCTAAATCAGATCCACGAGGTTGGCGGATCTTGCGGAGAGTGGTAGGCGAAGTCGGTGTGGTGCTGCTATAAGTATCATGGTGTTCCGATGAGTCCAAATCCTCCCCATCATCGCCATCATGGCTGCCTTGCTCTATACTTTGGTATGAGATTATTGATTTGGGCATCGTAGGCGTCTGGGGGAGAGACGATCAGTATCTAGTCGGAAGCTCGAGATCAGCAAAGGTACGAAGCGTCGATGGTGTTGGAAAAGTAAGTTGGCCCAAAAGCGTATTCAGCATCGCGGAGAGCTAGGTCATCTGAAGAGCGCACGTTGGGGAGTCATGAGGCCAGCGTGCTATGAGGGTGGCTCATCTGGTTTCAGACATTTGGAGGCCAAAACTAAGGTGCTTACTTACCGAAAGAACATGTTCCGCTGCAACGTGCAAGCCACCGAACAAGTTGCTGTTGGTGTAGAACTCGCAAAGACTGTGTACAGTAGAACTATCGAAGATTCATATTGTGCAGCGACGATAAAAGGGCCAAGGCCACTATTACAGCGTGTGACCTCGGTGAGAGGTCGGTGTTGTCGTGTTTGCTGCCGCTGCTCGCGCTGCCTGGCGGCACGTCATGTTTTCAGGGTCCAAAACCTGCAGCTAAATTCTTCTGGTTACCTTCATGGAACGTCTATCGCCGGCAATCTTCCTGGTGGTCTTCAGTCGACCTTCCTTTCACCCATCTGCAACGATTTGCAAGTACTTCCTGAGCGCCAGTACAACTGCCTTAACATTCCCTTCTCTTTATTCATAGCTGACTCCGGATACGTCATACTCGAAGCAAATAGTTCCGAGTGTAGTTTTGGCCAGTCTGCTGCAATTGATACGAGCCGCAGGACTAGTATATCCTGCGAACGGTGAAGCATTTCCTTAATTAAGTCATTGGCTTGTGCTCAAAAAGACTTTCTTCCTGCTCTCTTGCGCGGAGTGCAGCCATTTTATCAGCATCTGGATTGCGTTGGCAACCTTTTCATTTCAGATTCTCAACCACAGTACATCAATATTCGTATCCGCATGCCATGGTAAGTGAAACTGCAGTGATAGACCTTCGGTTGCTAGCAAATGACGACTAGATGTAACAGCCTGCTCTTTGGGAGCAATTTCTTCTGTTCGGGGACTCCATCACACAAGGATCAGGCGCACAAGACCGAGGGTTTGGCTTTGCTCCAGCTTTGCAAGACGCATATATTAGACGCCTCGATGTTGTCAATCGGGGTTTTAGGTACCACAATCGATATGTATTCTACATACGTGACTAATCGGATATAGTGGCTACAACACGGCAAATGCTTTGAGGGTTCTGCCAAAAGTTATTCCGTCCCCAGAACAAGCCCGGATTCGATTTCTTGTACGCAATTTCTTAGCGGTTTTACACTGAATAGGAGACATGGGAGTTGACGGGCGTAGATGATCTTCTTCGGGGCGAACGATGCAGCCTCGCCGCGACCAGAGAAGAGCCAACATGTTACTCTTGCTGAATACAAGGAAAACCTGATCAAGATCATCACACATCCTCTCGTAACGGCTCACAACCCACGGATTATACTCGTTGCGCCGCCCCCAGTCAACGAACATGCGACGGGCTTTGACAAAGTTTCGAGAACTGCGCCGACTACAAAATCATATGCGGATGCTGCCTGTGAAGTTGGTGACAAGCTTCAAGTCCCAGTACTTAACCTCTGGAAAGCATTCATGTCAAAGACAGACTGGACTGTTGGGGGACCCATCCCCGGGAGCTCGGACGTCAACAAATGTGATATATTAGATGGACTTATGCATGATGGTCTGTCTGGGTCAGACAAAACAATGACAAAGCTGACGCTTGATAGGCCTCCATTTCAATCCAACGGGCTACCGCATCCTCTACGATGAGATGATGAAGTTGATAGCTAAAAATTGGCCTGAGCAGCTACCCGAGAAGTTAAGTCCGATTCTTCCTCTTTGGGACAATGTGGCTGCATGGGATGTATTAGAGTAAATCACACGAGGTGTCATAATTCATCGTTTTCAGAGGGTGGGTCTCGGCCTACTACCTTCTTTACCACCAGCGTACAAAGCCGCTTCAGACCCCGGGAACGGCATGAAAGCACGTTGCCATCCTTAAGTTTAGTCAGAACGGATTGCTAGGATAGAATCTATATAGGTAACGTACGGCTGTGGAAGTCCGCAATACGATGAACAATGACACCCATGGTGAATGGAAACATTACAGCATTAGTATGCGATATCGGCGGGGGTGATTGGATAGGTACATATGCAAGTATCGCATGTTAGAAAGCAAATATTTCATCGACGTCGTGGGGAAAGGGGAGGATATCCGTTCATGGAGGCATTTGAGCGGCAAACGCAATAGACTCAGCATGGCTTCAAATAATGATGTTTGAATTTAAAAAGCATGTGATAAGCTTCACCATGTTTGATCGTCAATGTAACTACCAGGATAAATAATATCCGGGTGTTGTTGATATTGATTCCCAGATACCAGTATCGCAACCAGCCCTGTCGGAATTTTAGCGCTTTATGGAGAACTGATCCAAAAAGCGGCACGGTCCCTCCCTTGAGTCCCATTCACTGTGAATGTGCATTAACTCGGTATCAAACCCGCAGTTCTACATATTCCTTCCCGTCGGGCACTTGAATTCCCTTTCAAAAGGGACACATATCCGCTCTTCGTCGATGCTCTTGGTGTGATACCCCTCGAAGCTGCCCGCGCGTCCATCGCCCATCCCACTACCTATCTAGGTACCTGCCGACAGAAATTATAACTTTCCGTCTTACTCCCATACAGCCCTCAACTGTCCGTCTCCTACCTCATACGTCTCGTTCGTTTCCAACTTCGTCCACGACCCGTGTATTGAATGCGCTAAACGCCTGCGTCCGGAAATCTCAACATCATCGCAAGCAACAACACCACTTTCAGTCCCCCTTGCAAGCTTCCCTTCTCAAACCCGCTCTCCCCCACGCAGCGGCTGAATACAAGGAATTTGTCTAAGAATTGAGGCATACAAATTTGCAGGTTTGTGGCAGCCAACGGCTTTGCCGTTTGTCTGGGTCTTGGTGACGGAGGAGAGCTGGTAGGGGTTTGCTTGTCCCGGGTCCTTGAAGAACAGAAGGTTTGTCTTTCCACTCTCCAGAAGGACTAAGGGATGCGACGTCCTTTCAATGGATCCGGAGAGCGTTGCATTCACTCCTCGTGACGACTTCTGGCGCTTTCAAAGCGACATGCTCCGCGTTCAACAAAGTCACGCAGAACTCGCAGATCGAGTCTCGCGCTTAGAACGGCGACACGATGAGGATACGAAACTGAAAAACCTCTGGGGGACCTCCTCGCCTTTTCCCTCAGTCTTGGGTGGCACTCCGCAACAAAGTCAGTGTTTCAGAAAGTCCAAGTTGAACATTGCTAATGTATGTTCTAAAGTGCCCCTACAACATCCTCCCTCTGAACCCTTTTCCAGCTTCGATGATCACTCAAACAATCTTATCGGCAATCTTCAACTTGATGCTGATGATGAGCCTCGACGTATGGGTGCAGCATCCCGGGCAAATAGTGTCCGTTTTGATGAAAGTGCTAATCAAGGACACTGGGCGCATGCATCCAGAACTTCCTTGGACTTAATACCCCGCACAGGAAGCGGATTAGGTGGGCATTCGATGTCTGAGCGGAGCTATTCACATAAGTCGGATGGCCGACAGAGCTCAGCAGGCCATTCAGTGCATTCCGCAGCTTCTGGCCGGGCGAATAGCCTGACTGGATATGGACTCAACACAACCTTGGAGCCTCCAGGTCTTGCCCCCGGTCTCTTCATTCTAGGCTCTGTCCCTGCGATCATTCGGTGCTGGCTCAATACGAACTTCAAACATGATTCGCTTCTATATGCTGCCGTTTGCAGTGGTTCATACACCTCCTATCTGGACATTCGCATCATTGGTCATCTCGGCTTTGAAGATCAAATTCGACAAAGTGACGACGGATCAAGGAAAATTAAATTGTCTGTCTACCTCCCGGAAGCCGTTCCACTGACAGCGTCATCCCGATCGAGCAGCCCGGCGCCTCAGTTACCTTCATTGACCGTTGAGTTCACAGTGATTGATCGAGAAGACCAAAACAAGGATACGAAAGCTATTCAAATTTTTCTCGGGAGCGACCTCCTCCGTGCTCACAATGCTGACATACTTTTGTCTTCGAATCAGGTAACATTATATGATGATGAACGCAGCAAGCTGCAGATTCCCTTAGTAAGACCTGAAGATGATCGCACTTTCAAGTCATTATATATTACTAGTGGATTGCCGATTCAATCGAAGCAGCAAGATGACGTCGTCACTAAACCTGTAATTGATTCTAAAGCACCCTCTGCTCCTGAAGCTTCCACGTCAGGCGTCCATTATCAACAATCCGGAGCAAGTACGACAAAATTCAATGGCAGTGTTGTCACAGCTGGCTCTGAAGATAGTGGTTCGACAGGTCGCCCAAGCCTCGAGCATCGACCTTCCCTAGGCCTTAATACGACTCGGACCGAATCAAAAGAAGAGGCCGAATCTAGTCCGGCAGGTACCTTAGCCTCGAGGTCGGGAACTTCACCGGCTATCTGGAGCAATTGGAGACGGGAGGGTGAAAAATCAAATTCTATGGACTGGGCTAACGCGAGCAAAACCGCCACTTCGACTTATCAGCGCAGAGATACGGGCATTAAAGTGTTGAAACCAGTGAAAGCTGGATCTCGCACACTGTCGAGTAGCACTCATACTTCTTCGCCCGTAACAGGGCAATCGCGTTACTTCGACGATGGTCGACGCAGGACGAGTACGACTGCTGCAAGTGATGCTTCTGAGCCCCAGTTAAAGAGGTCTGTGTCTGGCGACAAACCATCAGGCGGGAAAGAGAACACGCCGGCTTTGACCAAGACACGGTCTGCTAATCCAGTGGGAGGGGCTTCGGCATTTGCCTGGTTGAATAGTGGTGGGCATCCGAAGTGACCGCTGATCCATAGCAGGAAGTTTCGGCACCGGTTGGCATGGTTCTGGCGTTTGCTCGGTATGGAATCGTGGATGGCTTTCCAGATGAACATCGGCAAAACGCATGACTCCCCCAGTACATGAGATAGTGTGGCTGGAACATCGACAGAAAGGATACCCTAAGGCATTGAGCAGAGTATTAGAGGCTACCCTGTATATCAGGCGGAGGGAAGCCTGCTACATTGTTTCCGGACACTATGGTCGTCGATATCATCAGCTCGGTGAATGAATGATAACAAATACTTGGAGTGCCATGCAATGACATCGTGTTGATTTTGAAATACACTTCAACGCCATAACAAACGTCTTGAATAGGGCTTTAACATTGGGATGCGCATAGTCAAGCGCGTATGTACGGCAAATTGACGCGCACGACGCGTAAGAAGTAGCAGCTGAAGTTGACAGGCAGCGCTGTGGCGGTGAAAGCTGACTGTCCTTTCACTTTCCGAAGTGCTCTGCCAAGCCCGATGCGTTTTTGTTCGTGGGAAAGAATCAGGCTGACAGGCAGGAGAATCTTCACCACACTCACCCTACGTTCTGCTCCCTTCGACTCGCCGTCAAGTGCTCCTGAAGTGGCGTTGGTCAGCCGCCCCCACCGTCGCTATATGATCTGTTCGCCCCTTGGTGGTGGTGTTTGATTTTACAAGGCTGACGGCGGCCCCGGCAAACTCCGTACCAGCAGACAAAGTTCATGTCACTTTTCCCTCACACAACACAGCCTTACAACAGCTACGTCCATTGAACCTCATCACACATGCGCCACGCCCTAATAGCACTTCCACCACGGTAGCAACCCGTTAGCTGGCGCAGACGTCACGCGTTTCCCTCCACTAGCTGCCTTTCTGCCTGTCCTTGGAGCTTCATCGGCTCCACAGGTCGGCCGTCACCCTTCACGACGGCTTCCACAAAGAAGCGCAAGCTGGCACCTTCCGGACATACAGAGAATCACCAACGAGGACCAGATAGCCTGACAAATTCACTGGATGAGGCACCTGTTTTAAACTCGCCACAGTCCTCCCCCTCCATCGGCCTCCGAGCTTCAACTTCTCCACCACGATACCTACCACCACATCTACACGACGAGGTTCGTGAAGCATATCAGGAATCCAGCATATCTTCGAAAGACAATACAAGCAGTGCCTCGAGCTCTCCCAGCGAGGCCTACTCCAAGCTTTCATTAGAGAACCCTGGGAACATGTCTGGGGTTCAGGACAGGCGGAATCCAACAACAGAAGGTACAACTGCAGGGTCTGACCAACCGAGCCAGCCCACCGTAAGAGCCCCTCCCCGACCATCCTCTCCTGCGAAACGACCAGCTTCCGATATGGAGGACACCGAGAAGGACCACATGGACGTCGATCCATCACCACAAACATCCGCGGAGAACAGACAAGGCAGCGGACAGGACAGCCTTCGGCCGACAAAACCCCGTTCAACACGGTCGGTTGCTGGCGATCAGAACAGCGTACGGGCAACATCAGTGGATATGATGGATGATCGAGGTTCTTCTGTCACGAACGGTGCAAGCGGAGCAAGCTCGGATACAACCTCGGTTTCGAATCAAGAATCACTCGCAACGAGCATTTCTACCAACAGCTGTTCTCCGTCTTCAGGACCCGCAGGTATATCTTCTGATGGAGGGGTTACTGGAGCTTCGGCGCTTCCCACCATTGATGAACAAGTCGCGAAGGTGATGCAGCTCTACAATCCCTTGCCTGCGGAGGGGTCCGAGGGATTTCTTGTTTCACAACATTGGCTCGAGCGAGTGTTCGCCAGAAGCTCAGAAAACATACGGTCCCCAGAGCAATTTCCGAAATCCGCCACTGAAGGGGAAATCGGACCTGTGGATAACTCTAATCTTGTCAACGAAGGTGCATTAGGCGATGATCTTGCAGACGAGCATGGTGAAGAATTTATTCCACTCAAGCCAGGATTGTCCATAAACCAAGATTTTGAGGTTCTTCCACAAGAGGCTTGGGATTTGATTATCCAGTGGTATGGCCTGAAAGAAGGATCGCCAATAATCAGGCGTTACGTTCATAATACGGCTCCCCAGGGTGCTATGGAGAACCTGATCTATGAGATCTATCCACCGATTTTTACCATTCGCAAACTTCGAAATGAATCTGCCGGAATGACCACACAAATACTGCAAGAAAACCAAAAAATAGGCCCGAGGATAGTTGCAAGTCGGAGCGAGCTATTTCAACGTTTCTTGCAGCATGCGAAACGAGCCGCAGGTATTGAAATGGCGACAAAGATTCAAGTATGGAGGGTTCTCAGTGTCGAAACCACCGAGGAAGCTCAGCCAACGTCTGGCATGTTGACTCCGGACTCTTCCCCTCGGGCGGGGTCTCCCGCTCCAGCCACAGCGAGGCAGCAGCGGCCTCCTTTATTGATAGACGTAGCAAGTTTCACTGCCCTTGCAGAAGGCACGCAGCGGGAGAAGGTCACTGGTAAAGACGAGACCGCGAATGAGAAATATAATGGACATCTGGATCTACAAACAGCTGGGCTTGCAGAAGATCAAGTCCTAATTCTAGAGGAACAGATTGGCGGACCCGGCGGAGGAGAATATGTCTCGGATACAACAAGGAAGGCCGCGGTCAAAAACGGCATCCTGTTGGGTAATGGCAAGACCGGAACAAAGATGCAAAATAAAGGACTTCAGAGCAACGGGAATAGCGGTAGGAGTAGTCCAACTGCATCAGGCCCAGTGACTCGCGGCAGGACTCGGAGAGACGGACGAACGAAAGGCACAGTAGGACTGACTAACCTGGGAAATACCTGTTATATGAACTCCGCACTTCAGTGTATTCGGAGTGTTGAGGAGCTAACGTTCTATTTCCTTCGTAAGTGTAACCACTCACCAATCATGCATATGGCTGATTTCGTCGCAGATGACAGGTACAAGAAAGATCTCAACCCTGGTAATCCTCTTGGTCACGGTGGCTCCATAGCGAAGGCGTACGCTGGGTTGCTTGGGGCAATATATGATGACGCCGGTCTCACCGCATTTTCTCCTAAAAACTTCAAAATCGCCCTTGGTAAAGCTCAGCCATTATTTTCTGGCTACGGACAGCAAGATTCGCAAGAATTCTTGAGCTTCCTGGTGGATGGCTTACATGAGGATCTTAATAGGATATTAAAGAAGCCCTACGTCGAAAATCCCGAGTCTGATGACAACACGGTTAACAATCCTGAGGCTATCAAAGCACTTGGCGAGAAATACAGAGAAATCCACCATGCTCGCAACGATTCCGTGGCGACTGACCTTTTCAATGGATTTTACAAGAACACGATGGTTTGCCCGGATTGTTCCAAAGTCAGCATCACATTCGATCCATTTTCGCTCCTCACATTACAGTTGCCAATCGAACAGACATGGCAACATACTATCATGTTTGCTCCCCTCCACGGACGGCCTATCTCGATCGACGTCGACATTGACAAGAACGGGACCATTAAAACGCTGAAAGAATACATTGCGAAGCGCATTTCTGGCCTTCAATGGAACCGGCTGATGGGTGCTGAAATCTACAGCCATAAGTTTTATCGGACACTTGAAGACTCAAAGACCATCGCAGAGTCAAACATTCAACAACGGGATGACATTGCTTTCTATGAATTGGATGATGTACCCACTAATTTCCCGCCTCCAAAGAAGAAGCAAAAGGTTAAATCGTCGTATTATAGCTGGAACAATGCGTCTTCAGATGATGATATTCCGGACTCAGAGTCACCGCTTGGCGATAGAATGGTCGTTCCTCTATTTCATCGCTCTCAGAACCACAATTCATACTCTACCACGATGGGCTTGAAAACATGGCCTTCTTACATTCTGGTCACGCGAGAGGAGGCCAAGAACTACGATTCAATTCTTCGAAAAGTACTCGCAAGGATCGCAACGATGACTACACGCCCTATTTTGACAGAATTTAGTGATAATTACGGCTCCCTTGACCAGTCCCGAGCTGGCTCGGACACCGTTCTCACCACGGAAGAAGATGCCTCGTCTACCGAGGATCCTCGAATTCAGGATGGTTCTGTAGAAGGTGAAGAGAACATGGTGGAAGTTACAATGAAAGAGCCAGCAGAAACCCCTCCAGACCAGTCCATGGATGGATCAAACGCTGTGAGCTCACAGGTTCCCGAAATCCTGCAGCCGGGGAGCTTCATCCCGCCAGAATTCCGGAGACTCTTCGAAATGAAATACCTTCGTCCCGGCAAAGAAATGGTTCCGACTGGTTGGAGCACCATTGATCAAAGCAAGAATTATCCTACCATCCAGTCTCGAGTGCGCACTCCACCATCTCGGAGGTCTTCTCTAGAGTCCATTGATGAGAAATCTTCGTCTTCCAGCGAAGAGCCCGATGACACCATTCAGTTCTCAGCTACTGCTCAAGAATCACTTGACATCGCGAACGATAGCAGTGGTGAGGAGATGCCATCTATTGAAACCAACTTCAACCGTCCTGGACGGCATAGGAACAGCCGTAAGAATAAAGGTGAGAAGAAGAATAAAATGAAAACCTACTCGAAGAAGGGCAAGGGTCGCATTTCTGAGCAGCCAATAAGTTCATTTTCGGAACCTGACGCCGATGATGATCCTGCTCTGATTAGACTTGGAGAGGGTATCATCATTGACTGGGACAGCGGTGCTTATGAAGCACTTTTCGATGGTATTAATGAAGATGACACGCGAGGCATGGATACCGCTAAAGCCATGGAGACACTCGAGGATCCTGAGCTCCAAGAGAAACAAGCAAAACGAGCATTACGAAAGAAGAATGGCATCACGTTAGACGAATGCTTTGCCGAAACTTCCAAGAGCGAGATCTTGTCCGAGGAAAACGCGTGGTACTGCAACCGTTGCAAGGAACTTCGACGGGCTAGCAAGACATTGGAGATTTGGACAGCTCCGGACATTCTTGTCATTCACCTCAAACGTTTCAGCGCGAACCGTACCTTCAGAGATAAGATAGATGTACTTGTTGACTTCCCTATTGAAGGACTGGACCTCACTGGACGAGTGGGTATGCCAGAAGATAAGGACCTGGTATACGATCTTTTCGCTGTTGACAATCATTATGGCGGGCTTGGCGGTGGCCATTACACAGCATATGCGCAGAACTTTTTCGACAAGCAGTGGTACGACTACAACGGTAAGCTTCCTTCATCAGAACTTCGACTTGACTGGACTTAACATTTCGAATAGACTCCTCCGTAAGCCGCCGCAACAACCCCAAAAGCGTTGTCACAACAGCTGCCTATCTACTCTTCTATCGCCGTCGCTCGCCTGTCCCTTTAGGCCCTCCTTATCTTCAAAAGATCGTGGAGGCCGCCTGGAACCCCGACTCTGAAGAGAACCTTGAAGTCGACTCCCAGAACAACAGTCGGAATCCTTCGCGCTCGCCGGCGGGAAACGGCTCGCGCCTCGGCGACTCGTCCCGCAATGGGTCGTCGAGCGCTGGAATCGGAGCCGTAGTGGGTCCCCTGCGCGGGGGTGGTTCGCTTTCGGAAGGGACCACAGCAGGGAGTCTAGTACGGAGGGGAGTCGGAGCAGGAGTCGGGAGCCCGGAGGCAGGTGATGAAGACACCGAACTCGAGGATCGTGAACCTCTCCCAGGTTATACACCTCAAGATGAGGGATACGCAGATGACGAGGAACCAGATGTCATGACCGGGTATGGTGGATTCACCAATATCGAGGATATCTATGCGCCTTTAACTCAATACCAGAATCCAGTTTGGGATTTCTCGAATATCAACGCGGACAAGCGGGATGAGGAGGATGACACTTACGGAGACGCAGCATCCGATGCACCTGAGGTGGGATCCAATGGTGGCGATGAACTCCATAATCGCCTTCTGGAGGACTTCGGAGATGATTTGGGCACGAGGCCGGGAATGACTACTCCCTTGAGTGGTGGCGAGGATGAAGATATGCCGACGCTTGTGGGTGATCCAGCTTTGAGTGTAGAGATGGATGAGCCCGTGGCAGAGGTTAGGCTTGATCCGGCTGAGGGCGAGGGCGAGGACGTGCATGCGAAGAAGGACTAAGGAAAGTTGGACCCTCAGGACCTTTTACATCCCCTACAATGATCTCAACCCTCTGTTTTCTTTCCATTCCTTCCCTATCAAACCATTATAGCGAAGCAGGGCTTTCGTAGAAGTCACCCTTGTATGACATCTCAAGATTCGCATTCTTCCACCTACCTTCTCCTTCCTTTCTTTCGCTTGCATCGATTGGGCTTTTCAATCACCTAAATGGTTCATATCGCAACATGGAAGTATGGAAATCTTCTAGAATTCTTAGACGTGTGGTGTTAACTTTGGCTGCGGGTGGCCAGCATGAACATGAGCATGAGTATCGGAGCATGGCTGAGACGATTGGGAATGTGCGTGGTCATGAGGAGAGGAGTGGCAGGTAAACGAGGAATTACGAAGCGCTCTCAAGGTGAATAGTTGGTAGCCATAACAGTACATAGCTGGTTCTTGTTGCATGGATTGGCGTATGTAGGAAATAGCGTGTTCGTTGTGCCCTTATTTCTGTTGTCTACCGGGGCTTGTGATTTGACTTCCGTGATATCAAAGGCTATTGCTGTCCTTGCCAGTTGATTTAACCTGACTTCCTAATGCTTATTTGCAATTGAATTAACCCCTCCATGGACGTTGTTCGGACCATCACGTGGTCAGGTCGGTTCGTATTATACTCAGGAGTTAAGTTGTAGACCTCTTCCGGGGGCTTCTTACTCCTCATTGATTTCCAAACGTCCACCATGCGTCTTCTCCACACCGGCACCATGCAGATGAAAGAATTCACAAGCAACAAGGTCCCACCATATGCAATACTATCTCACACTTGGGGGGACGAAGAAATTTCATATCACGATATCCTCTTAGGCTGCCCCAAAGAGGAGTCCACCGGTTACGAAAAGGTCAAAAATTGCTGTCAAACCGCTGCAGCTGATGGCTTCGAATATGTTTGGATCGATACGTGCTGCATTGACAAGTCCAGTAGCGCAGAGCTCAGCGAAGCCATCAACTCTATGTATCGCTGGTACGAAGAAGCTGAGGTGTGCTTTGCATATCTGGCCGACGTCGCCACTAAAGATCCGCGCGACGACATGATCTCCTTTTCCCGGAGCCGATGGTTCACTAGAGGTTGGACCCTCCAGGAATTGACGGCGCCATCTACCGTCATCTTTCTTGGCCATGATTGGAAAGAGATAGGGACGAAGTCGAGTCTGCGGGCTGCCATATCAAGTACTACTGGCATACCCGTGAACTTTCTTCTCGGCGACGACCCTCAGAAAGCCAGTATCGCTCAACGAATGTCATGGGCCTCGGCAAGGGTTACCACAAGAGTGGAAGACGTGGCGTATTGCTTGTTGGGTATATTCCGTATTCACATGCCTCTGTTATACGGAGAAGGCGATAGGGCCTTCATCAGACTTCAAGAGGAAATCATGAAGACCTCTGAGGACCATACTTTATTCGCCTGGAGATCCGACATTGACCCCGAAGGCGACGAATGTGACGATTACTGTGGAATGCTGGCCAGCTCGCCTTCTGCATTCAAGCATTCGGGCAACATCATTCACTGCCTTCGAAGCTGGTGCGGAGCAGAAGCTGCACTGGTACCTTGGACCATAGGAAATCGAGGGATCCATTTGAGCTTACCCCTAGAGAAGCATCCCGAAGGCATACCAAGGTACACCAAGCCCAGCCCATACGCGGCTCTTTTGAATTGCGTGGATACATCCAACGAAGGTAATTACATCGCCATATGCTTGAAATTCAGCCTCGGCCTCTGGCTGAGAACACGGAGCCACCAACTCGAATTTCTTAGCGAAACGTCCTTCAAGAAGCTTGGGTTCGAGGCACAGAAGATATACGTCAAACAATCACGTCCGGCACGAAGAAAGGAAGCTCGTTGCTACAATCAAACACTTATAAAAATTGGTAGCCTTGAAAGATATGGCTTTACGCTCCAAGACACATTCCCTCAACCAAACTTCATTCCCTCTGGCCAGTTGATAACCTCTATGGTCATTGCCTACGATGGAATCATTGGTGCCCTCGAATTCGCAGATGAGGGTGGACACACCTTCACTCTGATACTGAAACGACAAGGAAAGCTTGTCCGAGCAAATATCCTCCCCGACCTCGACACCGAATCCGTACAATCGGTCTTCTGGTCTTTTTCTAGAAACAACCCCGAGATATCAGCAGATCATCTTTTCCAGCGCGAGTGGAAGGATGAGACGGATCGATTTGCCGTCAGGCTAAAGAGTGGGCTGCAGATATTGGTGGCCATCAGGAAACAGATCAAACATATTTCCAGTCAATCGTGCATATTTGACATCGTGGAGTTGACCTGCAATCAATTAGATGGCACTTCCGATCAATACGATGCAATCCAAGATGCAACGGCGAGACTTTATAGGTCCTCTATCGTTTAACGCCCATGCCGGAGCCCTGATGAACCATTCACCACCGATAAAGGCCAGTACGCGTCCAGTTACGGATCTCATTTCGAGCCTTCAAGGCGCAAGGCTTACAGATGGTGAACAAGAATGCCTTTCCACTTTTACCAAATTCCTTAGGTCTCACGGGACGCCTACATTCGTGATTCACTCTAGGGAGGTAGAGTGCAAGTTTCAGCAATAAAGGGAACCTCGCGTGTGAGTTTCCAAATTCTATCTACTCGAGTAGGCGTCTAAATTGACATTCAAGGGCACGAACTGGCTACATTAGCTAACACGCAGTACATTATCCACCAGGCGGAGGGTTGTTGTCAAAATGCGGAGGTGAAGACTTGGCATTCGAGAATGTTTGGTTGGACACAAAACCATTGCTACTACTGCGAGAAGGTCATTTCTTTCGTCTCCATCAACGTACCTTCATCCAGCATCTTCCGGTGTCCCCCTTCCCCCGTTGGATGCTGGAGCGCCTCCAAAGCGTCAAGCAGCGTTGGGCAGCTTCAAGCAAGGCTGAATGTCAATAGCGTTAATCAGCTTGGTATGGTATATAGCTAGCTCTGAGCCAGCTTCATATAGCGTTGACCCAGCTTTATACATTGTTGACCCAGCTTCACACAAAGGTACAGCTATGGATAGAGGTGTAAACTGGTTAGTAGTTGGTTGCTCTAAGTGTTTGTCAAAAGCTGGGATGGTGACGCCCAACACACGAAGATGAATGAAAACGAGATTTTCTAGATTGATGACATAGCTCATATCAGATAAGAATTCGGAGAATGACCTACAGAAACACTTTTCTACTCTGCTAATTCCTCCGGATACGCGTGGACGGTTTCCTCACCCAAACAACTGTTGCATCATTTGCTGAACTAGCCGGCACCCCATCCTTATCATCTTCCTCCACAAGCTTATCGTCTTTCTCCACAGGCTCGTAATCGTCTTCCACAAGAATTAGCTGTAGTTTCGGTATTTTAGCTATCCCACGATCGAGTTCAGAGCCTTCACCTGCTCCCACCTCAACTTCGCTGATTGATAACGATTCACGCTCCACTAAAGAACCGAGATCTGATGTTTGTTCACGTTCCTGGAGCGGAATCTCCTGATTCTGTTTTATGGCCTCCTCCGCTGGGTTAGGCGCACCTAGTAAAGCTTTCACGCCTTTGCGGTGGTAACGTTCCGCAAGCTGCAGTGCAGTCCGACCTTCAGGATCTTTTGCCTCTGTATCTGCTTTATGTTCTAGAAGGACAGAACACGTGGCCGTATGTCCCATCATTGCAGCAAGATGGAAGGGGGTTTGACCGTCCAGATTCTTTGCCTCTTTCTCTGCCCCACGCTCCAATAGCATGCCGGCTACTGTAGTACGGCCTCGCCATGCTGCAAGATGAAGTGCGGTATTTGCGGAGGCATCAGATGCGTGAACGGAGACCTTCTTTTCCAGCAAGCTTTTGGCAATGCCCTCGAAGCCCCAGTCAGCGGCCCATATCAGTGGTGTGCGCTGCTCGAAGAGGAAAGCGCCGGTGATGTCGAATCCAGCATCGATCAAATTCTGTGCAGCTCTCGGCGTCCCATCACGCAACGCTTTGACGACGGCGATAGGCTTCCGCTCCGCACCTTGTTTGATTAGGGCGGATGCAGCCTCGACGTCTCCATTTGAGGCAACAATAAAGAGTGCATATGACAGTTCGGCTAATTTGAAGTATTTGGATCCTTTCTCGACCATGGGCACAACCACCGCGGTTTGTTTCTCCACGGCCGCATGATTCAACATGCTTGGCGATACCGGTATCCCGTGGTCGAGAAGGAGGGAAACAGCTTCGCCTTGTGCTCCTGATGTTGCTGCTATCATTGCTTCAACTCCGATGGCTTTTATATCGAGACCACGGTCTAGGAGTGCAGCCATAACCTTCACATTTCCTTTCCCGGCGGCATAGGTAAATGCTCGTTCCTGTCTCTTTTCGTCCGTTATATAGACCTTGTGGGTTTCTATGATATCATAGGAATATGCTAGCCATATTGGATTTGCAGGCACCGCTGCGGCTTCCTGGATGTCTTCTGGCGCCTCATTGCCTAAATCTCCAATGACTTTGCACCACTCTGAAAATGCAGGTGCCACATCGCCGCCTTTGATAAGAAACGAAGAGACTTCTATGTTCAGCGGCCGCATGGCCTTGAGATGACCACTCATAGAGACATGGTAAGGCCAGTGAATCGCAGCATACTCTTTCAGAGCGCTGTTGTCTTTGAGCTGACGATTTACGGAAAGAAGACTCTCCGTCTTGGTCGACGTAGATTCAAAGGTGGAGGTCATGTACGACAGGCAGGCGGAAGCGATAGCGGCGTGAGCTTCATCACGCCGGAAGTAGGTGACTTGTCGGTCTTTGAATCCTCGTTCTGATAGTGTCTCTAAGAATTCTCGGACGGACAAGTGCGCAAATCGGAAAATGCCCTGATCGTTGCTTACAACCAGATTTGCGCAGACGTCTAGAGCCTCATAGGTAGTGTAGACGCCATTATTGGTATTAGAATGCACGGAAGCGAGCAATGCAAAATCGCCAATATCAAGTGCAGAGCGACCATAGAGGAGCCACTGAAAGGTAAACCAAGCGAGCTTTGCGGCATACTCGCCAGAACTTTCGATCTGTTGGAAGATTTCCCAGTAAGAGTCCTCCAGAGTCTCGGGAAGGTGGCCAAGGCGTGCTTCGATATCATCAGCGACTTTGAGAGGGCGTAAGGACTGGATCTGCAAGTCCACCCATCGGAACCTGATCAGCAGTGAATCAGTCCGCATTCTACGTTACATTCAAACCATTCCGTGGCCTTACATTCCTTGCGCTCCATTTATTAATGTCTCCGGGATCTCAATTCTCAGTTTGTCGGGAAGTCTTCCACCAAGTAAATTGGCAGCCTTTAGTTGTTGGTGTCTAGGATACGTTGACGGTAAGTATCTGGTATAGAAATGTTGACACAAGGAGGGGAGTCATGAAATAAGTATTCCTACACAAATTTGGTTATGTCCTCCTGATTTTCCTTCGCCCCGATTTGGAGATTTGGAGTGCCCTCAAGATGAGTCACAATGTCCATGTTCTCTCGACTCGAAATAAAAACCTTGACCAAAGTTTCAGACTCATTGGTGATCCTGATTAGTATGTCGAGTAACTCTAATCGATCTAATGCGTTCACCTCGTCAAGAGCATCCAGAACAATGGTAACCGATGGATACATATTCGTGAGCTCCATCAGAACCTTACTGCTATCATCACGAGTCCAAACAACGTCTGAGAAATCTTCCATCCCATCGAGAGCGTCTTCATATCTTGCTTTGACGGGGTCGAGTATGGGGACGTTAGGTGAAGCGCAGGCTAACTGTCGGACGAGAGAAGCAAGAATACTATCGCACTCAGCTCGCTCTGGTTCGACAGGGTTCCGGATGCAGTAGAAAAAGGCTACGTTACTAATCCCTTTGATCTCGTTTATCACCATCGAGGTGAGTTTGGTCTTCCCAGAGCCAGGGATACCATGCAACCAAAGAACCGAGGAGGAAGACTCGTTCAGCCATTCTTGAAACTGGGGTTTGTGGAGAAACCATTGACCAGATTTTGGCAACAGATTGGCATTGTTGACTTTATGCTGAGCGTTCACGTTGATCATAGAAATAGACTTGATGATTGTAACTCTTTCCTGCCGTTCGAGTTTGTCCTGTATACTGGCCAGCTGTGTGTCAACCCTAGATATAGGCTTGCTTAAGTCCTCGAGAAGCTTTTTGAGGTTGTCGTTGGCTTCATTTTGCTCTTCCATCTGTACCGTCTGCCTCTGTCGTACTTGATGGATGTGCTCCATAACAATCTGAGCCTTTTCTGCTTCAGCGGTTGCAGCAAGTCGGTCTACTTCAGCCCCCTTCTCAGTGATTGGAGTCGATTGTGATTTGACATCGTCGACATTATAGACGATACTCCGCAACATGCGGATTCCTGTGTGATACCCATAATGTCTGAGAGCTTTAGCTAGGAAAGTTAAGATCGTCGCGTAGAGGCCAATGAGCGACTCTCGGAAACGATCGGAAATTTCCACCATGGTACTATGATCATGATGAACAAATAGCAAAAGGTTGTGTTCAGGTATTGAACTTACTCCTGCGTATAGAGACGTTCCATTATCGCACAACGAGCTAGTAAGTTTGAAATTGATTCGATTGTCTGCAACATTGCGGTGTATATTTCCACATCATTGACCGTTACCTGAAGAATGAAGCGCACCGCCGCCCAAGGAAGGGCTGCGTGTCCCGATGCGTCATATTGTACCAAATTATTGCCTACTGCCTAGAAATTGTCATTTTATACAGCTCCATAAGCGCTCCATCCGTGCTTACGATGAATTTCTGTATCCACACAGATACTTTCTCCAACACATCCCTCAGAACGATAGGTTTGCCTCTAATAGAGATTTTCCAGCGCTTCTTCTTGCATTCCTCCTTCTTGTTCAGCGCCGCGTTCAAAACATTGACAAGGATGTCTTGATGAGTTTGGCCTTTATTCTCCTTCAGCACGGCATCGTACTGCTCCTTATCCTCTTTCTCTAGGCTCTTCAACGCTTCCACCCAAACATCAGGCGGGGTGGCTTCGGGCATAAAGAAATAGCAAAGCTCATAAGCTCAAGAGACAAGGACGGCTATTAGATGAGACGAATGAAACGCAACATTGGACAGAACGAAGGAATGAAGGACTCCAGCGGTTACTTGCACTTGTGTTTCTCCAGGTGACGTAACGGTCGAGTTTCAACGTGTGTTAGCCAGACATGTTTGCAGGTAATCAAGTTGAGATTTTGGGGGCGGAAATCTAAACACAACATGGTGGCTCGGATAGGAAAAGCGTCGTCTATGCAGGTGGTGAGGTGGTCGTGCTGCCATAGAAGTATCCTTGCACATGTGAACGCCAAGACCCGATTATCGAGTTCCCGATTTGTAACTCTCACCTCTTCAACCCCATCATTTCTACACCAGCTCCACAACATGTCACATAGCAGTAAGTTAATCTTTCAGGTCCACAACACTTTGTATTATCATGCTGATCACAAGCTCAGAACGCAACACCTCCCTCGCCTTCTTCACCTCCCACGAACGCTCCGAACTAAAATCAAGCTGGGGCTCCCAATCCACACGTCTAACACGAGACTCCTTCCTCCCCTTCGGTTCCTGCCAACTATGTCTTCTCCCTTCCGTCGACCCCGTAGCCTGTTCTCACGGCGATCTCTTCTGCCGCGAATGCGCCGTTAGCAATCTCCTCGCGCAGCGGAAAGAAATAAAGCGCCTCGAGAAGGTGATGGAGAAGAGGAAGGGGGAAGAGGAGGAGCAGAAGGTGAGAGAAGATGATGAGGCGAAGGAGAGAGCGATTAAGGAGTTTGAGGCTGTGCAGATGGGATTGGAGGTTAAGATTGGTGGGGGTGGGACAGTCATTGGGAGAGAGGGAGGGAAGGTGGTGGTGGAGAAAGAGATCGAAGGGAAGGAGGGCGAGGCGAGGGGGAAGAAGAGGAAGTTTGAGATTGACGAGGAAGAGTTGATGCGAATTGCCCGAGAGGAGAGAAGTAAGGCGAAGCTGGCGCTTGATGAGGAGAGGGTATCCATATTCTCCTCCTGGGCTTGGATTATAATATGAGGCTAATTGCAGTACAGAAAGCGGCACATCCACATCTACCATCCTTCTGGGTTCCGTCCGAAACACCATCTACTTCTCATATCTCTACTGCCTCCCGAAAACAACATCCAACCTGCCCTGCTTCCTCAGAAGCCTCGCCCCACGAGCTCTCACTTAAAACCCTCACAGCCGTCAATTTCACCGAAGAGAAATCGTCCGAAACCGGCAAATCCGTTCGAACTTGCCCCAGTTGCCGCAAAGCCCTCACCAACGCCACGAAAGCCATGGTCGCAATACCATGCGGACACGTCCTTTGCAAACCATGTGTGTCAAAGTTCCTGACGCCGCATCACAGACACCACAGAGATGCACACGACTCCGATCCTGAGCCGGAGACGATTCATTGTTATGTATGCGACGCCGATTTGACTGCAGAGAAGAAGGAAAAGGAAGGGAAGGAGAGAAGGAAAGGCAAAAAGGAGAAAGACAAGGAGAAGGGCTTGAAGCCTGGTCTGGTTGAGATTAGGAGTGAGGGAACTGGATTTGCTGGAGGTGGAAAAAACGTCGTCAAGAAGCATGGCGTGGCGTTTCAGTTTGGATAAAGGTAACGATCATCTGTATCGTAGGGCGATCCTTTACTCATTTCACAGATACCCATAGACTTTGAGGGAAGCGAAAGGAATCATGTCAATACCTGGTATTTGAATCCTCGGAGAGCAGAATGATTCCTCTAATGTACAGTATGTGTATTGGCTGATGAATACACTCCAACCACACGTGGTGAGCCATAAGATATCTGCAGCACCTCGCATACAAGTAGCATCGATGCAAAACCGTGTCATTTAGTTGCCGAGATTAAGTTCCCCGGATATCCACGACAACGATATGGCCGGTAGGCAAAATTATCTATCGGTCGCTGAAATATCAGCCGTCCCATGACCCAGGGCCTGGCACGGCACTCTTGGAGATGCTCAATGAAAGTTTGTGTTTCGTACATCCGGCACCCTTCATCGTCGCGATAGAACCAGTCCCAGTAGTGGCAAGTCGCACAGATTCGTCCCCATTCAGCTTTTTGGGTACCACTTTCTAGCCATGGCGCCATCACGGCTGCCATATGATGCCTCTCGTATGGCTTCCACGCTATCCTCCGCAGCGATAATGCGGATCGTCCGGTCTTCGTTCTTGCAGTCTCCAACGAACGATGCATTGTAAGTACCAGTTCCTCTGCTTTGACAGTATCGTAGAAAGTATGCCTGCCCTCATACTGGTACTCATGGTATCGTCCCGGGAGAGAGTTGAAAGTCGGGATTTGAGTGAGATCATGCTGTGCAAGTCCATACTCAAGCCAGAGATCAATAGCGAGTGACGGTCTGGTCGGCATTTTCACGTCCCTCGGACAATCCAAGCACTGTCGTTCGCAGGTGAGCAGCACGAGATATTGAGCTAGATGTCCACATGAGTCGCAATGCCGCTGACAAAGTTTATGGTACACCTGCCGCGCTGTAAACCATCTGGCTGTTTCGAGACTCAGAGCGGCGCGGAGTGCATTGGGGGCATGGTGAAGGATTTGATTGTACTCTCGTAGTGAGTTCACAATGCTCATTGCATGCTAATTCCCGTGCCGGAAATTCGTTAGAGATTGTAGATCCAGATTTTCGAGTACCTCTATTAGAAGTTCAAGTGGAAGATTGAGATTTCCGAGGTCTGCATTTGGGCGGAGTGCGTGGCGTCCGTTATCCAGAGGGCAATGCTTTGTGGTAGGTCCACTAGAGTAAAGCTGAGTGCTTTGATCTGGTCGGGGTGCATGGTTGGTAGCTCAAAGAGCGTGGTTGCATCGGTCGGAGGTCGTTCGATGAGAAGAATATTTCTATAAGGTTGCGCCGTTCTAGTAAAAGGCTTTTTAGTTGCGGGTGACCTCCACCTACTGGTCGGCTGTACAGAACTATTTCTATGAAGAACTTCATTGGTAGTTTAATGACTGGACTAAAAAGAAATCTGACCGTAAATTATATGACCGGCCAGAAAAACTTCTGACCAGTTATAAAATCTATCCTGCCCAAAAAGTCCTTCAAACTACTCTGAAACACAAGCATTAAGGTTTTCTTTCTAACAGCCATAATTATCGAGTAATTTCTAAGAAGTAACAAAAATGTTAGAAGGAGAAGAGGTGTGTCGCTCAGCCTCTCATTCTTTTGCGTTCCTGAACGGAAGGCTTTACATACGAAAATCGTCCTAGAGGCTGCACCCCTAGGAGCTAAATACTCTCTTACGATTATCGGAACAATTAATTTTTCACTTAGAGGCATTGCCACTAAGTAGTAAATCTTCTTAGAGAGAAGTCAACTTTATAGAAAAGGGTATTGAAGGACTCCGGCTGAGTGGCAGTACTTCCAAGAAGATATAACCTTAAATAAGATCTCGTCCAAGATGGAACTCTTCTGAGAAGGAAACCTTTAATAACGCAGGTTATTAATAGAGAACATAACTAATAGGGGAAAATAATAAAGAAAGTTATTAATGGAGGGAATTGTTAATGGAGAGAATTGTTAATGGAGGGAATTGTTAATGGAGGGAATTGTTAATGGAGGGAATCTGTAGAGTAGTTAAAATTTCAAAATACAAATCCTCCAGGAATCATTTTTTCTGAGAAACAACAAAGCTTCTGTAAGGGACTCTAAGAAATTTGAAGTTCTTGATTCTCAACTAGATTACCTTTTCTTGGGTGATGGTAATTATTCACTTAGAAGCTATAGGGACAAAGGTGACAACCTCAATTAATCCAATGACAGGAATGGGGGTTAGAAGCAGAAGTAAATCCGGACCAAGACATGCTTCCGGCAAAGCTCCTGCACTACTTTCAATTCTCCAGCTTTAGCACCGCCTCCACAGTCCCAAATATCCTCAACTTATTCCCATAAACCTTCCAGAAGTCCGAGTCGAATTGTGGCATCACGACCATTGGTTTTTTCTTTTCGGTTGTCGGAGGCTGCCATGGTTTGTGCTGTTGCTCGTAAGGCGCGTCGTCCCAGTGGGTATTTCCGGTTACAGGTGTATCCACAACCTCTTTAACAATTCTTGCCTTGCTAGAATCGTTGTCATCTTCAGACTGGATATCCATGTTTCGTAACTGTTCGAAAAGCGTAGCGTGGGCGTATCGGCCACTATTGGGATTACCTTCTAGTTTTCTCTTTCTCTTCCTTTTCTTCTTTGCTGACGAATTCAGACTGGTGACTTTGATAGGTACCACCGAGGTTGGCTGGCTGTCCAGAGCAGGGCTCGGAGTCATGGGTGGCATTGCAACCATTGTCATCCGACCCGCGTTTTGGTTCACAACGTCGTTCTGCTTTCCAAGCGCTACTGTCTCAGCAGACAATGTCTCGCGAGGTAAAGATCTACCTCTCAGATCCTCTGCTGCGGTTTCATGGAGTCTATCCGAATCAGAAGGTGCAATCTCTTCCAGATAAGTTCCTTTTGCTTCAAGTTTCGCTGATAACCTGATCATGACGTTCGCTGTGAGCATGCTGTCGTATCCTGCTTCATGGAACGCCTCGGCATCATCATACTTTGTATGCTCTGGGTGAATTTCTATTTATCATTATTAGCAGGCTGTTTCGCAAACTCAAGACGTTGCTTACCTATGAGCGGGAGCTTTTGCAGTTGTAATCCTTCTGCAATTTCTTGTAAAGAGGACGCTGGATTGATATCTCCACAATTGTGCGTAGCCATATATTTCGTGTCCACTATTATAGGAAATATCTCATGGATAACTTTGCCGAATTCCTGTACCGTCTCCGGCAATTGTCCAAAGAAAGACTGGTAGAAATACACCAAGTCGGTAAACATGTTGTGTCCCACAAGAACTGGCTGATGACGGCTGAGGGCATCTCTCGCTCTGTGAAAGAGGCTCGTCATTTCAATGAGATCAACAAAATGGGCCTCTCCTTGAGGATTTCTAGCCAAAGATACCGGGTCAATCTTGCTTAAATCGCCTTTACTCATGGCTTCAACTACCCATCGGAAGCCAGTCTGTTTGATGATCCTCTCTTTCGTTCTCTTCTTTCGGTCGCGGAGAACATCGGCCTCGCGATCGGGATCCAAATGAAGGAGACGGATAAAGTCAGGTCTGCTTATCGTCACCACGTCAGGGAATTCGGCGCGGACCAGCTGGTGCACTAGACGTTTTTCGAATCGAGATATTGTTGGGAAATCTGGTTGAACTTCATTTCCAATGCTGGAGGTGATTTCCAAGAATGCATACTGAAAGAGTGAGCTCGAGCCATGAGTGCTAGGTATCACTAACCTACCTTGTTGGCCGTTTTCCATTCGATAATTGCCTCTCTCACTTTCTGGACAAATTCAAGGGACTCGACGGCGTCCTCCTCTAATTGGAGATCCTCAATAACGGTCTTCTTGTCTAAGCGGTCATATGCCAGCTTTTTGGCCAATTTAGCCTCCTCACGGGACAAATATTGGACACCTTGGGTGAAAGGCAAATCCATTTTGAAGCCATTTCGAAGGAGAAAGTCCACTGCGCCGCTTTGAAAAGAGAAGATTCGTTCGATATCCAATCGTTCTTCGACCAGAGGACTAATGTGGATGTTGTAAGGTCGTAAAATATACCTGTCGTTATGATAATCTTGTTGAACGCATGTGAGACCAACCTGAAGGATCTGATATCTCTCTGCAGCTTCCTTAACTTCCTTGTAGCGTTCTTCAAGCGTTTGCCTACTTCGGCTGGTGTTCGGAGGTTTGCTTGCTACTCCGGATAGCTCAAGATCTAAGGAAACAAAATGTGCTTCCGATAGCGCAGTGAGTATAGCCAGGAGCCGAGACTGGAAAGAGACTGCGTCAACGTCCATGATGCTGATGAGCTGAGGTGCGAGGTAAACAGGTACACAGAGCGACCTGGGTGTGGAGTCACTGGATAGTGTCAAAAGTGAGATGGAGAAACGAGGTTCATATGCTTTCAGTTCATAGTGAAACTCTCCTAGAATGATTAGGTGTGCGGTACTTAAAGAGTCAGTAGCAAGACGAGCACGGGCAGAAGTGTCAATGTAGAAGGCAGATGGTTTTCAACGCACGACCAAGTCGCATGGGTTTGTCTATGCTATCCGGCGATCCCACACTTTGGCATTGAACGGCGTTTGATGTGGACAAACGCCCGTCCCGGCCAGCCGTCTGCCAAAACTACAGCAGGAAGAGTGTGTGGTGTTGAGGAATGGTGGCTGGTGATGGCTGGTGTCGCCAAGAGCCGTAACATCGATTCCGCCAGACTGCCGAGGTTCGCAGGCGCGATATTCATTCACATTCCTTAGCTGAAGCACCATACTTTATCCCGCCCTTTCTTCCTTTCGTCCCACGAGCCATGGAATCGCGCGCAGCTTCGACACTATCACCCAGGTAGCTCAGTGAACATGGCCATCTCCTACGAAGACTCGCTCTCCACCTCGCGCATGCTCTCCTCATCCGTCTCCTCTCTCTCATCCAGCCGAGTTCAATCTTCCCAGGTCGCGAAAGCCTACCGACAAGCTGCACAGCTCTTCCTGACGCGCCGACTACCCGAAGCATTGTCTACAATCGAACCCATTATCACCCCGCCAGAGCATAACGACCTCAATGGCTCGCAAAACGACGACTACCCGACCTCCGCCCCGATAGCTTCAGCTTCGCGGGGTACACGGGTGAAGGTATGGAGCTTCTACCTGACCTTTCTCAACTCAGTGGTGGAGCTAGGTGCGGAAGAGGGCAAGCATGCCTTTGGAAGCACGAGATGGAAAGCACTGGTCTCCAAATGTCGTGACGGCAGCGTGTGGGAGGATGTAGTGCGGGATGGCTATGCGGGTATAGAGGGTGATGTGGATGCGGAAGTGGTCATCAACCTGTAAGTTACCGGAGGACTGACATAAGAAGCATTTCTAACAAGGGTTCTAGAGCGACACTGCTCCTCACACACTCGCCTTCTCAGCGCCTTACTCAACAACGCCTGGAAACTTACATCTCTGCCTCTGCCAACCCCACGTTTGACATATCATCCCACTTGCAATCTTCAATATACCACCAGAACCAAAGGCGACCAAGCCAGCACAATAATGGAACCAGCACACCGCGCGATCTCAATACTCGACTTAAGCTTCTCGAGCTGTATACACTTCATGTCCTCCCTCGAAACGAGGAATGGGACTATGCGCGCGAGTTCATCAGTATGAGCGAAGTGCTCGACGATGAGCGCAAAGAAGCCTTCCTCCTTGCCTTGCACGGTCTCAAGGAAGAAAAGGAAGAATCAGAGATACGGGAGGCGAAACTCAGGCAGCAGCAGCAAGAGCAAATGGAGCATAGACGAAAGGAGGCTGAATCACGGCGCGTAGAGCAATCTCGAGCCGAAGATGAGCGCCGGAAACGGGAAGAGGAGAACAGACGTCAGCCTCGCGGTTCGGAGGAGCCATCAAGAAAGCCATTACATCGGCCGCAAGCGCCATCAACTTCGTCTCGCGCATCACGGCCGGCAGGTAAGAAGGCAATGAGTCCTCCGCCAGGACTCTACCATCGCGCATCATCGATGGTGTCCTCGATGCAAACACTAATTATGAACACGGCCCACTCTATGACCAACAATCCAATGGCGCTCATGCGTACTCTATTTTTCATTCTTGCATTTGCACTGGCCTTTGGGCGACAAGATCTTCGGGAAAGAATCAAGCGTATCCTTAGAAATGCTTGGGAAAAGGTCCGACGAACTGTCGGCATGGGTGTCAAGGTCTCTTACATTTAATGTTTGCATTAGTCGGGATACTCATGAGTAATTCTCAGGTAATATCTTTCTTGTATCATACTTTTTCAACAAGATGCGTCCCTGGTGGCTTGATGGATGCTGTACCAATCAACAGTCTTATTCCTAATCTCTTTTTTTGTGTGCTGTATCATCTCTTTCAGCATCCTACACATCTCAATACTCGTGAAATGACGGATTGAAAAAGGGAAGCTTTCTAAGTAGCATCATTCTAAGGAGCAAGGTAAATGAAAAGCCAGCCACGGTATCCAGCGACGGGGTTACTTCTCCTGGTGGTACGAAACCCAATCGTGCTCATCGCCCATCACCACCGTGGCCAAGATGCTTGGAGCACTATCGAAGGGACCGGGCATCACATTGCTTATACGGAGCTACCACGGAAAAGAGAATTGGATATATTCACCCCATTGAATTGAAAAGGGTATCCCATCCAGCCAGCCATCTACCCATAATCCATGTAAGACCATAGCACCATAACACCGATGCCATTTATACCCGCAAATGCCGATCAGAATGCAGAAAGAAGTCATAAAGCAGTCGACCGCCGAATTCAAAAGTGAGGTATGCTAACGAAGGTTAGGTTCGGTGACCTCATTGCGAGAAGCTCGTTGCGGTTCACTTACCTGATGTAGGAAATGTGGAAGTGGTGACCGAAGTATCTGTAAGTACCAGTTCCAGCATCGTGATGTATCCAGCATCCTGTTGTAGAGATCGTTAGGCTATATGTGTTGAGTGAGTAATCCTATGCTGGTCATTGGTCTTTGGGGTGATCTTACGTGTGCTCTGAGACTCGACATGCTAACACAGGTAGCATTTGGCATTGACCTTCACGTCTGGAACGATGTTGCGAGGTGCTGGAGACTTGCAGAAACGCGTCTTGCCAGATTCGCCAACCGTTCCACCGCAGACATGCCTGTGCTCGGTATAGACGTGAGGACATACATTCGAGTATATAATGTAGTACCCGCAGGTACAATTGTTGGGGTTCTTTCCATTGTGGACGAGGTTTCCGCGAACATTGTCGTCGATCTCGCCTGGTTCAATGATAGTTGCCATGATTTAGAGACGAATGGGTATAGTAATCGATTTGGATTTGTTTGTGGTTAACAGAAGAAGATGATGTTAACGTCTTAGATGCTGTTTCGGAAGTGAGGGAAAGGAGCTTGGATATATTATCATGGCGAAAGCTTAAATACCTAACGGCCACGCAGCTTCACCGCGATTTCGCTCCTCTACCTTCCTCGTGACTTTCACTGCGCGATTGTGCACCGGAGAAATAGTGCACCCGGAGCAAGCAATAAATTCCTCAACCACCTCAACTCTACTTCACCCTCTCGCTTTGCTCATCTCATCGCTGCGCGGAGTTACAGCTCGATTTCTACTATGATTGACCCTCAAGACAGATTCTGGGTTAGCAGCAAAAGCATCTTTGGCCCTTGGAGCACAGGTATTATTATTGATTGGGACCAACGTAAATTCTATACTGTTCATGGCTCAATCAATCTTTTACCACCGGACGAAGGCGTCGAGATTGAGATTCTGAAACGGCACATCGACCGACTTAGCCCAAGTGTTCATTCCATCAAAGTCGACGACGAAGGACTTCTGATCTCGGCATCCTCAGACCCAGAAGAGGATCCGACTCTGGTGTTCGATTACGCGCTATACTCCGAAGCTCCTTCCTTACAGGACTGTTCCACTGTCAAGTTATCTGAACTTGCCGAGCTGGACAGGTTCCAGGCAGGAGCAGATCTAATGCTTTACGTTGATGCGTCAGGTAATCAGAAGAAGGTGGTATTCAAGTACTGCATGATCTGGCAAAGGAGGGAGTGGATGTGGAAGGAGATACATATTACGAAGAGTCTCCCAAAACATCCACATCTCGTCCCATTCGAGTCTGTCGTTTTGGATGATGCAGAATCGCGTGTCATCGGCTTTACAACTACATACATTTCTGGTGGCACCCTAGATGACAACAAAACCCGAGTGTTCCAATTAGCGTGGATGAAACAGTTATTCTCCGTCGTGGATTATTTGAACCTAGAGTTGGAAATGGCCCATCAGGACGTCGCTCCACGCAATCTTCTTATCGATCCGGAAACAAATAACCTACGACTTTTTGACTTCGACAGTGCGGCTCAGCTCGGAGGTCCACGAAAATGGCTAGGATACTTTCCTGTTCGCAACGATGTCAAAGGTGTCATCTTCACTGTATACGAGATCATCACGCATGATGAACATTTCCGGCATGTGGAGCACTCGCAGCAAAATCCGGATGATGTTATGGATATGGGGGAATGGCCAGTGAAGGCTCAGCTCGATCACGACGTCACGGTCTTCCGGCAAGAATTGACCGATTGGGTTCAACGGCGGAGAGCAATTGGGGAGGTTGCACCAGGCGAAGAAGAGAAAGATGATTCCTTCAAGGTTCCGGACATGCCTCCGCCCTTACCTATTCTTACAGGCCACAACGAAGATGGAGAGGCAATCTACAGTACGGATGTTGTTCGAAAGAGGGCCAAGCTTTTGAAACTCAATCAAAAGGTTATTTCTTGGGAGCGTCCTGCTCACTCGAAGGCTTACCCTGAACATGGAAACGTTGAAAAGTCCACCGCTTAATCTGGGAGGAGTTGGTTCAAGAGAGTTCTTTCTTCTGTTGATATAGTCCAAAAGGTCCCTATAGTGTGTACCTAATGCTTCGGCTTAGGGTGTTTGGGGGTTGTTTTTTTCTATCAATTCTTTCTGTCAAATCACCTTCTCACCCACGATTTTAGTATGACAGTCTAATGTTTCTCAATGATAAGCTGTAAAGGCCACATGCTCGCGTGAGGTGTTGCTTTGCGCAGCTTTTTCCACCTACTCGCCGCCTTTATCTTCTTCAAACTGACCGCAATTTAGCTTGTTCAATTGTACAACTATCATTTTAACGTAGCGGGTTGACAAAGACCACGTGGACGGATGTTCCGCCTACCATGGGCAGGTGGCACTCATGCCTTGAAAGCCCACACCGCCTTTTCCGACTAACGAGCGAATGACTCTTCAATATAAAATCTCTTCTTACTAAATTCCACGCCCTTCCACAAGACGCTCACTTTGTGCAAGTTTAAAAACTGTGCTCCGCGCCACCGTAGCCTATTGGCATGGCCGCTACCTGTTTGACAGAACCAAACGGCATTTAAATATGGAGCGTCTATGGGTGCGGATCATACATGTGGACAGTACATTTACTATATGTCGAGCTGCTGGGGTTGCGGAAGGAGGTGATGGAGTTGGGGATTGAAGTGCGCGTACCTTTGCCCAAGAAAAAAGCCGTCAGCCATTAATAACGAAACACATCTATTCATATCGATGATGAAGATCCTTATTTTAACTTGATCCTCATCATCATAATCACCTCATCCAATTCGCTAAATCGTAATTCGTAGATTTGGTAAATTTGAGGCCGAAATACTCCATGACGCAAAGTTCGCCGGATCGTGATCTGGTCTACCGCAGGTTCGCTCAGAAATACGAATTCCCCTTGCAATGAAGGATACGGAGGAACGTGTTGAAACTTGACTTTAGGTGCTGCAGCTTGACTGTTCTTTTTAATGGTTCATAACTCCTGGCGTATATTGCGATATATTTGTGAATCTTCGTCTACTGAACAAAGCTTTGACTAATGAAAAGATGCACGCCTTTCATTTCCCTTGAGGATCCCTTCCTCATCGCAGTATTCCCTTCGAACCTGCTACTGTATACGAGCCACACCATTTGTTACGGTCATCTGGCATATAGGAGCATGCCCTCTACGGGTCTCCTCTACCTGTACCTGTCTACAGGTCCCCTCTACAGGTCCCCTCTACAGGTCCCCTCTACAGGTCTACAGGTCCCCTCTACAGGTCTACAGGTCCCCTCTACAGGTCCCTCTACGGGAATCGCCACGGAGTGCCTCAACGAACATAGCCTCCTACGGAGCGAAACGTCTCGGCGGAAATTCGCTAAACCTGCGATGGGCATTCTTAGTTTTCATGCCATACAAAGTACTGCGATATTGTGAGCATGCAAGGGACGGGATGTATGCAATGGACTGGGTGCAAATTTGATATAAATCCTACTTTCCATTTCTTTATCTGAACTATCTTGCTTACTCTAGTTCAAAATGCCGGTCATAGGGACAACTTTTGTCTACATGCATCGAGTCCGAAGAAAGAAAGAAGAACAACGTAGCGCCGGTGTTGGAAGCGACTGACTTGAAAGAAGGCGATAACGAAAATAAGTAACGCATGCTAGAAAGGTATATGACGGAAAATCGGGGGGATATTAACACAGAAAGGGTAACTGGAAGGGAATAAGATAACGTAGAAAGTAAAGAATAGATCGAACTCGGAAACGCCGCGCCTAAGAAACTAGTTTATGTGGTATCTCTTCGCTTTATCCAATCAAATGTCAGAAGCTCTTTAAGCGCTCAAAGGGAGAAAAATACTGTACTGAACGAGTGAACAGCCCACCAATAATAATACAGCCACGTTAGGAATGTTTGACGATAAATGTTGAGTCTTGAGCTACTGATAGCTCCGGTGCCTGAAGCTCGCGCTTCTCGTCAAGGTCACCTCGTGAACATCGCCCCAGTCTCGTCATCGATGTCTTCGTCTTCGATTCTTCGTCTAATTCCACCGTCTACTTGGATTCCGGTTCGCACCCATTCCATATCTCCAATCTCTTGTACGGACTTCCTCCCCCGAGTCACTTTCTTAAGCAGGCTTTCTACGCATTCTTTAGCTCCGGTCCAAGCTTTGCCCTTTTCAGTGTCCCATTCGCCGTCTGAGTCGCCATATTGAACCCACACCCAATCACATCTAGCAATGCGATGTACCGTCCTACTCCGCGCTCCCGGTTTTCCGGGTAATGGATCAAACGGTAGTCGACCTTCCATGAGAGCATAAAGAAGAACACCTAGGGCCCATGCGTCGGTGGCGCGGCCGTCATAAGGTTGACCAAGTAGGATTTCTGGGGCTGCATAATCTTCACTGCCGCAGCGAGTCGTAAGTAAGGGGGATGCTGGGGGTGCAGGTATGCGGCGCGAAAGACCTAGATCGGTAAGAGTCACAAGAGGATAAGGATGATTCTGTGGGTTTCTTAATAGAGGCGCTGTTGCAATTGGAATGTTTAGAAGGACATCTGCGAGAGTCAGTATCATCGAAGGCGCATTGGGAATGTTCCTAGTTACTTTCAAGCTTGATGTCTCGATGCACGATCAATTGGGAATGAAGGTAGTGCACCGCAGCGACGAGTTCAGCAAACATCCGCTGCACCATGTCAACACCGAGAATCTCGCGATGTTCGCTTGCAACATCAAACATGTCACCACCAGGACAGTACGTAAGGATAAGTAACGCTTGTGAATCATCGTGATCGAATGCGCGGAGATGGGTGACAGATGGATGGGAGACGGACCGCAGCATTTCGACTTCCCTCTTGAGACTCAGTTCGACGCGTTCTTCATCAGCACCACCTGCGGGACCGTGTTCGACGACTTTAATAGCTACAAGCTTACGGGGATCTAATGTTGCTTCGTCAAGGGGGTCTTTTGCTGCAACTTTCTCGCTTGTTGCAAGGAACACTTTGCTGAAAGTGCCTTGGCCAAGCTGGCGGACCGGTCGCCATAGCTTCCTAGTTTTCTGGGATCCATGACGCACTGCAAGGTATTCAACATGATCATCTTCAGCAACCTCTTCTTCCTCGCTTTCAGTGACACTCCGATTACTTGCAGGCGGAGTGGGCAAACCAGTCTTTCCTGGCTGTATCAGACCTCGTTGAGCAGCTAGATATGCTTCCCGGTGAAGGTAAGGTTCGGACAAGCTTTCGACTCCTAATTGGTTTGGACCAACGTTTGAAATAGTGACATGCCGCGGCCGAATGTTGTGTAGGGCTTCAGGGACATACTCGCTTGTGCTTCTATTCCTCCCATGCGCCGTTTCATTCTTCTGTTGCATATGCATGCTTGCAGCTGCAGCGGCGGCTTCGACGGCTATCGCCTTCAGTCCCTGATATCCCTTCTTCTTCTTCGAAGGAGACTGTGACAGAGATCCATTGTTGAACATCGAGTAGGGGTCGTCTCGTGCTATACTAGGTGAACCACGAGATCCTGGGCGAACTGCAGCACCAGCCCGAGCCCATGGACCAGGGGATTCGGCAATGACCAAAGGTGATGGCAGAGGGGTTAAATCAGTCAAGGCGTTCAATGCTGGCGAGGAGACGGCAGAAGCAGGCGAAAGCGAGCTCGTCATGCTCATAGTTGATAAGGCATTCCGTAAGCTTCCTTCATGTATAGTAATCGGTGCGGTGATGGAAGTTCGAAGGTACTCTCCTGCTTGGCTTTCTATTATAGTCGGCGTTGTGGGCGAATGGGATGCGGCAGCAGCTGCATACACAGGAAGCTCAATCTGGAGATGCAGACGAGCGGCCGAGGGGGTTCGAATGTGAGGACTGCTCGTGAGAGGGCAAGGCGGGGCCCAATGGGCCTCTGTAAGAGGCAATTCAGCGTTATGCAGGATTGCTCTCACATTGGCAGACGCTGAGTCGCAGTCGCGCTGGGGGGTATCGTCGCGTTTCGTATCGGTCTGGAGGCTGTCCGGCTCCGCAGCAGGCGCAGAGACAGCCAAGGTGGTGCCGGAGATGCTGGAGGAATTGGAGAAAGGTGGAGGGAGGCCCTCTCTTATGGGGGATGACCCGGGCATGATGGGGATGTTCGAAGGCAACGCTGCGGCGGGACCTGAGAGATTCCGTTGGTCGAAAGCGACTCGATCAACAGGGGCCAGTCAGAAGCGCCTCCAAACTCACTTGTCCGCATGCGGGGCGTCTTAATCTCACGACGGCCGGCGTGGGATGAGGGGCACTTGGGAGATGGGAGAGTGGGATGCGAACGTCTATAAATAAGAACGAAGCTCGAAATTCTCCGATGTCAAACGGCCTACGTTGGGTTTTCGGCCTTCAATTGCGAGGGTGAGTGAATATGCCCAAGAGCTGCGCCCAAGCTCGGCCGTGGAGAGTGTCTCTGCTCCCCCGTCCATGTTCACCTTCGAGGTAGCATTCATTTGACAGGCCGCGACCTATTGCCGTCGCGCGTTCGGGCACGATCGAGTCGGAATGACATCACCCATTCACCTGGCTAGTCTGTTGCCGAGGAATCATAAAACGCATCGCAATCAAATAAGGGGATTGGGAGAAACAGCTGCCAGATTTCAGAATTCATCAACCTCAATTCATGGGTTACTTGTACATGTTGCCATTGGCCTACCATAACCGTAAAGCAAGCAGATGTGCCGACATGCCGCCATGGTCCTGTCCTACAGCTTGTCCTATGCATTACACGTGAGACATCGGTTCATGTCTTTTCCTAATTCGCTTGCCGCTCTTATGGTACAAATATCGTACAAATTCCTCCACGCAATAGGCCAGGCATTCTTAAGCTAGAGATGCAGCTCAGCCAGACATCTCTGCGTTGTATCACAAAATCTTACTTCGGCATACCAAACCCGAAGTTCTGACCATGTGTGCCAGGTCCGTATGATCCTGGATATCCGCCCATGTAGTTTGCGCCGAATTGTCCTTGACCATTTGGTGGATATGCGAACGGTAGGGCGTACGATGGGCGCATACCTTCTTCCGAATGGTCCCGTCCAGGATTCGTATGGTGCCACGCCTGTCCATAGTCATACCGGTATCTTCCATCGTTGCGACTGTCTGCGGGTGCCTGCACTGGTCGGCCTGGGAGCTCTCGCGCAGCATCAGTACTAGAAGGATCATAGAATCCAACAAGCGACGGTTGAGAGCGGTGTTGAGGTAGAGACGGAGGCCCCATGGATCCTTGATTAGATGGTGTTCGTGAGTGAGCAGGTGTCGCATTTGGTTTGGCGTCCAATTTTTTCTGGAGATCCTGCATTGTCTTTTGCATGTCTTTGATATCCTTCTCCATTTCGGATGTTTTCTTCATATTCTCGGTCAGAGGCTCGACAATTTCCGATTTCAAGAAGTCCATCAGCCTATCCAATTTCGAATTGGCATTGTCTGTTTCTCCAGAGAAGCGGCCCATGTTGTGTTCAATCGAGTTGATGTGAGTTTTGACGTCTTCAATACTCTCCGCTAGCACACCGACAGCTTCATTGTGCTTCGCCGTAATGGACTCAAACATTTCACGCTTTGAATCCTCGATAGCCTGTCGCAGATGATATCCTATAACATCCATGTGGCTGTTGGTAACCCCAAAGTGAGTAATGATATCGCTGCCGTCGGGAAGGATGGTTGAAGATGGATTCATCGATCGGTACATTGAAGCGCTAGCTTGGGTCACTGGGTGGGCGTACAGTGGGCTCGGTAGCGCGCTCGGGTGACGAGGGAAGAATTCGCCGCTTTGGCCAGATTTCGAAGGGCTGTTCTGTCCGTTGAGGAGAGGAGTGAGCATAGGGTCGCGGTGAGTGTCCATAGATGATTCGACGCCGTTGCCACAGGCAGGAGAATGTTCAGCTGATGCGCGCATCTTGGAATAGACACTCGAAGCCGGGGCTGTACCGTCCTGCTGCGACTGAGTATTCATCTGGTCAAAAGGTGAAACTTTGGAGGCGCTCAAGGCCTTTGCCGCGTTAGAGTAATTGTCGATTTCGCTTGCGTATCCTTTGAAGACAACCGGGATGGACTCCTTGCTTGACTGAGCTTGATGAAGGACAAAGGTCGAGTTAGCTTTCGAGGGAGCGGCGAGCAAATATCGTTCTTGGTCGAACTGAATTATGAAGTTAGTACTTGTGAGATAGACCGTACATTGAAAAATGACATCATTGAGGTGGACGCTCTCATTCACCGCGATTGATGTTCACATTCACAAATAATACGAAAAAGGGAGCATGTGGACTTACATTGTGTGAAGGCCGCCAGCCTGGAGTATTGAACAGATACGAATTATTGGAAGGATGGAAGAACCTTGGTTGCAAGACCACGTCGTTGTAGCTAGCTGTTTGGCGCTTTCGGTCATGGATTTGCCCTTCGCTCCAGCGCCCGCCTGGACCTGGCTGGATGTCGAGCTTTTGGTTTTGCCCACCGTGAAGCGGCGCGCTGTGATTGCCGTCATCCATTGCAGCATGCCCTGAATCGGTTCTCTGATTCTCAATCAACGTGCCGCCATCGACCAAAGTTGCACCCTCCAAGACTGCATGAGCTGAATCGATCATTTCGCCTTCCACCAAAGTGGCTCCCTCGATCAGGGCCGCCCCCTCATTCAAAGGGCGGCCATCCACCAAGGTTGCATACTCGTCTGCCCCAAAGGGACTGTATTTGGAGGGACTTCGGCCTAACACCTTTGGAATCGCTTTCGCAATCTTCGAGTCCTTTGCTTCTTGAGTCTCATTTCCAGAAACACATATTTCCGACCCAGCTAAGAGCAGTGCAGCTTCAGCCAGTTTCACATTGGGAGGTGTATTCTTGGCAGGGACAGGCGGTGGAGGTCCGTTGTTGGAACTTCTTGATTCTGACCTACGGAGTTTGTCAAGTTCAGAAAGCCTGATGCCTATCTTGGCAGGCGGCTGGTTCTTTCGGTCTGGGTTGCGAGAAGGAGTACAATTCGCGTTTTGGATAGACGACGATTTTGTTTGGAATTCTTGCCCAATAAGATTGTTGGGGTCATAGAGCTTCACCGGCAGCGACTTGGAGGTGTCAGAACGCTGGGCTTTTAGAGCACGCGGCGGTCCTGACCGCTTTCTAGTTGGTGAAGATCCAAGAACCTGTGCGGCTTTGGACGGCATCGGCGGAATGGCAGGAACGGGCGTAGATCTGAAACTAGGGATGCTCATGCCGAAAAGCTTCTTCTTGGGGCTTTTGACCTCTTCATGCTTCTTTTCCTGTGCCTCGGAGGCTTTGATACAGGCACTGGATAGGTCCATCCGAGATATTACCACCTTAGATTCTGCATCGGAAGTTGACGATGTCGGAGTCGTGGGAATGACTCCCATCATCTTGAACAATCTCTTTTCCCCTCTTGCCTCAATTGCACCTCTCGTGGTCCTCTCTGTATCATGATCTTTGCCTGAGCCGACACTCTGATAGCTCTTCTGGCTATGCCTGGATCTGTGATCTGTTCCATCCTTACTGTGTGAGGTAGCTTGCCCTTCTAGTTTCGATGGCGATGTGATTCGTCCATGTTCGATGAACTGAGTAAATGTCGTATTTGGAGTAGATCCGTAGTCTTGTGGTGCGTTCCCGGCTGGCTTGAGAAGGTGCGAGTTTTGTTGAGTGTTGTTGATTGGGAAATCCGAAGGAGTTGCGTTCGGGGTAAGGCTTGCCGACCGTTTTTCTTGCGCGTAGAATGCGTTGGTGTTCTCTCTGTGTCTCTCTGCAGCTTTCTGTTGATACGCCTGAGCCATAGCGAATGCATTCTGGCTTGGTAGCTGCCGGGGAGCAGCTGGTGGTATTTGAATTGGCGGAGGCCGCTTTTTGGGGGTAGAAGACGGCATCTAGAGATTGAATTGAAGATTAGTGCTAGTTCAAGCCTTCTGTTTCCAAAAGCAAGGGAGCTGCGGTGCTCGCCAAATTGTGTGGAGATCGAGAGTGGAGGTGAGAGCCGTTTCTTACGTTGGTTTGTTTGTAAACACAATAGGGACCTGACCTATTCTACAACGACAACAATAGCAGTAGAATAATAGACACAACCCTATTCAAGTCCAACAAACGGAAATAACGGTGAGCAATTAGCCAAAATCAATTGATGTGCAAGCTGAATCTCAATTTGCTCCGCGTGTTCGGAACTGCTCTGAGGATGTCGCGTGGACTTCTAACTCTCATGAGAAACTTCACCCCTCCCACAACCTAGTTTGGGTCATCCGGAAAGGAAATTACAGCTACGATCTTGGATTGTCCCCGATGTGTATGATATGGAAGCAGAATATAAGTGATAAAGTTGTACCCACATTGCAGTTAGAGTCACTCCAAGTTTAGTGTTTCTTTGACAGGATTCCCAAACGTGCACTTTAGCCCGCAAGATGTTTCCACTTGTTAATTAAATGCCGGGAATGGTGAAAGCTCTATTGAAAATGAAAGCACGGATCGACCCGGGATAGAGAAGTGCAAAAAGAGATGAGCACAGCTTGAAAAACACCGCTACCCTCAAAGCGCCAGGACTCATAGAAAAAAAGGTTTCCCGAAACCACGCCTGATCTGCGCGGATTATAGGCAAAGAAGGAGAGTTTGAGCACCATAGATCAAATAGCACGACCCATTCTGCAAGCCCCTTGCCTACAGAACCACGCAGTGTGACCGCTTCTTCCCACCAGTCTTTGTTTGCGGTGGCTCAAGTGCAGCGACGATAGCCTATCAATGTCCGATTTAGTAAAGGGTGAAGAAAATGTTCCCACGATAAAATCACATACCTCATCGAAGACGTCCTTTAGTTTGTACTGTGTCAATGCGGAGCATTCCACATATTTTACCGCACCAAGCTCCTTCGCCATCTTCTCGCCGTCCTCTCGCCTCACTGGCTGCATTCTCTGCTTTGCCAACTTATCTTTCACGGCAGCATCATCCCTCAGATCGACTTGCGTTCCAACAATAAGGCATGGCACGCCCGGACAATGATGGTGCACTTCCGGAAACCATTTTTCGCGGACGTTCTCGAACGAGGCGGGGGATGTGACGGAGAAACATACGAGGAACACGTCGGTCTGAGGATATGATAAAGGTCGGAGTCGATCGTAGTCTTCTTGTCCGGCGGTATCGAACAACCCCAACGTGTAGGGTTCATCGCCAATCCTTTTGACATCCATGAATTAGCAAATTATCCCATCGGTGTAGCAATGAGTTGCGAACAGCTCTCGAGTATGCCAACCCTCAATTCCAAGCCGATTTCTCTGCCAAAGGGTTGGGGATGTTGTGGGCAACTCACATTACAGTAACTGCATAGTTGTCGAAGACGGTAGGAACGTATTCCGACGGGAATTTGTTCGTGGTATAGCTGATCAGAAGACATGTCTTGCCAACGGCACCGTCGCCTACGACAACACACCTAAGTTCAATTCGCAAGGGTTAGCTTCTTGTGATACTAAATTTTTATGCAAAGATGCTTGCGGAACCAATTTCATTTGGCCGTTGCGATGAGTGATATACGTACTTGATTGTAGCTACGACCATTTTGGGTGTGGTGGTTATCGAGGGATTTCAAAGGAATGTCGCCGATTAACAATGGCAGCAATGAGACCAATATATGGTAAACTAGCTCTGAAGAGGAATAAAGTGTGGCCGCTGCGGGTTGTATGGCGGTCAGGTGAAGTTAGGTGGAATTAGGGTGAAGAATTGAGCGATTCGGGTTGCCGAGTATCCAAATGAGGGGTGAAGAGAAAGAGAATGCCTAGTAGCCAAACAAGTCAATATCGGCCATTCAACAGAGCCGTAGGGTGCGCCAAAAGAGTCATCGTACCGCAGAGTCCTACGCAGGACCACTGGAGGCGCGTGCAACGCGGACGGGTCTTGCTTGAAACTCTCAACGTCAGAGCGGTCGAGGTTTCAAGGCGGGAGGCGGAGCGAACGATCGGCGAGGAACGAGGGTCGGGTTATCGGTATTTTGATGAACAGTTTTAGAGCAATAGTCGGAGCAGCGCTGAATCGAAGTACTATCAAAGAGAGAGAGTCGTGGTGTATGAGGCGCAGAGAGATTGTGAGTTGCAGGTGTGGTCTGGCGCGGCGGAATCAGAGCCAGCCCGATACGGCACAGCGTCTTTTTTACACATGCATCGATACCTAGGTAGGTATTTTATTTTCCCACCAGCCCTATACCTACCTAGCCAATCCTCCCCAATACCTAGGTAGGCACATACCTAGGTACCGCGATATTCAGAACACCCTCCTTCTCGAATGCTCTTCATTATCACAGTCTCATGCAGCAGCCCTAGGAGTCAATGTTCCATTTCATTGAAGAACCGAGTCATTCGTCAAGATAGGCACGCTGACTCGACCGTCTTGGTGATGGATAGCAGCATACGATTGGTTACACAAAATGTGGTTTGGTCTCCTTGGACGTTAAAATCCGTCAAAAGTCGAACATCAGCTAGATTGAAGCATGATTTTGAACACGAGCATTGAAAGCTGAAGCCAGCATTTATCCACAGCTTCTGCAATTCGAGCCGTTTGGTCACTTCGAACTTGGCATTGAAGAAACGCTGACATGTTTGACTTGGTGGTGCAGATGCGCAAGCAAACGTTTGCAGAGTGCTGTTTGTTCATCCTAGTTAAGGCCGCATGCCAAGCCATGAAGAATCGGTAGCACTCGATACCGTTTCTATATAAGATGGCGGATTATGCAACTGCATGCTTTGGATTCCAAGGTTCAGTTCGTGGCTAGCGTTTTACGAGTGTTCGAAGCGCTCTCGACCCTTTGTCAGATCCTTGCTTCACGGAAAAATAGCTTTTCCGCCCTACCACCTTTCCCGAATGCTTTAAGAGCCTGGTATTAGCATGAATTTCTTCCGGTCCATTTAAGGTCGGCAAACTGTTATTCTGGCTGTTCAAAATGAATGCCAGTGCTCGTCATCGATACCAGAAAGGTCCGAATCCATCGACAACATACAAGTGCCAAAATCTCGAAGCTCTGAGCTCTTACCTTCAATATGAATTACAGAGCGGGTCCAGGTCACTTATTCCGGAAACAATTGCGGCTCAGTTCCTGTTCTCTATGAGCTCATTCATCGACTTATCCTTGGATGACCAAAACAGTCTTGAATCCTTAGGTCTTCTCCCTAGCAATGTTTCGCGACTCCACGTGGCCGAGACCCTTTATCGGACCATCAGTGGCAAAGAAAGAGTAAAACCGCAAAGAATCTTAGCGAAATGTATCGTCAATGCTGTTCAGAATGCAGACAGTTTTCGGTACACTGAACGACAAGTCTGGGGCTACGCCGCCGATGACGGAACCAGATTCAAGTTCGTATGTAGTGATTCTCTTCAAAATAGAGATCGAGCCGCGAATATGAAGAACCGAGGCAACAAGAAAGAGAATGAGGATGGTGAAGCTCTCGATGCGGTCGACAAACAGCCCCTTGCGAGTCGCCTTCCAACTTATGATTGTGGAGGTTCAATCCATATCAAGTTTTCAATCAAGCAAGAATGCATAGATGTGGTCTATCGACATAATCCGATTCATCGAGATACATCTACTCGTCATGCGAATGACCATACTGCTACAACATCAGCGCGGTAAGCTTAAGTCATTACTTCATTACGAGCGACGTATAATGGAAGAACAAATGTCCGTCTTTTAGATGGCAACTGTCTTATGTTTGATGCTTGGGGCTTTGCCGTAACATCTATATTTGCACTTATGCTGACTTGTCCCAGTGAGCTTCCTTCCCTTATCCACGCAGGACTTGACCCATCAGCTGCTCCAAGTTCTGTAAAGAGAGCTCAGACAAGCACGTCAGGCCTGTCGCAAGACAAACCGACGCCACAGAAGAAGAGACGCCGCAAAGAGAACCTAGTCTCAGCCCAAAGCCAGGTCCCAGATGGGACATCCCAAGAAAGAGAGATGTCAAAAGAGTTTTCAAAAGCAAATAGCACCGACTCAACTGGCGGCTCAGCCACAAAAGAATCAAAGAAAATGAGGCCAGGAACCGCATGTACCAAGTGCCGCCAAAATAAGAAAAAGTGTGATGGAAGCAAGCCATCTTGCAGTAATTGTGTTGCAGCATCTGAATTCTGTCAGTATGCAGAGAACGGCGTAAACAAACGTAGCAGGACGGGCTGTCTCAATTGTCGACGACGAAAGCGGAAATGCAATGAATCGAAACCTTCGTGTTCCTACTGCACCAGGGTATCTGAGGATTGCGAATACCCAGGTTCACCTTGATACACTTGCCGCACAGAGAATGGGCACATTCATCTGCGGGGTCGTTTGGGGGTACTTGTATTGAAGATTAAGATATGATGGCGCCGAAGGGTCTCCCGCTTCCGCAGGATCCCGTCAACCACCTCGGCAGCCATTACAGACGCGGCCGTCAAACTCTCTTTGCCGTCTTTACGGCACTCCACCCTTCCGAACAGCGTCGCAATGGTTGTTGCAGCACTTGTCAACGTCACCAGCCTTTAGGTACCTCACCGTCACAAGCTAGTCCTTAACTGGGTCACAGGTCCCGTAAATTATTACACCAGTATATTCAACCTGGTTTACAACGTTTTCGAAGTTCATGACCGAGTACGTTCCGATCGTTGTTACCTTGGTAGATTTGTTACAAATCTCAATATTGCACCGGTCGCCGATCTGCAGTTTTGGTCCACCGAGGGAAGATGCCACTCCCGTGCCTGCGTATAGATGCAATAGCGAAACTGCTTTGCTTTTGCTTTCACCTCTAGAATGCGATGCCATATCCAGTCATACTCTTGTTGGTACTGCACCATTCTGTGTTGTGGCACCCGCCATTCCACTTCTCACCAACGGCTTGTGTGCCCCTGGGATTTACTCCACAGAGTCGGGTAGATACAGGCATCTTATACGAAGCTTGGAAGCTCTACAATGCTGTCAATTGATGCTTCGAAGGGCAACAGTGGCGTTTTCCCTATTAAGACCCGTCGTGACCCTTGGAATTGCGTCTATCCTACGCACGAGTAGAAATAAAAACTGTCTCTCCAATAGCGAAACCAACGTTATATTGCAATAACGGGAATTAATCTTCCAAACTGCTCTTCTACTTCTCCAATCGGTCTCGTATGTACTTGCACCCTTTGATATTCGCATCAACACTCCCCGGTTTTCGAGATGGCTGAGGTTCGGTATTAAAGAACGCCACGCTAACCGGAAGAACTCTCGTTCCTGATGAGGCGACCTGTAAGGGCAGCCTTAAAGGACCATCTTATTCGATCGGGACAGGGCAATCCTTGCCCATCGGAATGAAATCCAAGGAGACACGGCCCGTCATGCGTTAGCCACACCTAACCCCATACAGAACATTACAGTTCCCCACGAATTTTGATCATGCCGCTCAAATTTCAATATATTTGAGCCGCGATACCGCTCAAGAAGTCATGCTGTCACAGGGCCGAGTCGCTTGTATTATCGGCCAAGAGAGCAATCTGGATCCTACTTTTATGCGGTAATTGGGGCTCCGCTCCAAGTTCTTCGAGATCTACTTAAAAGCATGACATTCCTTATGAACCTTGATCACGGACCTTGAGCGGCTTATTTCTGATTACTCTTTTCATTTTGAGATTTGTTACGATGCGCGAGTTCATTGTACCTCTACTTCTCGCGGCCTCGCTCGCACTAGCTGAGCAATCTGCTTGGAGCCAATGTATGTCTTCAAAGCTATATGTTTCTATAAACTCACTAATAGTTACTTTAGGCGGAGGTGATGGATACACTGGATCGACAGAATGTGTGTCCGGATACTACTGCTCAAAAAGTACTCAATACTATTCTCAATGCGTACCGAACCCATCCTGGATGTCGAAACGCTCGACCGCCAACGCGAGTATCACTGGAGCCGTTGGAGATTGGGCTTCTGCCTACACAAAAGCTAATGCGGCCCTTGCCAAGGTATTGCGAGCGCAAGGCTTCGTGGTACTTTATTCAATGACTGATCCTTTTCCTAGCTTTCGATGTCCGACAAGGTTGGAATAGTGACGGGAGTAGGTTGGCAGGGCGGCAAGTGCGTTGGCAATACTAAACCGGCGGGTTCTATAGGTTTCCCTTCGCTCTGTCTTCAGGACGGTCCTCTCGGTATAAGATATGTCAAAGGAGCTACTGCGTTCCCTGCTGGCGTTCAAGCCGCGTCGACTTGGGATACCACGCTCATGAACCAGCGAGGGGCGGCTCTCGGTGAAGAATGCAAAGCCCTCGGTATCCATGTGCAGCTCGGCCCTGTCGCAGGCCCACTAGGAAAGATACCAACCGGAGGCCGTAATTGGGAGGGTTTCTCTCCTGATCCTTATTTGACTGGTATTGCTATGCAGCAAACTATCACTGGCATGCAAGGAGCGGGTGTTCAGGCTAATGCTAAGCATTTTATTGGCAATGAGCAAGAGAGGAATCGGGACACGATGAGTGCGAACATCGCGGATCGTGTTATGCACGAATTATATCTCTGGCCTTTTGCGGACGCCGTGAAAGCTAATGTACGAGATCTCCGTTCCGCTTTGGAAGAATATGCCATGCTAATGTATGTTACGAAGGTGGCGAGCGTGATGTGCAGTTACAATAAGATCAACTCTACCTGGGCTTGCGAAAATGGAAAGATTTTGAATGGCCTATTGAAGGACGAGCTCAACTTCCAGGGGTACGTCATGTCCGATTGGTAAGTTTTCTAAAATCCAGCCTAAGTAAAGTGAAAAACTTACGAAGAGCGAGGAATGCTCAACATACGACGACCGGGAGTGCCAATGCTGGACTGGACATGACAATGCCGGGGAGCGACTATAACAAGAAGAATGTTCTATGGGGCTCGGCGCTCCAAAGTGCGGTCAGTAGTGGACAAATATCTCAAAGCAGAGTCGATGATATGGTCCGCAGGATTCTTGCATCATGGTATCTGGTAGGGCAAGATAGCGGCTATCCAACAGCCACTTTCGATTCATGGAACATTGGAACGCACGATGTCCAAGGAACTCACAAGACGGTTGCCAGGGCTATCGCTCGTGATGGTATTGTTCTGCTCAAAAACACTGGCAATGCCTTGCCATTGAACAAGCCCAAGAGTCTAGCTGTCATTGGCCAGGATGCTATCGTGAATCCGAAAGGCGCAAACGCTTGTGCTGATAGGCAATGCGACGATGGCACACTCGCAATGGGCTGGGGCTCAGGAACAGCAGAGTTTCCGGTAGGTTTGCTCGACTCCCGTTCGTCTTGTCTTCGATCTCACAAACTCTGTTATAGTATCTTGTTGCACCATTGGACGCCATCAAAGCGCAGGCCCAAGGAACAACGATTACAACGTCGACGACCGATTCCACCAGTTCTGGGGCTTCGGCAGCGCAGAGCGTCGAAGCAGCTCTTGTCTTTATAAATGCTGACTCTGGCGAGGGCTACATCACTGTTGAAAAGAATGCAGGAGACCGTCTTAATCTTGATCCCTGGCACAATGGTGAGAAAGCTCACATGCCCAGCTCTCCGACTGTTCAAAAGAAAATCAGTCCATTGCTAATATGTGAAAATAGGCAACGATCTTGTCAAGGCCGTCGCGGCCGTGAACAAAAAGACTATTGTCGTCATCCATAGCGTCGGACCTCTAATTCTAGAAAGCTTCATTGATAATCCTAATGTGGTAGCCGTTGTGTGGGCGGGCTTGCCTGGGCAGGAGTCTGGAAACGGTCTTGTTGATGTCCTATTTGGCTCTACGTCGCCGAGCGGCAAGCTACCATACACGATTGCAAAAGAAGCCAGTGACTATGGCACGAATATTGCCAACGGCGATGATAGCTATGCGGAAGGCTTGTACATCGATTACAGGCATTTCGATAAGAGCAATATTGCTCCGCGCTTCGAGTTTGGTTTCGGATTGTGTAAGGAGCATTGATCTCGTCACACCCCTAGGCTTCACTGACAATATTGCCAGCATACACCAATTTCACTTACTCGGATTTGACTGTCGACTCGAAGGCGACTTCGGGGCCAGCCGCAAGTACCAAAGCTCCTGGTGGCGCCAGCGATCTCTATGACACCGTGGCAACAGTTACGGCGAAGATCCAGAACAGCGGCAGCGTGACAGGTGCTGAAGTTGCTCAACTCTACATCGGATTGCCTGCGTCGGCTCCTGCAACGGCCCCTAGACAATTGAGAGGGTTTGCCAAACTGAGTCTCACAGCAGGCTCAAGCGGCACAGCGACCTTCACCCTGAGGAGGAAGGATCTCTCTTACTGGGATTCTGGAAGGCAGCAATGGGTTGTTCCCAGTGGCAGCTTCGCTGTCTCTGTCGGAGCAAGCTCCAGGGATATCAGGCTGAATGGAACCATCACGGTCTGATATGTGATAAATGTAGAACAACGGTCCAAAGAACGAAGAAAAGAAAGTAGGCCAATCAACATTCGTTGTATATATTGCTTTACCAAATGACAGTCTTTCGAGAAATCCAGTTAAAGCGCTTTTGATGGACTGTGGCGATGTTCCAATCCGTACACTTGCATAGTGGCCCGTACATTATAACATGGCATCAATCCATCTCACGCAATCTGCCCTGTATAGTGCTTGAAGTATGCTAACTTTTGACAAGTTGACGCGCTCCGCCTCGTGCTTTTTCCGCGGTTCGGCACAGCATGATTCTATCCAATCAGAGGGCCGCAGAAAGCCTCTTTCACGCAATAACTTTGGTAAATAGATTTCTAGGGCAGAGTCCGCGTAGATGGGGAATATATCATGTAGATTTTTACGAGAATTGCTAGTCGTGAACGCATCGTCATCACGGGAAGCCCGTGCGCAGATAAGATCGGAGCACTCAAATGTAGATTTTGTCTTTAGCACGGCTATCCAGATACCGGCAGCTGAAATGTGAATTGCGTCTTCGTAGCGGGGATACAGCGAATGTGGCGACACCCCAATTGGCTTTGCTATCACAATGGCGACGGTTGTGGTTCTTGCAACTCGTGCAATTCAGAAAATTTCTTTCATGCGTCATGGCCCATCGCCTCGATTCGCCCTAGCGCAGAAATGTTCCGATCTAGGCTGGCAAAACCCCACCGTGATAAACTCTTACCACAGTCCTCCGTCAACAAAACTCTGTACGTGTCTCCGCCTGCTGCCACTCACAAACAGAGCATCTTTGCTCCTCTATTTTGTCCCCAACGGTACTGCTTTATATCGCGCTTATGCGTGCTGTTCAAACCGCCTTTACTTCCCAGGTAAGTCCACCGTGACTGTTCGCTTCAGCAAATCCGCCCTTATCTTTGCCCACTTCTCACCGTGTATTTCACGCCCTGTACTGCCATCGTCTTGACCTTTCGTACATTATGATGCCTGTCTCCTCCATGCTCGTTTCCTGCATCTTATGACCAGGGCTAATTGCTTTGAATAGGACTACATCTCAGGTATGTCATACTTCGACAAACATCCCGGATCCAAACGGCCTAGGAAGCATCACTAACCGCTTCTTTAGACCACCTGTGGAAGGCATCAGTAAACTGAATTCCCTCACATCCATACGACATAACAATCTCCGAATACTTTCGAATCTCCACTCAACATGATCTCTCAATTCCTCAAGCCTTCCGCAATGCGGTCCGGGAACGTCCTGGGGCAAGCGATGAAAGCACGTAGGTTCATGGCCACTGTCCAAACCAACACAGCTCGTCAACAGCCTTCTCCCGCGCGTCGATCTACAGCAATCTCTACTGAGCGCGCTACATTTACCATCAAGGTACATACGCACTACCCTTCCCCTTATCTCGTCTCCAACATGTCACTCACCGCTTTTCCTTAGAATGGGCCAATCTTCTCCGGAAAGTCGTTTGGTGCAAAGGCCAACATCTCTGGTGAAGCTGTCTTCACCACCTCCCTTGTTGGTTACCCTGAGTCTATGACCGATCCGTCCTATCGTGGCCAGATCTTGGTATTCACACAACCCCTGATCGGTAATTACGGGGTACCCTCCTCCGCCCGAGACGAATATGGCTTACTCCGATACTTTGAATCTCCACACATCCAGGCTGCGGGTATTGTGGTGCAAGACTACGCGATTCAACACAGTCACTGGACTGCCGTGGAAAGTTTGGCCGAGTGGTGTGCTCGGGAAGGTGTTCCGGCCATATCTGGAGTTGATACACGTGCTGTTGTGACCTACCTTCGTGAGCAGGGCTCCTCTCTTGCTCGCATGACCATTGGCGAAGAATACGACGCCGACGAAGATGAAGCGTACATCGACCCTGAGACCATCAACTTGGTCCGCCGAGTTAGCACCAAGGCACCATTCCACGTGAGCTCCGGACTTGGCGACATGCACGTTGCTCTGATCGATTGCGGAGTCAAAGAGAACATCCTTCGTAGTCTAGTTGCTCGAGGTGCCAGCGTCACTGCCTTCCCTTTTGACTATCCCATTCATAAGGTTGCGCATCATTTCGATGGCGTTTTCATCTCCAATGGGCCGGGTGATCCAACGCATTGTTTGTCCACCGTTTACAATCTGCGCAAACTGATGGAAACCTCTCAAATCCCCATTATGGGCATCTGTATGGGTCATCAACTCATCTCGCTTGCTGCAGGCGCCAAAACCATCAAGCTGAAGTATGGAAATCGCGCTCACAACATTCCAGCGCTTGATCTCACGACGGGCAAATGCCATATCACCTCTCAGAACCATGGATACGCTGTTGACGCGACCACTCTGCCAGATGGATGGAGGGAATACTTCACCAACCTGAACGACCAGTCGAACGAGGGGTTGATCCACAACTCGCGACCCATCTTCAGTGCTCAGTTCCATCCCGAGGCCAAGGGCGGACCTATGGACTCGGCATACCTCTTCGACAAGTATGTCGAGAGCGTGCAAAAGTACAAGAATCACCAGGCTACCCTGTCCGATAGGGATACCAAGCCCAGCCCACTTCTGGTGGATTTGTTGAGCAAGGAACGGGTTGGTGTCCACCCCAGCGACGGGGAATTTGAGGGACATGCGGTTGGAAAGAGCGAGCCGGCGCCCGTCATCAACCAACAGCCCGCGCAGGTTGCTGTCTCTGCTTAACTGCAGTCGTAATGTGATTGCACAGGCGGCGACTGGCATGGTTTGGCTTTATCGTGCTTCGGTCGTTCAAGGCGTCTGTCACGGTTGTTACTTGCTGTCTAGTGCTCAAAGCGAATCTGAAATATATACGTTCATGACCCATACAATGCTAGCATACTCTCCAGATGAACCGCGACGCTGAGTGCGTGCCTACATGTCCTAACAAGAAGATTTTGTCGCGTGATTGGGCCTGCCAAGACCAATGACAGACCCGCGGCACCGAAGCGTATGCCAAGACTTGGGCTGTCGCGGTTGCGGTTTCTTTATTCGCACAGGTTGAACACGCTCGACGCTCCTCCCCAACCCGCACGAATTGCTCCGGAGCTGCCTTCTCCTCTGCGAATGTTGGGCCACAGTGAGACCAGCTATCATTCTTTCCCATTCAAGGCAGCCGTCCACGCGCTGCGTCCTCAACATGACTGATTACAACAAATCCACCGTTGCAAATCTGCGCAAGCTCCTCAAGGAGCGCGGCATCCCCTCTACTGGTCTTGCGCGCAAGGCAGATATAGTCGCGAAGCTCGAGGAGGCTGATCAGGCTAGCAATGCTCCCGAAGCCCCGCCAGCGGAAGACGTGCCAGGCGCGTCGCAGCCGCATCCCAAAGAGCCCTCTGCGACCCAGGATGAGCCGGCCACGGAAGGTAGAGAGCACTCGTTCATTCCCTGCTTGGTACGCTGCTAATTCACCAGCAGAAACTCCGCCAGCCGCCCCTGCCGCCGAAGCGTCACCTGCGCCTCAAGCTACAGAGACCACGATTGCTCCTGAAGCACCATCGCCAGAGCCACTCACCGAACAACCCATTTCCGCCACGTCGAGCGTGACAGTTGCTCCCGAAGATGGTAGCCCTGAGGCTGTTGAAGATACACAGCCTGCACCGGAGGTCCCCGAATCTGATGCTGAAGCGACGAAACTTGCGCCTGAGCCTTCCCAAGAAGCTGATTCAACCATCAAGGACCCAACACCTTCCTCTTCTCTAAACGAGGCGCCATCCGTGGAGAAGCCTGAGCCTGTGATAGTCAAACCGGTCGACATCTCAGTCGAAGCCTCGCGTCTGAATACTGAGGAATTGGAAGCCGACACAAGAAAAAGGAAGAGGCGGAGTGCCACACCTGAATTTCCGGCGGAGAAGAAAGCGCGACAGATAGATAATGCTGCTGATGTGGTACACTTGAAAGAAGATGATTCGGTGCAAGACGTCGAGATGAGAGACGGGGCTGCGAACATGGAGAGGCCAATGGACAGAAGCCCTGAGGATATCAACGGCATGGATACCGCAGACCTTGTGGAGGAAGGCAAATCAGCCGCTCCTGAAAGTAGGTCGCATCTCATTGCACCTTTTAGATCCCTTGTGCTAACCTTTACAAGAGAAAGAAAAGGACGCCCGCTACAAATCCCTCTTTCAGCCCGCTGGCGCCGCTCCTGCGTCTGCCCGCACGGAAATCGCACCAGCAGACGATCGCCCTGTTGCGCCCGCTCAACATCCCGCAACCCCTGCCATATACATACGCAACTTCATGCGTCCCCTTCGCGATGCCCCTCTACGGTCCCATCTAGTTTCCCTCGCGTCGCCCCCTTCTTCTTCTCCCGATCAATCTATCCTCAAATCCCTTTTCTTAGATAGCATGCGGACACACGCTCTGGCATTATTCACCTCTACCGCCGCTGCGTCTAGAGTAAGAGCGAGTCTACACGGTGCGATCTGGCCTCCTGAACGCGACCGTAAGGAGCTTTGGGTCGATTTCGTGCCCGAGGACAGGGTAGAAGGTTGGATACAGCAAGAAGAAGATGCCGCTAGGGAGGAAAAGGAAGCGCGCGCAGAAGGCCGACCCACAGGCCCGGCCAAGAAGTGGGAAGTCATTTATGACGAAGCCCCCGACGGCGTCGTAGCCGTCTTCCAAGAAGCCGGTGCCTTCCCAAGCCGGCCCTCAGCTCGCAACACGTCTATACCTGGCGCAGGTGTCGCAGGTGCTCCATCAGGTCCTCGCTCCCCAACCGAACGACGTCGTCCTTCAAGACCCGAAACACATCCTTCCGCCCTGGCAGACCGTAAACAAGTCTCCGATAAGTCTTTCCAAACTCTCGACACACTTTTCCGCTTCACAACAGCGAAACCAAAACTCTATTTCCTCCCTGTTGAGCCGGACTTGGCGAAATCTAGATTAGATGAGCTGGACAAGGAGACTAGCCGAGATTGGAGGCCCGAGGATAGAGTGAGAGGGCGGGGGAGAGGGAGATTGGATGAGAAGAGGAGGTTTGCATTTGAGGGTGACAGATTGGTCGACTTGGGGTTCGATTTTGGACCCTGGGCCGAGAGGAGAGATGAAGGGTTTAGGGGTGGTAGGGGAGGCGGAGGCGGAGGCGGAGGATTTGGTGGCCGTGCTGGATATCGTGGGCGTGGTGGTGGGTGGAGATGATTATCGAAGGAGCTGAGTTGAAAAGTTTCTTGTCTTGTTTTACGATCTATCACCTCGTGGGCAGAACTAATGCCTGCTTTTTATCTTGCACGGATTGCACGGTTCCCCCTTCTATGCCGTTGTTGGATATAGATTCTGGCGTTTAGATTCTGGCGGCTGGGAAAGACGAACATGCTACCACACCTTTTGGAGTAGCCATATGGTCTTGACGGCCTCCGCATGGTCAGTCACAATAGGGTCTGGGAAATGTCAGGACAACTTTTCGTGTATACCATCAAAAGCATGAGAATTCAGCTCCACGAGAAGCCTTGTTTTAAAGGATCTGGAACCGTCTCTAGGACGTCGAAACCTCTGCGTTCTTATCTAACTATTAACACTCTCGACTATCCATTAACATGACACTGTTAAAGGATAGATTTTGTTCTATCCATCGACACTATACAAAATTATATTTCCAAACCTGAAAACCGACACTGTCAACGATGAGACTATCAAATCTAAACGATGCCTTCCTATGCACTTGTTAAGAAACACGGCTAAAGAAGTGGTGGGAGATGAGAGTTGATTGCATGTGAGCAGGATCAAAGCACCTGCTCCAAACTTCATGAATTCATATTTCGCCTTGGAAAGCAATATGCCGATACAGAACGCCCCCGGCGCTATTTATACACTGGTATCCTTTCCCTCCCCCTTCTCCCTCTTCCTCTCCACAGCATCTTTCAAAGCCTCCAGCCTCTCCTGCGTGATCCGAATCGCTTCGTCCATCTGCCTCTCACTCATACCTCCTACGGCGCCACGGTCAGCCAGCCTCGCCTCCATTTCTCTAGCTCTCTGTCTCCGGTTCCACGCTTCGTCTCCTCCTGGGCCGGGCATACCTGAAGCGCGATCCATGGATACTCTTTCCTCCAGCCATTTCCACAAATCGCTTTCTTCGGACCGCCAGATCTCATCGTATGCGGCGATGCGGTGCGCGGTTGGCATGCCGGGTAGTCCTAGGGAGCCGCGGCCATATGCCGCGTATGTGGGTGTACGAAACCACAGCCAGAGCACTAGAATCAACAACACGCTGATGACTGCGGTGCTATTCCCTTCAAAGACTTGAATGACAGGTTTTAACAGGCCGTGGATCGGTTCTAACATTCCCCAATCCGTTTCTTTCTTCTTGCTCTTCTCGCTGACACCGTCTACGCCCGGACCATCACGAGAGACGCCAATTTCGTCTAGAGGTTGAGATTTCTTACCCTTCTTGCGGGATTTTGGCACGGACCTAAGCAGCGGTTTCGTGGAAACAGCGGCGCGGAGAGCCGTCGTGATGTCCTTGGAATAGGAGAGCTGGCCGTCGTTTGCGCCCTTTTCGATAGGACCTAATTCCATTAGTGTCAAAACAATCCACTTCACTGGAATACTAGTATACCTTTCAACCAACTCTTCCCACTCCACTCAACCGCAAATGTCATGATCAACCTCGTGCTGTTGCCCGGACCCCACATTAAACAATACCTTGTCTTGGTCAAAAAGATGTTGCCACTCGGAACATCCGGGGTTTGCGTCGAACACAAAACCGTCACCACTTTTTCCAGATCGAATTGCTCGAGAGTCATGTTAGTGATACACTTGGTTTGCTTGGGACCAATGGCGCCACCGAGCGGTTTGATGTAAGAGAAGCTGAACGATTTCTTGTTCTCGCCTAGGCCTTGCTTATCGTCTTCCATTTCAAGCTCTGTTGACTTTTGGTCTTCAATCAGCCATTTACGCATGAAGACCCCCGAGGCAGGACCGAACATCATGGTATAGATCTTTCCAAGGGGAGCAGGAATCGTAGTGTCGATTAAAAGCTTGTCGTAATGACTACTGCCATCACCGCAGTCGGTAGCTGCGTGGGTAGATGGGCCTGGGAAGTCCTGAGTTGCTATCGCACCATTGACTGCTTCGACGACATTTTCAATTGCCTTCGCATTGCCACCGTTAATAGGAGCCCCAACAGCGGCTGCAGATACTTTCCGCACTTCTGCCTTGATTGATTCCACCTCACTTCCCGCCAGGCTGCCTTCTCCTGTATCGATAAAGCTACCCAAGCCATCCTCTTCCTCTGCATCTTCGTCGTACACTTCATCATCTGAGTCTTGAATCGAAGCATCTTCACTAGCAACAGACTCGGCTTTCTCAGTCTTGTCACCGGTGCCGGATCCGTCTAATGCTACGCCATTCAGAGAGCTCTTGAGGTTTGGATGGCTAATCTTCCAGATGCCAATAATCAGGTCGTAGGTAGAATCTCTACTTAGGAAACTGGCAAAAATGTTCCGCGCATGCAAAGTCTGGATAACGATGGCATTGGGAAAGACAACGGCAGTTGACTTCTTCTCCACGGAGACAACTTCATCGAAGCTGATGACTAAATTCGTTACCCAGCCTAGAATATTACTCGAGAAACATAAGTGGCCCTCGGAAACGTATAGTCGTCCATGTAGCAAGATCTCCTTCTGAAGAGCCGCGCTGTAGTCTTCTATTAGATAATCATCCTCCGGCACACTCTTAAAGAGATTGTGGAAATCTCGATTCCGCTTAGGCGATGCTACGGCAAATCCGGTTCCATTTAAACGCTGGGCACTACTCTGGGCAGTTGGGTTTGCGAGCATTGTTGTACTGGCGCTGATAGCCGCCCCTATAGTATTACCTGTCGTTGCGGAACTACCGCGATGTCGCCTCTTCCTTCCGCCGCTGATACGACTTCTGATACTGCCTGTTCGCCCCAGAGGGACGCCGGGAGAATCCGTTTCATTCGGCGGACGAGGTGGTGAGGCGGTGCCAGATACCCCTGACAATGTCGTGAGTGAGCGTGGTCGATCAACAGCAGTCAGTACGGGTGATTTCTCCCCGGCATAGGCTGCTGATACTGCCTGTGCAGCTGCAGCATCCTCGACTTTCGCTGCAGCTTGGTCGTTCGACAAATTGACCGCGGAAGACATTGGGCTGGGGTCAGAGCTTTCCAATATTCCAAGCTGAGCAAGACTAAGATCTCCGGATCCAAGAGTTTCTACAGCTAGTTGCCGTCGTTCGTTTCCTGGGGTCTCCTTATTTAGGTCTGCAGATTCAGGTCCGATTACTTCCTCTCCCCCAATTTTGCCAGTCTTTTCTTCGAGGCTTTCTTTTCCGGTCTTCCCTTTCGACCCAGATGCGATGGATGTGTTTGCGATAGTGCTGCTGAACTGTGTCGCGGCGTTCTGGGCTGCAGAAAATACAGATGAAAAGAACCCGCCTGAGCTTTGAGGGCTGGTTAGAGATCCCCCAGGAGTTTTGGTCTCTTCGATAGTAGGCGTAAGGGGCGCAGATATAGAGTTTGATAATTTGCTTGGAGGATTTGTGGCTGAGCGTATACGTCTATGCGATATCATGTGCCCCGAAGGAGACGTGAAAATGTTCGAGTTTGACTGAGAAGACTGGTGTCTCGAATCTGCTTTCTCATCAGATGTTAATTCGTCGGAAGGCGAGGGCTTTGTGTCTGTCGGCGTTGGCGGTGTGACTAAGGTTTGAGGGGCCTCGCCAAGGTTAGGAGGAGTTGCCGGTAGGTTTGTAATTATGCTTTTTGGGGTGGAAAGCACATGGGTAGACCGAGTCTCCTCCGGCTCGTGGATTTGCGGCGGTGATGCGTGAATTGGTAGCTCCTCAAATACCTTCGAACCTCGCCGAGAGCCTGGCCTTTTCCCCACCCCTCCGAGAAATCCTCCTAGCGATCCACCACTGCTGCTAGGTCTGGCTGGGTCTAATTCGCCAGCTGTCTTTGGTGATGTGGACCTCCTTGTCGGCGAAAAGGCCTCTTTGAGCCGCCCTACAGGTGACGGAGTTCTGTTTTGTGTAGAGCTGACGTCGAGTGTGTTCGCGTGCTTGGGAGCCAAAGTAGCTGGACCGGGTGCTGCGGAATCAACAAGGAAAGCTGTATTCGGGGGAGATTCGACTGTTTCGGATGCGATCAGCGGAGAAGAGAGGGTCAGGTATCCAATATGCGAGGCGTGGGGAGAGATGGACGGTCGAACTGGTGGTCTGCGGCTGGTTAGCGGAGACGCGCACGCCTGTGACGAGTCAAGGAAAACAAAGAGAATAGATCATAACGCTCCAGGGTATCACAGACGACGACTAGGGATATAGAAACGAGCGACCGCCAGCGGTGTAGTGGCAATGTTTGGGACGATGATGGGCGGGGATGGTGGAGAAGTCTGGGTTGATGTTCCAGACGTCCAAGCTCTGGTCCGCGAACGACTGCCAAATGTCTCGCTTCCCATGGAAGGAAGCCATTTGTGGGTCTCTGCTTAAAGAGTCGACGTTGTATCAAAGGGAATGCTTGTTACTTACGAGTCTGTATCGGAGTCTTCGGTGACAAGACTGCTGGCCACGCTCTTGTGCATTCCCAGCGATTCCTCGCTCGGACTTGGCTGGTCCATCGCCAACAAGCTGGTGTCTGGGAGCGGGGGGATGTCTTCGTCCACGTCGACTTGTGAGCGGTCGTCTGGAGAAGTCGACTTCCTTCTCCTCCGCCGGCCCTTGAACAGCTTTGACATCTTCCTTCGTGTCTCTCCACTGGTCCTGTTGTGTGCCTCCTCTGAGATGCGACTTTTGAGCTTGTCTAACGTGCCATCGACGGACGATTCCAACCCGCTGGTGCTATCACGACGCGCATCGCTGCTCGCAATGGACGAAGACGAGTTATTTGGCTTCAGGCTTTTCGCTATCGATTTGCGCCGGCCATTGACTGCCGTCAGCCCACTCTGGCCACTGCTCGTTTGGCCTGCAGAGGGAGCAGTGCTCGGGGCCCGATCGATGGAAGCCTCCATTTCCTCTCAAAGGCTACGAAGTATGCGCGCAGTCGATGTTGGACAGTTTGTATCGCAGGCTCTGGATGTACTGATATGTTTCAATGCAGGCCAAACTGACATTGCGAAGCGTCTAGGTGGCTTGGGGGAAGCTAATTGTGGGAATAACCATGACGTTTATGTCTTGTGGGTATCATACACTCGGCAACCGACGATTGCAAGACTGAGGAGGCAAATATATGCACAGGATGAAAAAGCCAGCTGGGTATCAGCTGGAAGAGGATGAATCGAAAGAATGCAGTGTTCCGGGTAGAGGCTGGCTGACCTCGTGTTGCCCGCCTTTCACGTGCCAGCCACCATTGATCATCGCTGCAACCTCGAAGCCCGTGCCCAGTCATTCATCATTTGCAAACCTCCAGCGCATTCACCACAAACTTCCCAATATCCTCCATATCCCCCCTTTCATGAATCTGCGATGAACACTATACAGCAAATATCAGCTCCCAGCTTCAGACACTATGGAGGCTGCGCACCTAGTCCACGCTCACGATCATGTCCGAAATGCCGCCGTCGCTACCTGGAATAATACTATCACCACGGCTAGTACAGAGCATGAACAGGCTGCTTCGGAATTTGCGAGCGCCGCTAGAGACACGTCGAATGTCGAGGTAAGCATGCTGTCTTATATGTTGCAACGTCCAGAGATCTAACTAGATAAACAGGCACTCCGCATACTGGCACTTCTTGAGAGTCACCATCACCGCCTAGCAAACTTAATCAAATCTCCTGCCGGCCGTGCTGCAGTCTCGGGTGGTAAAGAGCATGATACGGCCTCTCAAACTCCAGATCCTCCAGCCAGTCCGCCAGCCGGGACCTCTCCAGGGAATCTTGCAGAACCTCGATCTGCCTCTCCTTCACCTTCCACATCATCACCCCCTCGACAACCATCTCGCCGAAGGCCGCCCCGTGACCACTCCTCGTCTATAGCGAGTAATCTAGCAACAGCCCGGGGAATACCAGGAGGTCAGTCGCGCAGACCGGGTTCACCAGCTTCGCCTTCTGTTTCTGTTGCAACCGCTCGTGGAGAAAGGCAAAGCCGGGTGGATCAGGACTCCCCACTAAAGGATGCCTTACAGAGGCAAGCAAAGAGGTTGGAGGACAGTGGGAAAAGAAGAGACGAATCTCCTCAGCCCTTGCAGACCACAACCAAAAACAAGCAGACCTCAGACCAGCCTACCAGCAAGTCCCTAGTCCAACCTGCAAAGCCTGCATCTCCACCCTCAGATGAAGGATTCCAGAAATTTTACGCAACCTTCGAGAACGTCTTCTCTGCCATCTCAGCTCCCCTGGCCTTCGCAAGTCTTCCACTAACGCGCTCATCTGTTCCACCTACTCCTCCGCCCTCTACAACACTCTCCCGCTCCTCCGCCACATCCGATCCCGACTATACTTCCTTGATATCCAAGCCGGCCCTACGTGCCCTAAGAGAGGATCAAGGTCCTTCTGGCCCCTTTGCGAGCGCGGAATCTTTCTACGTGGTTCCTACCTCGGGCGGCACCCTTTCCTACGCCAACATCATCTCTCACCAACCTTCACAAGCAGCACATCTCCCAGATGTTATCGAAGAAGATGCGTCAGATCGAGGCAGTGCGCATGATGAATTCGTCGATGCATCCGAAACACCCTTCCCTCCCTCTCCCACCTCCCAGCGCCACGTCCGACGAACCTCAAAGCCGCACTCATCAACTTCGTCGCGCACGATCCCAGCAGGTCGCGGCGCTGGGCTCAAAACAATGGAAGAAATGCAACTCGAAAACGAAACGTTGCGCAAACTGCTAGACCAGCAAAGTAAGCGTCTTCAAATGTGGGAAGCAACATCCCAATCCTCCTCCATGGCGCTCGCGCAAAGTTTCCGCGCCAGAGGCACGCCCGCAAGCCTCAAAGGCACAGTATCGGACCCGAGTGCGTTGGCGCAGGCCATGGCCACTGGCTCCGTACCACCCATCCCACCTCTGCCTTCTTCTTCGCCCACCGCCACCCCGCCGAGTTCCAAAGGTCCTTCAAATCCTTCCATAAATCCCGCGTCGGGCTCAGCCACCACGGACACGCAAGTAACTAAAGTCCAGGTCGCCGATCACGAGGCTAAGATTGCTGAACTTTCTGCTATGCTGGAGGCGCAGATGCAGACGATTAGTACCCTGACCACGGATAAAGAGTCCCTGGCGCGCGAAAACGAAAGGCAGAATCGGCTATTGGGGAAGTATAGGGAGCAGTGGGAGAAGTTAAAGGCGGGGGCTAGAAAGAAGGAGAGGGAGAGGGAAGAAGCGAAGAAGGCTGTGGTCGCGCAGGCGCAGCACGAGGGGAATGGCGTGGAGGATAAAGGGGAGGATTTGGATATCGAAGTGGAAGAAGCCGGCTTTGGGAAGGCTTGATGCTTAGACCTCAGAAGAGGGAAACTCTAGATACCGAAGCAATAGGAGAACTTCAGCTTCATTACGTATGAATTGCATTACTTCATTCAACTTCACAAACTAGCTATGGTATCCCGTACCTTGCACGACCAGGACCGACAACAAGCCGAGAGTTTTCCAGAACTACGCGGTTGTTTTAATCCCCCTGGGTTGGGTATCAATGAGCAAAGACACCAACATTACATTTCTTCAACATCTCTCGTTAACCAAAATCGAGTTTGCTCATCTTGAAGAAACGACACATCAACACCAAAACACCATGCGGCCTGTACGCGTGCACCTGGTACCCAAGCCAAAAACATGAGGAAGGACATTGAGACGATGGAGAAATAAATAGACTAATAATAAGAAAGAGGTTTTATAGCATACCGGGCGGTGCTCCACCTTTCCCACTAGGCTTCGCACCCGCAAACATATCCCACTCTGTACTCGGCCTTCCCAGATCCTGCTCCTGGACCTGCGGCCTCCTTGCTGGGCTATCATTCGCTCTATGATAACCCGTATCCTGGGGTTCAAACTCGCCCGGTCTTCCTCTCCTGTCGACACCATACTCCTGATCTCGGTGGTATTGTGGTGGCAAAGGTGCTGAGGGTAAGTTGTCCGGATCATAAGCCGTTACGTCCGAGGAGGAGTGGGAGCGGGAGAAGGAGTTCTGCCGACCGTATGGGTCAGCTTGCGCGTGAGATAATAAGCCTGCGGTATCTGAGTCCTCGAACCCAGTTTTTCCACTGCCTGCTTTCTTGCCATCTCCGTACGGCGGTTTCGCGAATTCGGTTGCTGCTTCGCCGTTTCCTGCGAAGGTGGGACCCGTTGGGTAGCTGGTGTCGCTGGCCAAAGAACCTAGTTTCGTTTGATACGATATGTCGGTCTTCCGATGTCGCCTGCCGACGAAGAGCCAGCGGAAACCCCGTCCGCAAGCTTTTATGATATCCCACGGGTTGAAAGCAGATACAAGAGCGCGCACCGGGCCATGGGCATAAGTCGCTGGAGCTGGTCCGCTAAGTCCGTCATGAGGAGCGTTGACTGGGTCCTGGTACTTCGCCTTGTCATACGGTTTCCAGGGGAAGGCAAATATATGCATAGTTGCAAAAATGGCCATCTCAACGCAAATAAGCATTGCGGGGAACCCGACCTTGATATCGGGATATGCGATTTTCTTCGTAGGTTTCAAGGGGCCGTTCGAACTACTGAGAAACGATATAACCAAGCTTTGCCAGAACGAGAAGAAGATGACGAGCTTGATGCAGACGATCTTGAGGAAGGGTCGGTAGGGCTTAAGATCGCCCTTGAGCTGGTAGTAGAACTGGATGAGACAATACATGGCGATAGATACTGAACCTCCTTCGAATAGCATGACCCAGAGATGTGCGAATGCCGGGTTCAGCGATGATTCGCAGTATCGATCCGTGGCTTGACTCAGAACAGAAACGACGGTAAAGAAGACGCGAATGAAGCAGTATTGGAAGACGCCGATCCATATTATCTAGACCAGTTAGCGCTCTCTCACTATGGAGAACGGAAACTACTCACGTTGAACCACGTCAGGCCGCTCTGGGGCTTCCTTAAGATACCCTTGTTCTGGCCCCCAAAGCACTTCTGGAACCATGGAAGCGGCCATATCCAGTTTTTAGGTTCTAGTGAGCGGAAGTAAACCTTCTGGTCGTGCAGGTTCGGCGCGATATAATGGCACATCAGGGTGAAGAAACTTGCGATTGCAAACGCTTCATAGCAATCCCGCAGAACCTCGAAGTAGATGGCATGTTGGTAGTGTACATACGACAGGAAGGATACGGTGGCGTATATTGGAATCATGAAGAGAATTCGTATGATGCTACGTAGCTAGTTAGCAACAATGCGATGCGCGCGAACTTGTCTGTACATACTGCTTCTGCTCCCATGGTTTCAAGTAGTGTGTAGCATGCCTAAGGATCATGAACAGCGCAATGACAACCGCTATCAAGCCAAACGCGGCTGAAAGGATAAGGCCCAAATGATGGAAGGTTAGTTCATGAAAGATGGGATCCTCCTCGACTATACCCAAGCGTTAGCAAGCATCATTTCATCGAGCTCTCTGGCGTCTCACTTTTCTCATCGGAGAGCGTGGTGTTGCAGGATGGCATTCTGTCCTTTTGGGTCTTGGGAATGCGCAATCGCGATAACAGTGATGTAGACTCTTGCTCAAGCGCTACGAAGGGCGCATTCGGGCGGAAAGTTCGTCGTGGTAGGAGTGAAGAAGTGGGCTGCAGGCGAGCGAGCGGCGTGGTGTAAGCTGATGGAGGTGAAGCTCTGTTAGGTCCTTTGTACGGCTGAGGGTAGCGTGGTATTCTGTGCGATAGCTGGGAGGGTGGCACAGAATAAAGTGCTGTGGCAGTGGACGAGGTGTTGTGGTGGGCTGGCGATGAGGATTCCAGCTTGTCCGTAACTCAGCGGCGCTCAGCAACGAACGAGGCTGTGTGAAATGTGACGTGCGCCCCTTGACAAGGGTAAGTTAGAGAGGGTCCAGTCAGGCGCGTTTCAAAGCCGCCAACCATGTGTCTTTCTCTTGTTTTGGATATGCGAATTTGATTTTCCACCCCGTCCAATCCAACATTCACGGCTGCAATGTATCCAGATGAAGGCCGCGACGTGCTTTTCTGTATGATTGTATTATACAATGGTACCTTGGTTAAGTCTTGCTTGAGCGTTGCAAGCTTTCTAGGCTTCGATCAATCTAACCAAGGACACCGAGCCCTGTGCTTATGTGACACGAGAGCCTTGGCAGTGCTATTTACGGTTTACGGTTTACGGATTTCCTATGCACCTAAAATACGAAGACTTCCCCATCGACAAAGACACACAGCGAGCAGAATGAGTAATGGTCAGACATGGACAAACAGCCTGGAAGCGCTTTGTTGTCTGAAGCCAAGGCATGTTTCGAGGTTCCTTTAACCTTCAGAAACCTTTAGCGCCTGACCATCGATGAAGACGGCCTCCAAGGAGATCCAGTACTCCACATCTACATGGAATCCTTTGAATCATTCCCTTGCAACGGATATCTGGTAACTTTACGGGTTCCAGAGTTCAAAACAACACTGGAGGAAGAACGTACCCCTTCATAGCAAGCCTAACCTTCGCTTTTCCAACGTGTGCGCGTATGTTGCTTGTAAACTTCTGACAGCACCGTGCTCGTAATAGAGCATGTAAGTCTCATCTGTCGTGAAAACTAACCTGAGGCCCCTGTTAACTCCGGTGCTCCGAGTCTGCACAGATCGACTCAACTCGGTGAAGGCCATCAAAGCTAGTTGCCCTCACTAAGACTATCTGGAAGGTGCTTAGGTATACAAGCCTGTACACATGTTGTTTTCGAAAAAGTTCAGGCTTACAAGCAATATACAAGTACCCTGCTCATCAGTTCAAGTCTTCAGCTTGAACTAACGTGGCGTCCCAAGCCTTTGCATGACAGGCATCGTGGTATCTTGATTCCGTTACTACCGCCTTCTACCTTACCTTTCTAAATGGTCTTGAGAAGGCTTGTTAGTTTACGCGCAACCATGTCACAGCATATGCTTTCAGAGTATCGTCGCACGCTTTGGCAGTAGAGAAAGATGGATTGCACCGCGTGGCTCATGTTGGTATTCATTACGGGGTGAGTGAGCCCGAGGTATTCCGATTAGTTGTCCAGGCATTCCAACACGATTTGGGTCCATCTTTCGAACATCCTGATGAGAGCGGTCAGCAGAGTCAAAGACATAACATGTGCGGACTATATAAAACTCGCTGTTCTAGCCAGACATCCAAGGAAGGTTTGACGCTCATATACCATCTAGATATGGATTCTAGGCGATGGCTTGCGTTTACCTGCGAATGTGGGAAAATGTTTCATCGTAGAAGACGATGCTTGCAGGAAAACAAAGTTGGAAATTTGCGAACTAAAGATAAGGATGAAGCAGCCTTCTGATGGGTACGGTATCTCTGGATTACTTGTGTCAGTGACGGTCTGTCCTTGGTTCATGATCAATTGATCATCTGGAAGGAAAATCGCGCGAAAATTCTCGACAAGGCGGCTCAAACCTTTTCCGTTCCGAAGCTCTAATGCTTGGCAAATTGTATATCGACCGTTCATCCGTTTTTGCTCTGAAAGAAGCTCTTCATCAGACTTGGTGCAACTTCGTTATGCCTGTAAACGCTTCACTTTCACACGCTTGTAGCTTCGGAGCTCTTAAAATAGCAATGGTGTACTGCCACAAAGCCAGTAATGCCAACCCTGCAAAACTCCTTGGCAGGGGCTGTTCTGCTGCAATCCGACGATCGTTGGGAGGTCACAAGTTTCAACCAACTTCCATGGGCGAAAGTCGCTCTTCATTCACTGCGGATGACTTGGGAAGCCTAGTATATCCTCCCTTAAACATCATTGGACAAGGCTTAGTTTTGCCTGTTTCTTACATATCTGCGCTACGACTAAACTCCATGCTAAGTATCCGTTTCTTTTCAGAAATCAATAGAGCATCCCGAAATGTCTCTTGATTCTGCAGAAGCCAATAACCAGACCTTTCGACAAGACTGCTGTCTCTTGAACGCCGACTGAATGCCTTGAAAGCCGATGAAGGGACCTCAAGCTGAACCCGGACTTGAACCACTTGCGTTGTCTCCGCGTTAAGAGATGAAAGGTACAAATGTATTCAAGGTATACATCCTTCGGAATCCTGGACCAATAAGAGCCAATTAACTTACTATAAGGCGGCCCACAAATGGCTGTGTATGGCACTCCTGGCGACCTATTTCCATTCAAGACTCTGCTGTGCCCCAATCAGGCCCTTCAAAATACGAATCATCAACGTGAAGTTGTTGTATCTCCCTTATAACTTTTGCCAATGCAACCATCTAAGTCCATGAGGCCTCATCTTAATTTTAGGATTATATACAGATGTTTGTATTTCATTTCCATAATGATATCCCCCCCCTTTGAGGTGATTTCGCATCTCAACTCTTATCTTGATTTATAGAATTTATTTCTTTCTTCTTTTCGCCATGAAGCCAAACTCATTCCTTCTGAGCCTCCTAGCTCCTCTTGCGGTTTCAGCTGTAACTCCTTGCCTTAACGAAGACTTCGATAGCGATGTTCTTAATATCCCAGCTCATGAATCCAGGCGCAGTCTATTGAATCTCATTACTCGAGATACCATCACTGTCGACCTCTGGATCCACCTCCTCGTTTCTGGTCCTACAGCAGCCAATGGATACGTCGATGCCACCGGGATCCTTCAACAAGTCGACTACCTGAATACGCACTACAGCCCATGGAACATCCAGTTCCAAGTTAAGCCAATCTCTTATGCCCTCAACGCAGAGTGGGCTTCCGACATCGACTCGGATAAACTTGAGAAAATGAGACAACTTCATCGTGGTGACTACAAGAGTTTGAATGTCTATCTTGTTGAGGGTGCCACGAGTGGAGTCTGCTCGCTCCCAGATTCGTCAGGAGCGCCAGTCGATCAAACGACACTTGATGGAGATGGCTGCTTCGTTCCCCTTAGCACAGGCATCAGTAATTCCTCAGGGACTGTGGCGCATGAAAGTACGTACCTATCCTCCTAAACTGACGGCCTCAAAAACAAGTTGCTAACACTCTACAGTCGGTCACTGGTTTGGTCTTTATCACGTCTTCCAAGGTGGCTGCAACGGCACGGATTACTGTGATGACACAGCCGCTCAGAATGTGCCATCATACGGAAAGATGTCCATTGCGGGAGACTTGAACAGCTGTCCTGCTCCCGACAGTTGCCCTACTCTACCTGGACTAGACAATGTCAATAACTTTGTAAGAGATCCCCAAACGACCTGAAAGATTTCATCATGCTGATTTGCCTAGATGGACTACACTGATTGCTCGCACGAGTTCACCCCTTGCCAGGGTGGTCGTATGATTGCTGCCTACAACATGTATAGGGCCAATAGAGCCATTGCCGATGGCGTTCTTTGGAAATAATCCTGGGCCTTCGGTTACCCACTCCACATAAATAAATGGATGATTTGTAGTCCAAAGATGTTACAAAGGACGTAGATATCTTTCATGTATATAGATACGAGAACATGGTTCATCCAATTTTTAGGAGACCATCCCTTTAAATGACGCGATTATGCTGAGAATCTGATCTGATGTGAATTTCTGCGATTTGCTTCTAGAAGCAGATGTTCGTCCGTAACAAGAGAGAGGAGAAGAACCCCCTCTTAGAGGCTATGCTTCCGAAACAGTTTTTAGCAATTAATGGAAGGCTTAAGGAAGAACTCGCACAAGATGTAGAGCGTCTAAAAGTTTTTTCATCCACTTCAATAATCAAGCAAAAAGGAAATCTTTCTAGGAGCAGAGCGTCTGAGAGCTTTTATATCTAGTCTGACAATCATATAGGAAGAGATACTTCTTAAACGCTCCGCGTCGAAGAGCTTTTCCATTAGGTCTTAGAATCGAACAAGACGGAATATGTCCTAGGCGCGGCGCGTCTGAGAGCTTTTCCCTTCACTCTAAAAAATAAGTGAGAAGGTTTCCTTCTCAGAAGCAACGCTTCCGAGACGGATTTTAAGAAATCGCGAAACAGTAAGAGAAGCTAAGCTTCTCGGAAGCTCCGCCTAACGATGTCTTATTTGACGTCCATCGGCCATCGGTCGAGGCTTTACAGAATGTCAATTACTTTGTGGCCGGAGCGTCCTAGTAACCCAGTCCTCTAATTGTTCAAGAAAATCTGACCGGTCATGAAATTATCTGGCCAGCCGTACAAACTTTCTAACCGTTTAAGCGCATCTGGAGAAGGAAACAGAACATTGATACTGCACAGAGATGAAACCTCTCCGAGAACCAAATTAATGTTGCGATATAGGTGGCGCAAATAGCTCAAGGGCACCACAAATCTGCACTCGTTGCGCACGTGATGTGAATGGTTGATAAAACTGGTTCAAGAAGTCAATGTCATTTCCATTTGATGGTATCCTAACTCCGCCCAATGCATACCGCTGTCCGTAGTAATCATGGTTTCAGGCCTCATGGCCTTCCAACACCTTGTCTGAGCAGCTACAACTGCTTTATATGAATATCAAAAGCCAAGCACCTCCGCCACGGTCTCCACCAGGCCGGGCATCACTACTGTTAGTGATTCCTGAAATTCTTCTTTTGATAGAACAGATCCGTCCTCGAACTACCTAAGTTTATAATCTTCGGACAACCGTCTCGGTCTTTCTCGAGTCGCGTGCATTCGAAGCAATAGAAAGCGTCTGAAATACCCTATGCATAATTCAAATTAGCATACAGGCTGTAGTTTCATAGGATGAAGAGTGCAACTCACCTCGCCACCGCAAACAACACACTTGTTCTGAAAATTGCCGAAAGAACATTCATCGCAAATTCGGGCGAGGGTGGTGGGGCGCACGTAGCTGTCGCAGACTGGGCATTTACCGTCGCATTTGTCGCAGAGACGGCCGATGGCTATTCCGGCTTGCTTGCGGCACATAACGAGATCTCTAGGGTGCCGGTTAGTGAGAGTCAAGGAGCTTTGAGATGGGAGAAGCTCACGGATGATGGCGAGACATTGTGGTCTGAGGTCAGGTGGGGATATAGCTCGAAATCTGTCTTGCGTTCTTCGATGTATAAAAGATGTACGGTCGTTGGCAAGATGCTGTGAGTGTTCAGTGCATGAGAGGTGGCACGAAGTTGGAGGTGGTGAATTGATAATTGATGATCAGCTAAGCTAACTAAATTCGCGTCGGGATAGCTTCGGTGATCCAAGCTTTTTGGATGACAGGATGAGCTCCTCTCAGCCTTCCCATCACAACTTCACAATGGCCGGCAACTATTAACAATATCATCACCTCCGAGGAATTTCTTCGACACATATGAGACAATTATGGACACCGCCATTGCGTCCGCTGTAGTTCTACCCGAACCCCAAGATTCACCAACCCCCCAAGCCGCCTCACCCTCGAACGGCCACAAGAGGCGACAGTCCTCAGTATCTGAACAGGATGGCAAACGCCGTCGTCTAAGCACAGACAACCATAATGAGATTCGGCGAGATTCAAATGCGGACAGCGCGAATTTAGAGATGGTACCAGAGAGACGGAGGAGTGGTACAAAGGTCGATGTTAAGGAACGGACACGCGGAAAAAGATTATTTGGTGCGGTTTTAGGGGCTCTCTCACAAGGCTCATCTTCGACAGCACAGAGACGTCGCGCCGAGATCGAGAAAAAGCAGCAAGCAAAGCTCAAGTTACAAGATCAAGAAAATGATCAGAGGAAGAAGGAGCGGCTGGACGAGCTCATGGCCATGCGAAGGATGGAACAGAGGAAGTTCGACGAGCAATCAGTAAGGAACCCTCTCAATGGTTGCACTCATGGCACTGACATGGATGGGATAGATGCGGATACGGCACGTCAATCTGCTAGACATGGCACACTTCCTCTATACGAAGACTGAACCTAGACTGGTACGTAGTCACTCCGCGTATGGAGGATTCTACATATGCAGTCATACTATGATACGCTGACTCTGTTATAGTACTATAAGCCTTGGGAACTCACTCCTGAGGAGGAGGATCGAATTGATGAGCAAGTTGCAGATGCACAGGCAACTGTTGATAAGGAGTCAGAGGATTTCGAGGCGCAGCGGGAGGATTCGCGGAAACGGGAGCCATCCGGTGATGGTGACATGGAGCTTGATAAAGATGCGTCGCATCGTAGAACATTGGTGGGTAACCAGAATGAAGGAACCGGCGCTAGTAAAACAAATGGTGCTACTAATGATAGTGAATCTGTCCCACCCAACAACCAGGAACCGAAGGAAGATCATGCGGATGAGACGGATGCGGAGAAGACGGTGAACGGCGAACAGGCAATCGTTGACGACAAGCAGATAGATGGTATGAATGATACTCCAGCAGAGGAAGTGGTCAAAGAGACCATAGACGAGAACGGGGAGGAAGTATTCGAGGCTGCAGAAGATACGGTCATCTATTGAAGGAGCGCATGCAGCATTTTTTCGCTCGCCTGATTCCTCCTTCGGGAGTTCCTCCTTAGGGATCCCTAGCCAGCTGTCTTGGTCGTGTTTGCCCAAGAAGCAATTCCCTTCGGCTTAAAGAGCCAGCAACCCTCATATACTCTGTATCTTATGATACCATTGGGTTGAGATATGGCGCTATTAGCGTCTAGTGGAGGCTGTGCACCAGGATTTTTCAGATGCACATAGGATAGGATAGACTAGTTTCAGAGTAGCGGATAGTTAATAAGAATCCAGCACCACTATTTCTCAGCTCCTCGGAGCTTGCGTATCCCAAACGTCTCGGATAGATGCGGGTTAGTAATCTCTTCTCGAATCATATTGCATGGGCGAAAAGATAGGAAGATTGGCATTCCTTCTAGTAGTCCCAAACAACCGGGTCAACCGCATTGAAACCATGCAGTGCAGTCCGCTATTGCTTCGAACATCCAATACCGTATGATGCCCGTGGATGCATGCATGAATGCCGGCAAATAACAGATGGCGGCCGACATCTTATTGCAGCAATCTTGGTAAATCTCCCCTTCAAATTGACGAACTGAATATTGAGCTTGCAGTTCCCTTCCGTCTCACATGTACGGCCCAGCAGACTGGAAAGCATGACAAGGACCCCCACAGACTAGTGTGGGAGCGAGCATGGCAATATGTCATTTTGAAGTTCCAGATCGCTGCATGAGAGAATTAGCTATATTGAATGTGGTACCATAGCTGTATGACATCGTGATCCAGGGATATTGTGCCCGCACTGTTGTAGAAGTTGTCTAGTGCTAGGAAATGGCGATGTGAAGGTCCAGAGAGTCGTTATTCACGAGATGTGAAGGTTGAATGGAGTTGGTTCCCCTCCCGGCGATGCCTCGGCTTGTTCGGCCGTACAACAACTGATCTTTGCTTATGGTCTTGTATATTAACGCGAGTGAGCGACGTCGAACTTCTTGTCATGCCCAGTCTTGTTGGTCGCCTCACTCTTTGAATCCGGAAGGAAATCCACGATGGCCGTTCAGCCCATCGATGTGGTCTCGGATGCCCGCATCGAGCACAAGACGGCTCTTCTGAATGGATACACGTACCATTACCTCTATGGAGTGCCCCCAGACGGAAAATTCAAAGCTACCGTATTCTTAGTATGTCCCTCTAGCTCTAGAACAGCCCATGGTAAATCAGTGGTATCAAAGAGTAGTATTGAAGTCGGAACTAAGTGCTGATGGCCTGCTGATTCGCAGATTCACGGTTGGCCGGATCTATCCATGGGGTGGCGCTATCAGATACCCTTCTTACTGGACATGGGGTTCAGAATCGTGGCCCCGGACTTAATGGGGTTTGGAGGCACTGTATGTACTCTGTCCATCACTTGCCAATCCTCATCAGTTGTGATCAGAAGATCTGCTCGAAGGCGAAGAGGCTTCGATCATTACCAAATTTCACTCAAAGAACTGCAAGCTGAGTTTCGTATTTAGGATGCACCCAGGGTTCCTCCAAATCCCATCAATCTGTACGGCATCAAGAGAGCCGCGGATGACATTGCGGAGTTAGCGAGGCAACTGGGTGCGCCGAATATCGTACTTGGGGGCCACGACTGGTGAGTATTGTTGCTTTTGGCAGATTTGATATAGGTGCCGCTGCTGACCAGTTAAGGGGGGGATTCGTTGTGTGGCGAACAGCCCAGTGGTAAGAACAAGCGGAACCAAAAAGACGATCTTGAACCACTTGAGAATATCTGACGTTGTTTAGGTATCCAGAGCTAATTACGCATGTCTTCTCTGTGTGCACGCCTTACACGGCGCCCCAAAAAGAGTACAACTCGCTAGAAGAGCTTGTCAAGGGTCGTTTGCCACAATTCGGCTACCAGATTCATCTCTGTTCGCCAGAGGTAGAAGCCGCCGTCAGTTCCGAGGAGAGCATCAAGCAGTTCCTGAGTGGCTTATACGGTGGCAAAGGACCAAACGGCGAACTGGCCTTTGATCCGGCTAAAGGTGTCCTCATTGAGAACCTGCCAAAGATTGGCAAGAGCAAACTCTTCAGTGAAATGGTAAGTTCCGGTGAGGAGGGAGATGATCACTCCATCTTCTACGATGGCTATATCAAGTCTATGTTGTAGACTTGGCGAGGAGGAAGAGCGCTGAGGTGCTGTGGGCTGCGCTCTGGTCCCGGAAACACGACAATCTCTCGAAGGTGATTAAGGTACTGACTCGATGCACAGGAACTAGATTATTATGTGAACCAGTATTCCCAAAATGGAATGCACGGAACCTGCAAGTTGAACTAGCCTTTCTTTAAGGCGGTGTAGCTGACGCAGTCTTAGTAAACTGGTACCGAGCGCGAAAGATCAATTGGGAAGAAGAACAGGAGTATGTAGAAGAAACAGTAAACCAGACGTTGCTCGTGGTGCTGATCTTGTCCAGACTTCTCGATCGGAAATCGATAGACATTCCAACGCTTTTCGTGCAGGCAAAGTACGACTCCGTCTTGCAACCAGCAATGTCCAGGGGAATGGACAAACATCTGAAAACTTTGACTCGAGGGGAGGTGGAGGCGACGCATTGGGCTTTGACTCAAAAACCAGAGGAGGTTAACGCTATCGTCAAGAAATGGCTGGAAAAAGTGGGTTTTGGATCAACCAGGAGCTCCTTGTAACCCCGTTTCGGTGAGCAGTCCGGGAAGATGCGCTGATGCTCCGCGATGTGGATTTGTTGCAGTAGATAAAGAGGCAAGCTGAAAGGTGTGAGAGATGTAGCGATATCGGAATAGATTCGATTCAAATTTACCTAGGCAATGCGTGCGAGAGAGGCTCCGGAGATGAAAAGGATATTGATATCGTCCTGGGCGCAAATCTTAGCAATAATGTTTGCACCCCAGCGGTGCTATTGAAGGGCCGCCATGGTTGCAGCACAAGATCCAACCACCAAAGAGCGTAGTCCGCAACGGTAACGAGGTGCAGGAATTTGACTCGGAATAGGCGTGGGATTCGGCTCGGTTACAAAGGTATACCGACGCCTTTTCCCACTGCTCGGCAGGAACGGGGCGTGAAAGGAGAATGAACGGCGAGGAAACGGCGTGAACAAAGCTACAAGCTGCATAGATTCAACAGTCAGCCTGCCGGTGGGCTGCGAGGATACGTCGCCAGTAGGTCGTCGCGATGGGCTCAAAACTGAGGGCTTGAGGAAGCGTCGGATGAACTGCACACCCATGTGCAGCACGGCTTCTAGCGTTGATCCAGAGCCCTGGACCAGTAGAAACGTGGAATTCTGCCCTGTGGTGGTTTCGATGCTTAACGGCACCAGATAATGCTGCAATGTCGCTCCCCGTCCTCGTCGTGCTCCCAAATGCAGGCTGCGGAACCAAACCTCCGCCATCCCGTTCACGCTCGTACCTGGCAGCCAAATACGTCGCCAGCTTGCAGAGACGCTGTCGGGACCGGGTATTCCTGCCCTCTGCCCCCCGTTTCAGGTGCTAAATGCCCGATGCTCGCCCTCACCGCCTTCTCGAAGCATCGTGACCTGCATAAGTTTCGGATGAAGGCGTTGGGGAGGGTCCTGTAGTTGCTGATCTGGGCGAACCAGCAATATAAACCAGCACTCCTTATCAGTACCGCCGCCCTCGTTAGTAACCTAATTACCTAGCATCGTCCTTCGACCGCCTACCTAGGTACCCCACGAGCTAATTTCGGTCAATCGGAGTGCTTTCAACTGTTCCAGGCTGCATCACCACCGCCTCAACCTGTCGCGCTGCCATCTGACAGCCGACATACCGCTGCCCGGTGCCGACAGTTTGTCGCCTCATTCGAGCGTCCTGCAGAGCCAAACCCAGGTGATCCAGGTGGTTTGCGTATCTGGGGGACCATAGGCCCTGGAGCTCTGATAAGCTTGCGCTGCACGATGTTCCAGCATGTCGGGACCCTAACTTGAGATGAAATCAAGCCCTCGGTAGCAGTAGTTTACTGCATACGTGCTTCCACCACTCTCTGTATGGATGCAGAGAGCAGGAAGGGCCTTGCCCCTTGAGATATTGCTGCCGGGAACGGCAGATGGTTGAGCAATTCCGGGACCTCATTTTCGGCCAGTAGACGGACGGCTTTCAGCACCTTGCACATGGGCTTCGAAGAGGCGGCCACAGATGTCGTTCCCCGGTTCTCTTTCAAATCGGTTGGATATCAGCCTGAACGTGTGGCTAAGGAATGGCTCCACTGCAAGTTTCTCAACACTTGCCTTATCGCTGTTTCACAACGCTGTTGATAGAGAGCACGGCCTGTGGAAAGGGCCAACTGGAACTGACGTGCTGTGGCTCTCGGAGTCCCAAGTTGCTGATCCGGTAGAAGTGAGGTGATGCTTCTGGGGGCTCCACATGGAGATCTAGCCTCAAATATATACAGAGTAACGGGAAAAAGAAAAAGAGACGCCAGTATCCAAGCGGGTCCATGTACCACGCCAGATTGATCCGCCCAGCTAGTAATGACGTGGATGCTCAGGCTTATGCGATGCCACTATCTCCCCGATGCACGAAAGAGAACGAGCAGCCAGCATTCGCTCCTGTGCGCTCCTGTGCGCTCCTGTGCGTTCCTATGTTGATCGTGGGTTTTCCCACATGTATATCAGCCTCCACGCTCCCGTGGGGTTATCAGACTTATTCACATTTCCTCTCATTTACAAACCTTTGAAGTTCCAACCTACCTTTCTATCGTAATGGCTCCTTCAGCGTTAGCGGATATCTATCCAATCCCAGCAAGGCACTACAGTAAAACCACTATTCACGCTTCTGTTCTGCATGGGCCAAGGGATTTGCGGCTCGTATGCTTTTCCCTTTCCGTTCATACCATCCCACATTTCCCACCTTCGTGGGGGCACTTCCTGTGTCACCAACACAGCTAAATATCATTTAGGAAACTCGAAACATCACAGATCCCGCACCGCACGAACTCCAGATAGCTATCAAAGCTACCGGTGTTTGCGGTAGTGATGTCTCTTACTACAACAAGTTCCGAAATGGCGATTTGCAAGCCTGTGCACCGCTGTCGCTCGGTCACGAGTCTGCTGGTATCGTCGTAGCCATGGGCGAGGCGGTCACCGGCTTCCAAATCGGCGAACGTGTCGCGTTAGAGGTTGGTGTGCCTTGTGATAGTTGCCGGTCATGTCAACGAGGTCGATACAACCTTTGCCCTAAGATGAGGTTCCGAAGTAGTGCCAAGAGTGTGCCTCACTACCAGGGAACGCTCCAGGAACGAATCAATCACCCCGCAAAGTGGTGCCATAAGTATGTCTTGCATAACAGAAAAAGAAATGTGATGGCCACTAACCTTAATCTAGGATACCTGCTCATGTTTCGCTGGATGCTGCTGCCCTTTTGGAACCACTCTCTGTTGCCATCCATGCGACTCGAAGAGCCTCATTAGAGCAAGGCGATACTGCTATCGTCTTCGGTGCAGGCACCGTCGGACTACTCGTTGCAGCCATGGCGAAGCTTTCTGGCGCCACCACCGTCGTAATCGCTGACATCGACAATGGCCGAGTTAATTATGCCCTCCAGAATGGCTTCGCCACAAGAGGGTATATCGTTACACCTCGTCGGCATCTTAATGAGACCGCCGAGAAGCTTGCTGCCGCGAAAGATGTTGCTGATGACATCACTCAAATCGCTTGCGTCAACGAGCCAGATTTTGAAGGTGCTGATGTGACCTTTGACTGCACTGGAAAGGAAATCTGCATGCAAGCTGGCCTTTATGTGAGTTATAAACTTCACCACGTGACGTTTACAAACTAACCCTATGTTCAGGCAACAAGACCCGGCGGTCAGCTCATCATGGTCGGTATGGGAACTCCGATACAAACACTACCCATGTCGGCCTCTCATCTGAAAGAGGTCGATATCAAGGGCATATTCCGTTATGCCAATACCTACCCTATCGGCATCAAGATCCTTTCTTCTGGCGCACTTCCAAGTCTTGACAACATGGTGACGCACCGCTTCAAAGGGCTTGCCGCTGCTAAAGAAGCTTTCGAACTCGCCGGCAAGACGGTCGACAAAGATGGCAACTTAGTCATTAAAGTCGTTGTGGAGAACTGAAGCCTTCTCTAGTCTTGGAATTTGATTTTGCTTCCAGCGATGTAGACCGTTAATCTTACGATCTTACGATAAGATAGAAAGTTTTAGATCGGCTTCGGCTTCCGGTCCAAAAGCGAACGGTTAGGCGTTTGGATGTTGTTCAAGGGATGACCAGTGATACCAATGGGTACTTGGGTTGATCAATTCGGATTGTTTCTGGTTTGAGACAGGAAAATTGGATATTAGAGATGGAAATTTGACAATGGTAGAACGCCATAGAGGTTTTTTGATGATAATGAATAGGATTAATACTGCATCTATGAAGCCCTGACAGGCAATGCCTTGATAGTATGCGAAGAACTACTTCTCGTGAAAGGTTCGAGAATATTCGAAGAGCTGCAATGCCCGAAGGACATCAGAAGAACATGACTTATGTGGGCATGAGCACCTTAACCTCGTCAAGTCAGCAGTCAACGGCAACAACCAAACTTCCCGCGGGATCCAGGTCCGAAGGAGATGTTGCATTGATTATCGCATTATTAATTTCGTATCGTCAATGCGACTGAAGTGTTGAGGTTAGACTATTTGCTCCGGAGAATACTTCAACTGACGATGCAAAGCGTGGTGTTGCAGGTTTCATCAGTCATCTTTTCACTATTCGCTTTTGCGGAAAAACGTCAGTCCGCGGCCTCGGCTGCCTAGACTTCCAATTCACCCAAAGCTCCCCACACATAACATCAAGCTCTGAAACCCACCACTACGTTCCAACTTACATCCACTCCATTCCTTCTACACTCTTCTACACTCACAGCCCACAACTATGGCAGAAGCATCAGCCAATCCGCTCCTCTCAACCGCACGAGCTTCGGATACCAGCCCTACCGTTCAACTACATCCTCTAGTCCTACTCACCATATCCGACTGCATCACGCGACATACGTTAAGACAGCAACAAGGTCCTATTGTGGGAGCTATCATTGGCCAGCAAAATGGACAGGACATCACAATGGAAGTAGCTTTCCAAGCAAAGCTCACTCAAAATGCGGCCGGAGAGGTGGTGTTAGACGACGATTGGTTTAGCAAGCGGTTAGATGACTGTAAGTAGGATTATTCTATGTCCCTTTATACTTTTATACCTGTTTTTGTTTGCCATTGCTTTCTGTCGTGGATTCAGAAGCTGACATCGGAACCTTCTAGTCAAGGACGTTCACAAATCCCCCGCACTCGACCTCGTCGGCTGGTTTACTCTTGGCTCATCCACCGGACCCGAACCTCACCATCTTCCAATACACACTCGAATACAAGAAATCTACAATGAGTCTCCTATACTCTTCCTCTTTCATCCTTCGGACGCCCGCTCAGAGATTACAGCTGGTGGCAAGCTCCCCCTCACCTTATACGAAAGTGTCGATGAGACTGCTCCAAATTCTCAGAGTGACAAGGCTATGGATATTGATGGAGCAGCTCCTGCCAAAGCCCTCAAATTTCGGGAATTGGTATATTCTGTAGAGACGGGTGAGGCGGAGATGATCGGTGTGGACTTTGTGGCGCGGGGTGGTGGAAACGCGACTGCCGTTGATGGGACCAAACCAACGGCGTCGAAGGAGGCGGCGGAAGAGAGTGGAAAGAAGGGTAAAGGCAAGGCGAAAGACTCTTCAAGAGAGGAGGGTCGAATCGACGAATCAACAGTGTTGACCGCGGAAGATGAAGAACGTAAGCTACCTCCTTCTCATTGACTCCATCTCCTACGATAATTGACGATCTCAGTTCTTTCCTCATTAACGGCAAAATCAAACGCCATCAAAATGCTCTCCAGCCGCATAACTCTCCTCCGCGCATACCTCGCTTCTCTTCCGCCCTCCTACCTTTCAGATCCATCCCTCCCATTCACCTCCGAATCGCCACAAGACCCGAATAAGCTACCCCTCGACCACCCCATCCTCCGCTCTATTTCTGCCCTCCTCTCTCGTATACCCATTCTCGCACCTCCAGACCTGACAGCCTTTGCCCGCGAGAGCCTAGAAGAGCAATCGGACGTCCAACTCGTCGCCTTGCTATCCGCAATAACTGGATCCGTACAAGCTGCCAAGGAAGCCGGCCGGAAGTATGGTGTTGTGGAACACGCCCGGTACCAAGGACGGAAAGGCATGATGGCAGGAATGATGACTGGATCGTTCGATCCCAATGGTGGAAGCGGCCATTATTTGGACACTGTCATGGGTGGCGGTTCCAGCGGATATGGGGATGGCAGAGTGCTCAGGGAGAGAGGGGCCAATGTTGAGAGATGGGGCTAGCATGGTTTCTACGCTCCAGGCCGTTTCGGCGTATGTTCCACGAGACGATGACGATTGGCATGCTTCGGGTGAGGACGACAGTTGCTCTTTAGCGTTCCGGCATGGATGAATGAGCATAGCTTGGCGTTTTTGGGTCTAATAGATGTATATGGCAATGACATAGAGTCATGAATGGAAGAACTCTTCCACCTCATCAGATGATTTGAATCAAGTAATCAAAAGCGTAAGCAGGGCTTGGAGAAGTGAAGTGCGTATTAAAACTAGCACAGGATCACTTGCCAGACCGCATTGCAAGGTCATTTTCTTCGAAAGCAATTCAGATGGAATTGAGGGCTTCGACGCTACCTAGTACTGTACAGTTATGCATAGTGAAGCATGAATCGGAGATTGAAGGAACTTGGTAGAAAAACCCTGGATGAAAAGGTATCCAATGATACCAAATAAACCCAAAAACCAGAAATGAAAGAATGGAGAAGAGCAAGGCTCTCCAGGAGGTCACCTAATCCAACCCCTTGAGACAGCAGCTTCTTTCCATCGACTCACCTGGCGGTACAATGCCGCACTATTTCTCCTGCTCTTCGACTCCAGTGGCAACTCTTCAACTAACCTAGCCGCCTCTGAGTTCTGTAACGCTATCTTCATCCCATCGCATGGACAACAAACCCCCTCCTTCGCTTTTTCTCTTGCTCTTCTTTCGCTTTGGTAGCCACACAAGGTAAGGGAATCACTCTCTTCCAAGGATTCTTTGTCTCAGCTTCCTTAGCCTTCCAACGCATATCATCTAGGTATTTTGCCGGTGTCTTTTGGTGCACTAGGCAATAGGACGCTGGTGTAGGGATCGGGATTCTGAGACTGCCTTCTTTGGACTGCATTGGATATGATATAGATGTATCTGCCGATAGATACGTTGGTTCAGAGTATGCTAGAGACGTAGGGGCTGGTGCTGGTGCTTGTGGTGATATCTCCGGTGTCGAATCGAAAATAGAAGTAGGTGTCGTAAGTAATGGAGCTGGCGTTGATGCTCGAGATAGATCTGGATCAAATTCTGCAGGTGTGGTAGAGCTAGTATGCAATTGATAGAAGTTGTATGCTGCTGCCGAACCGTCGTCATTGTAGGAAGAGCCGTTTGTGAAAGTGATATCCGTTGCGCAACCATTCTGCACATGTTCATCTTCCTCTTGAAGAGCGGAATCATCAATTTCAATGAAACGTCGGAATATCTCGGTCACATTATTGAGGTAGTCTGAGTCAAGTTCGAGAAATTTCATGACAGCGATGGCGCTGTTATATGGTTCACCATCTGCTCTAGGGCCCATTGCAAGTAATCGTGGATTATGTTGGACGTTGACGTCCTCGAAAGATGGATATTCGCCCTCAGCAAGTGGGTCCTCAGCATGACTCAAGGTAGTGTCTTCCATGTTGTGGTAATCATCTTGATCTCCCGGGTTCCAGGTCTCAGGTACGTTGTGTTCATTGCATAGCGGCAGATCCTGAGACGTGGCGCTATCATCCCAAGTAGTCTCCCCTGAGTTATCGGTACTCCAGACTGGGTCGACATTGGTTTCCTCTGAATTTGAAGCTTCAATGAGTGGAGGTGGCGGAGCAAGGTCTGGTCCAATGTAACCATAGAGATATCGATGCCAGGACTGAAAGGTTGGGAATTGCTCGTCCAGGTCATCATAAGCGTCATAGTCCGCTTGATCTGAAAGCAAATCCTCTGGAATGAGCTCTTTGCTTAGTGGTGAATTTTGTGAAGACCAATCTCGCCATCTAACTCTTCCAGGATGTGGTCTTAGGTTAGGAGGAAACAGTCGGCGAATGCTCCAAGAACCAGAGTCATGTTCCTCTTCCAGAGCCGATACCAAGTCTGCAACATGTTCTGCTGCCGTTGTGTTGTCAATACTCACCTTTTTCTGGAATTGTCGCGCCCGCCGGATCTTTCTCTGCCAGGTCATCTCCCATTCTCGAAGTTGACAAGGTCCGCATGGGGTCGTAGATCGAAGAGATATATACTCGAGGGCATCGCAAAGGGCGTGTTTGACCAGCCCGTCCCTAGTCCGCTTGTGGTAAGTACCTCTACAGCGAGATAACATGTAGCGAGCGTGATGCCCGCAAGCGTGATCGTATCTTAGTACTTTGCACATGATTTCTGCCGACGTTTAGCAACCTCATGACGGAATCGGTCATCCAAAGAATATCGGGTTCACGTACCGTCAACAGTCCAGCTGAGGTCCAATTTAAGTTAGCATGATCGAAACCCCACAGAATGCAGTCACTGAATGTTTGACGTTGACAATAAGAAATCGTTCTTGCCAAAACCTTGTGAGGAGTCGTATGTATTGTGTGAGCTAGGACTTGATTGAGTCCCTCCTAGTCACCCAGGTAAGATCCTTGTGATCTCGAGAATGAGAGAATTGAGATGAGTGGGCCGCTGCGCCAAGCGCAACCTGGCCTAAGCAAATGTGGTAATTGTAGAGTCGTAAGAAGAGATTGAGAGAACCAAGACGAGGCCCTAGAGCGGTTCGAATCTTTGAGATGATACACCAAGATCAACCTATGAGAAGCAGGTATAATAGGTATGAAGGCGCAAGAAGAGCTTTAGGAGTGGCAGACTGCCTTTCCAAACATCTCGCGTCCAAAATTTAGCTTGAAGAGGACTTCAACTCGCTCAACAACGACCTGGGTCATGAACTGTCGGAGACCGGATAGAAGAAATAGTGAAGACCGAAAGAAAGTGCATGTCGTCGTGAATAATATGAGTATGAAATGAATGTGGTAGGGTAAACACTGCCACGACAGCTTTGAGCTTGAAATGTTGTTCCAAGTGCCAAACAACCCAAGTTTGTCGGAGACAGCGTCAGGATCTCGATTGGTCGTGGAGGTAGAAAGGAAAGACTGATTGGAAATGAAGCGAAGGAATGGAGCTGGTTGAGGTGAGAGTAGAGAGTGTTGGTGCGACAAAGTCCTCGAGTGAGCCTCCACCTACCTATCCATCTACCTAGGCAGCGTCACAAGCCAGACGCCATGACGTCAGATCCGTGAGCAATATTTCACGAGATCACTTGACCTGGCGTCTAGCCCATCGACAATGAAGGCAACTAAACGAGAGCAGAAAGCCGGAGCTGAAACAAAATAGGAAGGAGTGTCGGGTGTCTCCTAGCTCCCATCATCCTAAAAGATCACATACGCTGAAAGGAACGCACGACACAATATTACATCTGAGGTATGCTTTTAGAGTAATGAGAAAGCCAGAAAGGTTCAATGCATTGTTAGCTTCTGAACCTGGATCATACTGGGCTCCTAATGCTTTTGTCCAAAGATAAAGACAATCAATGCCTCATTAAAAATGTTATAGCTTCCCCTCCGAATTACGTAGTCAAGAATGTGCTCCATCAAAGCCGTACTCGTCATTTCATTGCGTCGTCAAGTCAAGCGTTCCTCCTCCATATATCTCTTGAATGTTACTAGTACCTTACAACAGGAGGAAGCGCGACTTCATCCTGAATCATGATACCCCCCTTGACTCCATTTTGCTCGACGTGGTCCATCCAATTTCCCTTCTTTTCCTTCTTTCCTCCAAGCATCCAACCACTGAAGACCCTCCGCAGCCTGGAGGATTTCTCCTCCTTCGGTGTTCTGGGTTCGGCCATGATTTCAACAATATTAGGGTACGAAGAAGCAAGATTAGGGCTATGTGCTGTGATGTCGACGCTGATCTTTCTGCTGAAATTCGGAGGATCGTATCGATAATGATCGATACTGACTTTCCCACTCTGTGAAGCAGATACGGCGCTGATGCTTCGAGTATGAGCATGCCTCTGAGCCGGGGTCTTGTCCGTGTTGCCGTTCTGGCCCGCGGTCGATATGAAATGATCAAAGTCGTTTGTTGTGTCTTGCCCGGGCTGTTTAGATGAAGTCTTAGTCGGACGATGAGATCCATGACTTGTGTGTGCGGGTCTTGATGTCGGCGCTGGCAAAGCCTCGTCAAAATCCTTTGCCATGTTCTTTGCTATCGACTCTGGCATGCTTCGTCGATGATGACGACGGACAGCTGCGGCGTAATCCTGTTGATCTTGGCCTCTCGGGCGCATCAGATTCGCAATATGGGTCCCTTGTGTTTGAGCAGATTTACTTGGCTCCTTGCGAGACTGTTCCTGCCCCTGCTCGTTCCACTGATCAAGGCTTGGTAAAGGCGGCAGCTCTCTGTTTAAGTTGATCTCCTGTTTCTTCGACTCGGGTTCTCGAGTCTCAGCGCGACCTCTTGAACTGTTTGGTCTGCTGCCTCTCATACTACTTAGGCTGACCTTGCGTTGTAGACCCCAGCTTCGCCACCCGTGGGAAGAGCCGCTTGCCCTGGGCTCCTCGGTGAACTCTGGGCTTCGCATTGAGTCTCGGGATGCAGATCGGCTTAAAGTGGTTGAACCTGGAAATATGTATTCTCGAATTTCAGATCTAATGCTTCTTGAACGACTTGGAGGCCGACTGAGCGGTTTTAGGTAGGTTTGGGCATCTATTTCCTGCTTCTTCCTTTCCTGTTGCTGTCGCATCCACTCTGCAGCTGCTGCGTCAGCAACAGCTGCCGGATTCTCGAATTGGGAAGCTCTCTTTGAACTTCTGGACGAGATAACGGCCACTGACGTTGGGGCTGTGGAGGCATTGTTCAAATGATTCTCGGTTGAGCTTGTGAGTGGGGTATGGACACTTTCTGTATCGTCGGAATCCATGGTAACGCGGATCGGTACTACTTTTGTAAGTTCAATGGACTTGGGCACCTTTCTTGATGCGCGCGTCTGCTCTTTGTCCGCGACATGTGCGTGTTGATCCTCCCTCCGATGGCTTGCGCTTCCTTGCGTGGCCGGGCCTATACGATCCGAGTCCGGAAAGACTTTTAGGCCATTGTTCCCGGAGTTTTGAGTGCGCGCGGCAACTTTTGGCCGATCGGCGGGATCCAACCTCACAGCAACACTTCTCTTCTCCTTCATGGACCGATTTAGTCCATCAAAGTCTAGCTTTGGTTTCGCTTGATCTTCAAATACATGACCAGAGGGCTTGTAGTCTTGCAATATAAGGGCGCAAGCCTCGCGTAACTGGTGTTCGGTCTTTGCTGTGAGTGGGCGACGGTTGATGAAAGGTGAAGGAGGCGGAGATATGCTGCCCCTTCTATCTTTTCTACGAGAAGGGCCTGGGTCTTTGGTGGTCTTGGTCTCTGTCTTGGGCGATACCTTCTGGGACGAGTTAGTCCTAGATACTCAAGGTGTCTGCAGTGGGAAGTGCCACAGAGAGATCAGGAATACTTACGACAGGTGCCAGGCTGAAGGAGAACTTCCGCTTCATGGTGGGAGGAGGGGACGATGTCTGCAGTGCGCACTCTGGTTTGCACCAGGCGGGTGAATGGTGTGTAGATGGGGTTCTACAGCAGCGATGCAGCCGGAGCAAGCGCGAGGCTGGAGGGAAGATGAGCCGATGAACAGGCCGGTGCCGGCATGAAGGCGGTCAGCGGAGTCGATGGGTGTTTTAAGAATGCAACGGCAGGAAAGAGGGCATGTGGCACGGGGTTATGATGGAGAATGAAAGCGGCGGAAGAGGCAGAAAATAGAAATGGAGGTGTCCAGGAGCTGATATGTTTCAGAACCGCAGCTAGGGGACAAGGAAGGGCCAAACGTCCTCGCAGGCCTCGAATGACTGGGGAGCTTGTTCGGGGTCAAACACGCTTGGAGGCCAATCGACAGCCCGGACGGACTGAACCTTGTCGCTTGGTGGCGCGTATGGCTGCTGGAGGAGCGGGCCTGGGGGAGCGACATTGGCGTGTGGCCGCTCTCCACACTCGCAGGCCAGCAATCACACCCGCGCCTTCCAGAACCACCGTCGACGCCTTCGCCCGTGCTAGTCAGTCCCCGAAATCCAATTGCACGAACCACGCCCATCAACACCCATCATCGCCACGACCACCCTCACGCGTCCCTTTTCACGCGTCAAAACACCACAGCAAATGTCCATCTGGTTCGATAATCATCAATGATAACGATGGAGAGATTGATTCAGCTGTCCCGTGAGGCGTCGCCAGCGATGCAACCAGCGGCTGCTCGCTCCATTCCGTCTTGGCTTGCATCCTCCACTTCGGAGCGAACCCTCCACGGCGTCGACTTTTCCGAAGCTTCAAATCAGTGCTTCAAATAGTTCAAAGCCACCGCCCGAAAAAGCACAAACAAATACTCCCATCTTCCATTTCCTTTGTCGTTCGTATTGGTCACGGCTTGATTGCGTGATTCTTCGTCTTCTACAGCCCATGCACTTCCTTATTGGCAATTCATTATTCGAGTATGACCTGCCACAAGGTGCATCTTTCGCTCACAATCCTGCGTCTACTGTCAACCTGTCAAATATCTAGCTCGAGTTACTTGCATATCTTGTGCAAGGCCTTGAAACCCTCGCTGCAGAGAGAAGTTGCCACCCATCGTCTCATCCTTCGATAAAGCCATCGGTTCTATCACCGACATCTGTCTTGGATATCATTTAGCCACCCGACACAGTCTGTTTCTGATGCTGAGAACGCCGAAAACGCCTTTGTTTCTGTCCTGCGTCTGCCATACTCCAGGATGTCATTCATTGGGGTGTGATAGTTCACTAGATTCCTGGTTCACCTTCCCTGCGTATATAACAGTGGAAGGTTATACGACAGCATCTTTGATGTCCGCTTGGGCTAGGTACTCCTCTAGGACCACGTTACTGAGATCAGACAGTACATGCGGACAGCAAGAAGAGTTGTGACAAGGATGATGCACTGCCCAAACTTATGACTACCACCGCGGAGGTCACAACCAAAAGTTCGGTCGGTCAGCAACGTTTTATCCGCCAACCCGCGTTTCAACAATATTGCCGTCAGGGCATCCCAGTGCAACATCAACATGCAGCCGATGTCGTCGCCACCTTCATGACATACGTTATGAATGACACAAGGAAAAATGTTGTCAGAAGAGCAAGGAATGTTGACAAGTTCGACTTGGGGACCCGGAGACAAGGGTCTCGAAAACTCAATCAGATCTCCAAACCCATCCCCGCAATGAATAATGAGAGCATCGAGACAATCGGCCTGAGGCCTTGCACTTAGTCCAGATTCACTAACATACCACCAATTTCCTTGAGCTAGTGGGATCTCGATGGAGACAGTTACGGGGAGCATCGCATCCCATATGATATTTTCCTTGCTGTCCCACTAAACATGGGGACTCTTATATCCGCATGAGTGATGCTAACATTCTGCACAGGCAAGTGGAAGGCTTCATATCTGCATTTGTGATCGTGGTTATACTCCCTCACGCCCTCGAGGTGGTGAACTGGACTTTAGGAGCGGTACGGAGTCCAGTCGTACTCGTACAGGCACGAACTGGATTTGGAAAGTATCTCAAAACCTAATTCTACTCGTCTTATGACGACGACCGGACTTTCAGGGGATAATGCTCGTTATGCTCTTGTGCCGGTCAGCTAGACAGTCAGACATTTTAACATTCTGTCAATTGATAGATTTTCTTCTTTCCTTCAGCACTTGGTCAATGGATAGATCTTTTTCTATCCTTCAACACTTTATCAATGGATAGGTCTTTTTCTATCCTTCAATGCTGTCAATGGATGGATTATTTCCTCTCCTTCAACACTGTCAACGGATAAATTTTTATCTATCATTCAGCACTGTCAATGTATAAACACGGGCCCATCCACCGAAGGCTGATTGCTTCATACATCATATCAATATTCGACTCTATCTTGATCCTCACAATAGCTTTTTCCTTGCTCTTACTTGTAATAGCTAGTATCATTACTCCTACAAATGCCATTTCGATACCGAATGTCCGCGCTGCTTCATAGAACAAGCTTCTCCTATGTTAGTCATTTCAAGGCACGGTCTCTGAAACTGCGACTTGAACTTGGCGGAGCATCAACTTTCCAGTCATGCTCTCAAGACAACGTCTATCTTTAACGTGTTACTTAACACTTCTGCATCTATTGCTTCTCATACGCTCTAAATCTACCCACCAAGCACGCGGTACCAATGGACCCACGCCACCACGAGAACAATCGAATCAAATTCCGCTACATCCCCACGCATCCAAGCCATCTCCGCCATCAGTATCTCCAATCCATACCAATTCGATCATTCCGCCACATCCCAGCACCACCCCCTCCACCAATCCCCAAGCCGAAACCGAAGTCTCAGCCTCAGCCTCGAAGCGCTCAGATCCCAGCACCACCCTACAGCAAACCCAAACGAGAACCAAAGACACATCGCACCGAAAGCCACAGCCACAGTCACAGCCATTACCATTCTCAACTCGATCCGTCAAAGGCTATATACGAGTCGCTCCCGTGGCCGACGTGCTCGCATCCTCGACGTACGCGCTATGAGGTCCTTGTTACGAGGATCTCAGTTGGATGCACGAAAGCTTCTTGTGTACGGAATAGACCCCCTGCGAAACAGATGCTAGCGGCTTGGTTAAGTGTGAGATGTGTACGGCGGAAGAAGAGAGTAAGCTGGGCGAAGGAGGTGGAGGTTTTTGAGTTTGGACATGTTGAATAAGTGGTATTGAGGAGCGGGTGAGGCGATAGCGAAGTCGGCGTACTGAAATGGGCCATTATGGGCATCGTCTATACTTCGTAGACCCTGTTATGTTTCACTATCTTTACGACGTCGAAGTCTGCAGGCAGATGACGACGAGGAATGAAATCCGACTGTACAATTGTGGCGGAGAAAACTTGTATTGCGACCCGACTTTATATCAGCACCGAAAGGAGAAGTATCTTAACAAAATACATAAGCCAGACTCTGTCTGTCAGCTGCACATACACGTATCTTATCGAATCCCTCCCTACTCATCTATCCCCAAAACTTGGCCCTCCGAATAGTATTCCCAATCTGTCCCTGTCCCATGAAAAGGACTCCACCCACCGCAGCCACCACGCCCAAAGCTCCAACCGCCAACGTCGTATTACTGACACTCGTCTCCTCCTTCACCCTTCCAATTTTCGTTGGCTTCAATCCACCAAAGACAACAGCACTATCCCTCCTCTCCCCTCTCCTCGTTCCTTTCTCCCCATCCGCAAGAATGACATCGTAATCAGCCCAATCAAGTTGCGAAAGCATCTTTTGATAGTCAACCACAGTGCCCGACCAATTATTCGTGATTCTGCCTTCTTTATCCTTATACCAACTCGCGCAATTCGGGTCTGCGAAACTGGATTTCTTGAGCACGGCCTGGATCTCCTCGTTGTATGATTCAACCTTCTGTTTCTTGGGTAGAAATGCTAGTCCAGCTCCCTTGCCCTCATTCTTGCGCTTGGCGTCAAGGACTTTGCTGACCAAGGTATTGAGGTATCGACTCTGCGCCTCGATCATAAGGACAATAGAATTGTGACCGAGATTCGTATTCGGCCCGTAGAACATGCCGAAATTGGGTAGATCCTCAACGCAAGTTCCATAAAGCGCCTTTGCACCGTCTCCCCAAATCTCCTCCAATGGTCTACCGTGTGCACCCGTGATTTCAATCGGATACATGAACTCCACGGTGCGGAAACCGGTTGCTAGGACAATGAGATCGAAATCCGTGTGATCGCCTCCTTCGACCTCGATGCCGGAGTCTGTGATGCGAGAGATGGGACGAGTTTCCAGCGTCGTTTTTGGTGATGCTAATGCTGGGTAAAAATCATCTGAGATGATTACCCTCTTACATCCCGGCGCATAGTTGGGCGTCAGCTTCTCCCATAGGTCCTCTCGTCCCGGTATCTGTGATCTCATTCTCGCGGCACACCATTTTCGGACCAGGCCCGCGAAGTCAGAGTCGCTGTCCGTGACGGCGGAGTAGAATGATTCGCGGAAATCCATTTGAGTGGCACGGACGCGCCAACGTAGGGGAGGAACATAGCGGTAGAGGGCGCGCTTGAGAGGGGACACGGGTTTGTCGTCGCGAGGCATGATCCAGTTGGGTGTCCGTTGGTAGACTGTTACGTGGGCGGCGGATTTGATGATTTCAGGGATGATTTGAGCTGCGGTGGCGCCTGAGGAGAGAAAGGTAAGTACACGATCGCAAAGGAAAGACTTCGTGGTACAATAGGAAGTGTGATGATACGAAAAGGAAAACTAACCGTTGCCAATAATACCAATTCTCTTGCCTTCTAAGCCGTAGCTCCAGTCCCAGCGTGCGGAGTGCATCATCTTTCCTTTGAAGTCTGCGATTCCGGGGATTTTGGGGTATTGAGGCTGGTTAAGTTGTCCAACCGCCGAGACTAGGTAATCGCAGTTGATGGCATACTCGGGACTGAACTCCGCATCTTTATCACCTGAGACCTTGACGTTGACCTTCCATTTGAGAGACGCATCATCCCAGACGGCGGATTCGACGGAGGTGTTGAAGCGGATGTATTTGTATAAGTTGTATTTTTGAGCGACGGTTTGCAGATAGTCCTGAGTGGGGAAGGATTGGTGAGCAAAACGGGTGATGACAACAGTTGGAAGTAGATGATGGTGAGAGGAAGCTTACAAGGATCTCTTCCTGTCCCGGATATTCTCTTGTCCAGTTTGGATTTTGTTCGAATGAATAGCTGTAGAGAATGCTCCACACTATGTTCCCTCAATCAGTGTTCATATTCTCCGCTTCGCTTCAACGCTATTCCTTACCATCGCAACAACATCCAGGATATTTGTTATCACTGTGGAGTCATCAGCAATTGATTACCATGCATCCTATTGTGTTGGACCGTGACACTCACTGCCATGTTCCACCGACTCCAGAGCTCTTCTCAAGAAGAATGAAGTTGTGGCACTTGTTCTGCTTTATCAGATCGATGGCCATACACATGCCTAAGCCAAGTCAGTTCCCTCATACTCGAGACTGCTCATGAGAGCACTAGAAAGAACACGGTACCAGAGAAACCAGCGCCAATAATCACCACGGCAGCATTGGTGTGATCCTTATTTCCGACCGGGACTTGTGGCCAGGGCTTTGAACCACCCATCTTGAAGCGTCCAGTTGGTAAGTGAGCAGAGAGGAGAGGGTTGTGTCAAGGACGAGAGGGCAGACGGGTATGCAAGGCAAACGCGTACAGCAGACACCTAGGTAACGAGTAGAAGTAGGGTGGACTAAATACGGTGGAACCAGCTGCAGACAGTTCAAAGAACGAGCTCCCCAGCTCCTGCCCACGACCCACCCTTCCTTTCCGCCGTCAACATAGTCTAGGTAGACAGGGAGAGGACCAGAGTACCTAGGTAAGCGCATTCATTACTCGCTTTAACTTACTACCTGCCCGCCCCAAAACCAGTCCAGCCAAGATCCACCTACAACTCTTAAGTCGAGCAGCCATGCCATGCTGTCGGGGCCCCCGGGCAAAGGCTATGGTAGGTCAACCGGCTCGTGACATATCACTGCATTGAGTATTCTGACCATGTCAAGGCCGACTCTCTGGTGGAAGTGTGGGGAAATTTGCGGGTGAAGATCCGAGGCTCTTATTGCGGGAACATTCCGGGGCTCTTGCGGAAACCCTCCGACGCTGTGATTGCGGAAACCCTCCGACGCTGTGATTGCGGAGACGTCCCGGGGAAACAGGCAAGGGACGACAGCTCGTCTGGCTTTGGTATTGCGCTATCAGGAGCCGGAGGGGTTCTTGCACATTGTTGACTCGATTTGCTAATCATCATCTCGTTGGAGGACATGCCTATCAGTTTGCTGCCGAATTACTAAAGTGGCCTCCTTCCCACCGTGAGCTGAGCTCCTCTTTTGATGGGAGCATGTACGGCAGGGGGAACCAATAAAAGAAACCAATCATATATGCAGGTAAACTGAATATCGCTGATGTAAGCCCTTCGTAGGACGGCCGTTTTTAAGAACCATGCATATCCAATCGCTTTATTCAAGAATCCAATTCCCAAATCTCTCCAAAAATCGCTCTCGAACAAATCCATGCCCAGTCCTCGTCTAATAGCCCTGCTCACGGTGCCATTTCTCCTCCCAATTCGGGAACCAAGGACTCTCCTCTAGTGTATGTGGCTCCCAATCTTTCGGCACCCATCCTTTTTCTACTTGCTCTTTTGCATATTTTTCTAATGCGGGTATCACCACGTGTTCGGTATGCCAAGTATTCTTGTACTCCATAAGACTCCTCTTGCCATCCTTCAAGACTTTTAGTAGGAGCGTAGGTATGTAGGGCTCATCGCGAAAGTCCTGGACACACGTAAAGAGTGCCTTGAAATTGAAGACCACGGCGCCGGAAAGGGGAAGCCGTCGTAGGGTCTGCCAGTCAACTCGAAGATTGCAGCGCGAGATGTCAAGGTCGGCATGCTGGACATCTCGGTGTTTTTCATGAGGATCGCCAGGTGGCATATAGAGCGGTTCGTCGACTTCCAGACCCCAGGATCCACGTTGAATGGGTTTGTCGGTGGGCTTCTTTGTGAAGTATCTATTCGTCCTGATCAGCGGATGGACTGTCAAGCGAAGTGAGTCGTCTTACCGGTCCATTGAGAATTGCATCTTTTCCTTGTAATCTGGAATAGGCGCATGGATCTCATGAAGCTGTAGACCAATCTTGGTATCCACGTTCCATCCAAGCGCACTGCAAATCATGCCTGCACGGAAGAAGTAATAGCCTGTTGCCGGATCACGAAGCATGATCGCAAAATCCTCCGGAACGTTGTTCAACATGACATGGAGGGGATGAGCCGTCTTCAAGTCCGCCTCGGTGTTCAGGATACCGTTGTGGAAAACCATTTTCTCCTTGTCTAATCGGAAGTAATGTGGATACCGTGCGCACAGGAATTGCAAGCACATTTCCATCAATTCTTTGCACGCAAGCTCGGAGCCAGGGAGAGATGCGAGAACATTCTTTCTGTGTTGGGCGAAAAGGTCTTGTCGTTGCTTGATCCGCTTGACATAAAGATTGTCGAGCTCGAGCCACCAGTCGGGCTCCATCTTCGTCAATGCTATTTCCTATTAGTCATGCTCCAAAACCCGTTCCTCTGTCAGACTGACTTACACATGGTCTGATGATATGACCACCTAAAAGGTCTATACGGCCGCGGTCGTGCCTTGTTGATATCGAACTCCCGATAAGGCTGCGGTAGAGGAACACCACTGAGAGTAGCATAGTCAGGGAAGTCCCCAAGCGCCTTGATCTCCTCAGTCGAGAATTCTGTAGCGGTGAACATGGGAGTCTTCGCATCCAGATACGAGGTGGTGAGAGGCAAGCATGCCTTCCTAGAGTCTTCAGGTGAAGCTGCCAACACATTCAAAGGTTTGCCCAGGACAGCCGGTAAGTTAGACTGAATTTCTGCCAGCGTGTGTCGACGAGACGGAGGAAATGCGAGTGTGTAGTCAGGCGGAACAGGAGTTTCCAATTGCTTCTTGCCAGGCGACAACGATCGGGGTGGTGTTTTGGATCCGGAGAATCGGCGACGATGAAAGTGCAACCGATCGAGCACAACATCCCGTCTTCTCTGATTGAATAGAATGAGGGATAGAGAGCTGATGAAGAAGGCCGCCCCAAGGAGCAGCAAGAGGAAGCCACCCATGCCGGTTGATGAAAAAAGGAAACTGAGGTCGGTGATAGACGATTACGAAGGCCCGAGAGCTAAGAATATATCAATTGAATATCAAGAATTGCGAAGGTAATATTCGGAGAGTCGGCGGTGCCGAAAGAGGCGTGAAACGGCTGGGTTCCACTGCAGTAACTGAACAACTAGTGGTAGGAGCTTGGAAGCAAACAATCCGTTAGGCTAGGAGAGAGAGCAGCCTTTATGAGCAAGCCAGAACTCGCACGCCTGAACACATGCGTGACGAGTAGTGGGGAGAAGGTGGCTTGAGATATTCTTATCACGAGCAGAAGCGGGGGAGGCCTGGGAGGCGCGAGAGATAGGAATGATGAAAGCAGGACAGCAGACCGAAAAAGGAAAATGAACGAGACGCAATAATCTAGGGCCAATTTGACGACTACTTCGACGATGCAGAATGCATTGTAGGCACGGAGAATGCAAGGAAGGCCACTTATCCTGTAGGGCGAGTTATCTATCATGGGCCCAGAGCCTCTGCATCATGATCAACACTCTCCCCAGCTGGGCTTAGCGAGCATGTTGCTATCCTAATTGCGGTATTGGAATCCCTAAGAGTTCCGCTCGCCCTCACCCTTGGGTTCACATCTCATTCGTCCTCTTTGTCGCCGTGTACCTAGACCTGACCCAAAGTCTGCCTGCAGGTCCACCTCTTTTCCGCTTCATTGCGCAACATCTCCCGGCTATTATCGCATCCCTCTTGCCCAGCACTACTTGGCGCGCTCTGAGTTGAAGTCCCGCGAAACTGCCAGGAGGCTATTGGAGCTTTTGATACCCTCTTCGAGGCCAAATCTCCCGGTCGGACCACTGCGACATGTGGGTTGACGACAATACATCTCAACGTGCTCGACAGTTCTTAGGAGTGGTTGAATTCCGATGCCGAAGCCTACTGCAATGCGTAAACTGCATGATTGTCGGATTACGCCTGCCTAGCAAGACTCCTATCGTTGAGCGGAGCAGTCGTTCCGGTCTCCTGAGGCTTTCAGGGCGAAGCGTGGCTGCCAGCGAAAGGGTTGCTCAACGTGGTTGACGATCGCGAAATCGGCATTGCCGAGCTTTTGGGTAGGCGAAGCACACAGCTTGATTGAACAAGCAAAAGCAACTTCGTTGTTGTACCGCTAATTGAGAGGATGGGAGCAATCTTATGTAGACATGGCACAGAGGAAAACTTTGTCGTTGCAGAAGTCAGGAGGCGGTGAAATTGATTAAGTTGGACTTAGTAAGCAGTTCATCAAATCATATTCCATCAGCACCCAAATCTGACATTCGATATATTTGTGTATGTGAACTTCATCGTTGAATTCACAATTTGTTGTCTATGTGTTGTACTATACTAAACACCGTGGAGTCCTTTATAGCACTCTTTATTCCCGGTTTTGGCCTGGATGCATCCAAGGACCTACATGACGGAGGACCAATCCTCGCTCTTGATGTATTCCTCCATTGTCGTGTATTTTACGTCGAACCCGAGCTATGATGGTGGTCAGTAGCGAACCTAGATTACCTCGTGCCGGACGGGTACTTACATTCCATGGATACACAACGTCGGGGTCGCGCCCATCGTAACCATACTCTCCAATGTACTTGAACATGTCTCTTAGTTCTTTACCAACACCACCAGGCATCGCTTCTTCCAATTGCTTTGGATCTGACTCTTCGAAGACGATTTTCTTGCCTTGCACACCTCCCCAGATCTCGCACCACTCTTTCCAGTTTAAGTACGAACCGCAACCGATGAGAACCGTGCCTGGAGGCGCCTGGAGTAAGGCTTTGGCGTAGTACCCTGAATCAAATCAGTCAAATATCGCCACGAGATGCTGCAGCCACCCGCAGCTGGAAATGTTACTCACCCATATCCGCCCTTGGGTTACCAATAGGAAACTTGGAATCTCCGCTCATCGGAAGGCTCAATTTGTACGTCCCATCGGGTTGTTTACTGGGAGCCCCCATGCCACCCTTCCAGTTGGTTGCGAAGAACCCCATCTGCACGTAGCCCGTCTTCTTGGCTAATTCAGGGTACTGCTCCCTTAGATACTCCACCGCCTTCCACTTCGCGTCGAAGTGGAAGTTGAAGGTCACAGCACCGTTACTCCACTTCTTAGAGTCACTCAAAGTGCTCAGCACGAACCTATCTAACGAGTCCACCGTCGCTGCAGCGGCATCGACAACGTTTTTTCCTTGCTGGACTTCGAGATCGAAGCAAACTTCATTGATGGTCCGGCCCTCCTTCTGAGCCCGTTCATGATTGGCCGGATTTTTCATGAAGCCCCAAAAATCTGTGACACCAAAAATGGCATCGGCACCGTGAAAAGCTTTCTTGAGAGCTTCAACGTCATCGAGATCTGCGGCTACCATTTCCACTCCTTTATCACTCCATACTTTGGATGATTCTTTGTGTGGGTCGCGAGAGATTCCACGAATTTTCCAGCCAGGTTCGCTGATGAAAACATCAGCCACGGATGCGCCCTTGATGTAGGTTAGCTAATGAATAAGATAACAAGGAAGGTGACATACCTGATTTCCTGTGATCCCAACAATCGCAATAAGTTTGCTGGCCATGACTACAGCCTTCGTATGCGTTTTTCTTTTAGTAGATATACTCGGTCGATATGTTGATAACTTAAATTGAACTCTTCTTGTAATGATGTTTCGTGCTTGATGGCTCCCTTCATCCCGGCCCTTCACATCTCTTTATACTTCGATATCCGCAAAGATCAAGTATTACGACTGGCAGCCTCTCTAACCGATGATACGCCCCTTCAATCTCGAGCACATCGGCGTTTACTGGCCTCCGTTGCATTAGTAACTCCATAGCACCTACTAATTAGTTCCCATGGTGACCGTCCTGGCACATCTACATCCTTCGCGCTCTCGGGCTCTCGGCATTACGACATACCACTGCTTATATAAATATGTGGCGCACCTGGGGCGCCCCAACCTAAGAGTCTAGACGACGGAGTTCGCCAGTTCAGGCGATGGATTATATCATTGGTCTGTTGAAGTTTTCGGCTGAAAGTCCAAGAATCAGTGGCGGATCGGTGTTTGAATGTTTGAATCCCGCGTGTTTAGTCAGCTACAGCGAGGGAGGCCGAATCTTCATGTCAGCGAAGCGATAAATGGTACGTAGGTTGTACTAGCATTATAGATACAATAGTGCCGGGCATGTGAGACAGAGTCTCGCGTCGGTCGGATTTTTTTGGTGCGGTCATTTCTAATAGGTTTCTCAAAGGATTTAGCTCCAAATTTAATTCGAATCGTTAAGGGAAAGAGCATATCTTCAATGGAGAAAATCGAGGACTGCATGCAGCGGCCACATAGCTCCAACTTGTGGGCACGTAGGCCAACTGCGCCAGGTGGATGACTGCAAAAGTGTCCCAAAGTGGTCAGTTTCACGTATTGAACGATCGCACCATAGTTGCAGTAGGAAGCAGGGTGTGTGACCGGACTAAAACGCTTTCTATCTAAATTTCCGTCGACTTTAACGATGGTCCTTTTCTCATCTTTTCATCTTCACAACTTGACGACGATTTTGCTGGCCGAAACACCGTTCTTTAACTGGTCAATTCCCTCTTGAACTTTCGAAAGACCCCCAGCAATAACGACAGGTTCAGGCATGGCCTGGAATTGGCGGTTAGCTAAAGCTTCAGGTATGAACTTCTGCCAAACAGCTTCGCCAATATCCTTGTCATCAGCAATGACGGTTAAAGCAATGACTAGTCCCCAAATCAGAATACTTTCAGACCGATTAGAGGAGTTTGAACAATTACCTGATCCGCCTGTCACACCTTTGGGGATTCCTGGAGCATCTGGCGTCACAGACGAATACCTGCCACCTCCAGGCAACTTCAGCTTCGCAAAGATCTTGCCCCACGTCTCCGCAGAGTCGACAGTACCAATGCAATCTGCAACGCCATAGAAACCGGTGTCTTCAACGATCGAAACAATATCGTCTACAACACTGCTAGACTTATAATCAAATGCGTGTTTTGCTCCGAGGGACTTCACGTATTGAATATTGTGACTCGACGCAGTTGTAACAACGGTAGCGCCCGCAGCTACAGCTAATTGTATAGCGCAGGAGCCCATCGACGATGAACCGCCGTAGATCAGGATAGTCTTTCCAGTCGGCTTGGGAGACATGCTTGGGTACGGGAGGCCAAGGTAGTTCTTGAAAAGTAAGGTGGAGGCCGTAGAGATGCCGAGAGGAAGAACGACAGCTTGCTCATAAGACAGAGAATCAGGAATTGGAGCCACTGTAATGGCGCTGGTAACAGTGTATAATTGAAAGGCAGCATGCTTCGGTTCTCCTGTTATCAATGAGATACAGTGACTGTAAGAGTTCACCGTTAGATGCCATCCTTCTGAAGGTATGGAAGCTCAAAGATGAACTCACCTAATAACTCGCTCGCCTTTCTTAACATTCGTGACTCCCTCGCCAACCTCAACAACCTCGCCGGCTACATCGGTACCAAGAATGTTGGGATACTTCTGGAGAATCATGCCTGAGATATATTAGAATCATAATCGTGGCTGGCGCTGCCAAAGAAAGCCCACCATACAATTGGATTTTCCCTGCCCTTAATCAGTATGCGCAAATCGAGAAATTTCATGGCAACTAACAATCTACTGGATTTATCGCCACGGTAGCGTTCTTTATGACGACTTCTCCCGGTCCAGCTTTGGCCTCCGGTGCAGCATCAATTTTGAATGGATGGGCTTTAGCCTCAGAAATCCAAGCTGCTTGGTTGGTCATGGTGAAAGGAAAGGGTGTTTTGTGATGAAATGTATGTGAGTGGGATTGAGATGTTCGCGGCCAAATGGCGAGCTTGAAATACCATCTTTAATAGTGCTCGCTATACGGAGTTTCTGTGGGTAAAAGGAGGAAACCAGCCCGGAAAGCGTAAAAGTAAAGAAATGTATGATGGCATACGTCGGGCTTAAGGCAGAGCTACCTCCCGTCGGGCTTAAGGCAGGGCTATCTCCAGTGCACGTGCTCTGCTGCTACAGATTTCCAGATTCAAACTTCAAAACCTTCAGGATCGGACGAACATGGTTCTTTCCCGGGTTGCATAAAACTATCTTAAAGCTTCTTTTGTCCCCGAGAGCATCGTCGCATTGTCACACAATGGCAGGCGAAACATTTGCTTACGGGCTTGCCAAGGCCAGTTTGGGCTACCGGCTTCCGCGCCTGGGACTGGGACATCGATGGTCTCGGGTTCTTGATAACCATGAAGACAATTATAGGCACTTGCCACAAATGATAGGCAGTCCTCGTCGGGCAAAACCATATGTTGCAAGGACTGATAAATGGAAATGCAAATTTCATGTCATGACCATAATGACTTCTTTAATTGCCACCTTGTATACCTCAGTAAGTACGTTCTGCAGTCTCATGGACGTCCAGCACCATGATAAGGCTCCTCCGTAGGTCCTTCTCCAAGCCAGCGTCCCATTGAGTAGTTCCCGCCGTTGGTATGAGCCCCGTTTACGGAGGTTGATCCGACACAACCAGTGTTCTTCTGCTCATTACCCTGGGCAGTCTGACGCTATTGAACAGGGCCACTCTTAGCAGGGTTTGTTGTAAGTGTATATCATTTCGTACCTGGCCAGAAGTACCATTCGTAGTGCTTTGCGTGTTTTGGCCTCGGCTCTGAGCTGGAGGTGAAGTGGCGCCTGGACGGGTCATGGGGCTGATGGTAAGTACCCCCTTTTGAGGAAAACGATGATGAGGAGTTTAATCCGAACTGAGCAAAGATTGCAGGGTGTTCAGGTGCGTGGAATGATGAAATTGGGAGATGGACTCGTCTGAGTGGAAACGAAACTTCTATATTTATACGTAGTAGCTGAGGATCATGAACGCTGCATTCAATGCATCTCTCACTGAGCCAGTGAGCCATCATATCTGGAACTTCCTTTGTTGATTTTGTGTGGGAGTACAATGTACCGGACCGGAGGGTTCCCTTCCCAAGGTGATGGCATGTAACCTCACCTAAATATTAACTGGGCAATGCAGACTCCGCGTCGGCTGCTGTGCATCCTCATTTTGCCTTTTGAAGACGAAAATGATACTTCATTCAACGAAACGCAGCCCTAATCTGACGCAAGATCAGTAATATGCGGAGGTTCCTTGAAATCGCGCTTATCAGCCTTACAGAAATCCTTCGGAGATAATCGCTGTCCTGTGATCGACGTTCGTGGTATTCTTGGAAGCCTTCCGATTGGATTGTGTACTGCAGGTCGAATGTTTGTAGGACCTTAAACGACATCTCCAAACTCGGGCCATTCCCTATTATCTGGATGGAACGTCAGCTTCACCTGTAGTAAAATCCGCCATCAACCATACCTTACAATCAGGTTTCAGTGGGCCCCCACAGAGCTAAATATACCTTTTTCATATCCACCTTTGCAGTTTTGCAATTACAAGCAATTTCAATCAAAGAAAAAGCGGTAAAAGCCTGCCTGTAGTTATCTCTAAATATTCAAAGCACTGCTACATACTGTTCATCTGTAATGGACTTTTTAGCGTGGCGGAGAAATAAACCTGGAGAAGTAACCTTCCCTTTGTGTTCTTCAGGACCAAGCCGAGACATGATCACGGCCTTTCAATGGATTGGTGTCATTGATTAGGTTCGAGCAAGCCGGATATGACAGGTCACGTGGGACAAGGTTCAATGCACGCAGCAAGCCTCGAGAGAATGCATCCGTCTGCTGTACCCACCTCTCAGCAAAGCTGGGGATGTGCAACTTCAATTTTCAGCTCTGATTTTCGAAGGCAGGATGCCTAACGGATAAGTGCAGAATATACCGTAACGCCTGGAATACGTCGAGTCAAAACACAGCGATTTGGCTTGATAACCGGCCAAAGAGTTGTCGAACAGATAGAGCTGACGGAGAGACCAGGTACATGTTCGAGATCGACTTGCTGCGAGTAGTCCTCACCCATTGTAGATCGCTAATCGAGATAAAATTTCACCAAAGTATCGCCGTACCATTTCCTAGCCACGTCTTCGTGGCTCCTGATCCACTTTCGTAGTTGGGACTCTCCGAGGCTGTCCCACCGAGGGTCCAGAAAGCAAGAGACAGTGCTTTCGTTGCCTAGGTTTTCAGATTTATGACGAAGCTTTCGAACAGAATCTGGGATGTAAGACTGGATTTCTGACACAGTGAGGTCCAGTGGAAGACCTTGAAAGAATGGAATAGAATATCTTGGGTTGGAAGTCGAGAGGGGTGCCTGGCAATTGAACAGGTTAGTCACCATTTGGGATATGCTCGACTCCAATGGGAACGAACTTTCACCCGATGGATGGTTGCTTTCACAGCACCTTCCGTAGCCGCCTCAAATGCATTCCCGAAGTTTACCACAAAGGTCCCCTCAAGTGGGGGTGCTGCGATCCAGTCTCCTTCAGGGCTCAGTACCTCCAACCCTTCTTCTTGGCCGACCTGATAGAGGAACGTAAGCCAGCCACTTGAGTCTTTATGAGCACCTACACCTTGCCCACGGTTACCGTTAGGACTCGGGGGATACTTGACAAGCTTTATGCGGTGTTGCGGCGGGATATATCCGCGTTGTGTACTACTTGAGACGCAGTGCCGTGGAAGAAAGAATGCATCAAACGTCCCTGTTGCGATGCCGAAGGCTTCTTCAACGAGATGCACGAAGCGGTAGGAGAGCGCCTGTACTTCATCATGATATCTTTCGGGCATCAGTCACCGTGCAATATTGGCGAACATCTAGTGCTGACTTTGTGAATGCTGTTTGAAAGCCTGGTACAACGTCTTCCGGGGGCCACTGATTGGGACCACGAAGTCTCCAATAGGGTTTAGTCATATCTCTTTCAGAGTTCGTGATGTCGCAGCCGTTGGATGGGCTGGCTAGGAGTATGACAGGGAGCTCTGTCGCCAGATCGAATTGTTCACGCAGATCCTTCTCACCAAGGGTGGTTTCTTCAGCGTATCCGCTGTAGCCTAGAAAATGTGGCGAGTTCAACTTCGACAGCTTCGCTTTTACGTCGTTTGGCTGGTCGAACAGCGCTGGCAGCATGGAGACCAAGTCCGAGATTGTCTTTTGCGCAACTCCATGATTCTTGACATAGAGAAAGCCCACATTGAAGAGGGCGTCATGGAGTTGTTCAAGCAATAAAGCGCGCTTCGAGGGATCGTTTGCGTAGGACAAGTCGAGAATAGGTAAGGAAGGAGAAGCGGCTGACTCCTGATGCATCATTGAGGGCATCGGTGAATAGCGTGGGGTAGATGACCTTTAATCTATTGAGCCTTACCAAGATACACGGTCATTCCAAGACATGGTGAAGAAAAGAGAGAGTTCCTGCAGCAGATGCGCGTGCGCCGTTGCCCGCAGATGATCCCAACGTCAGATTCACCGCCCCGGGAGAAATTCGGGCCAATTTGGAGGCAGCTCTCCAAGTGACACTGACAAGGCAGCTTTGAAGCCAACACCACGACAACATCTACAAGATACCGCCAACCCCTATCGCGAAACCACTACCATGGCCTACAACTTCGTTCGATCTTACATAGATACCTTCCGCGAGCGCACTGCCCAGATATCGCATACTTCAACATTTCGCCAGACTGGGCAGATAACTCCCGAGGAGTTCGTCCTCGCCGGTGACTTTCTGGTATTCAAGTTTCCTTCCTGGCAGTGGGCTGACGCCTCTTCTCCCTCAAAGCGAGTACCGTATCTCCCGGAAGGAAAACAGTTCTTAGTAACACGAGGCGTACCATGTCACCGACGCCTCGACGATAACTTTGCTGGAGATGCGGGGCAAGATGAAACTCTTGTCCGGGATGGTTTTGCTGCTGGCGAGGGCGAAGCCGATGATGACGGCTGGCTCAGAACAGGCGGTATGGCAGCTAGCCAGGAAGCTAAAGTACGAGATGTTCGAACAGTAGATGAGAGCGGCAACCTAGGCGCTGCCGAGGAGGAAGAGGAGATTCCTGACATGGAAGATGAAGAGGATGATGAGGAAGCTATCATTCGAGAACCACAAGCCGGCGCTGATACATCAGCGTACGTTACTTTCTGTCCCTCTTCGATACGGCCAAGTCACTGACCAGATCATCAGACCAACCCGTACATATACCCTCTACATAACCTACTCTGCGCATTACCGCACCCCTCGCCTCTATCTATCCGGCTATGGCTCATCATCGGAACCTCTAAAGCCCCAGCAGATGATGGAAGATATCGTCGGCGACTACAAAGACAAGACCGTTACAATCGAAGATTTCCCTTTCTTCGAGCACTCCATCAAGACAGCTTCCGTGCATCCATGCAAGCACGCTTCTGTCATGAAGGTGCTGCTAGACCGCGCCGATGCCGCTCTCAAGCTTCGTCTTGCTAAATTGAAGGCCGGTCATGATGTAGGCAAGGTTGACAGTGGCATGGAGGGTCTGGTCGACGACACCAAACTGTTGAAATTGACGGAACACGCAAAGTCTAAAGATGGTGAAGAGGGGGGTAAGGACAAAGTCGCAGAGGAGTGGGAAGTGTTAGAAGGTGGCCCTGAAGAGGACGAGGTTGCGATTAGAGTCGACCAGTATCTAGTCGTCTTCTTGAAGTTCATGGCGAGGTAAGCAAGCTTCCCTTCCATTCTAAGCAAAACTAATATGGACTTTGTAAAGTGTTACTCCAGGTATAGAACATGATTTCACGATGGGCGTTTAGACTTCTAGGGTTACATTGAGTCGGAGACGCCAGCTGTCATGAGTAGATGACTATTATTATTGCTGTTTTGGGAGATTACATGGTTGTCCTTTTTGGGGTATGATGAGGCGTCCATGTCATATTAGTAAACAGGTCAGGAAGCGGGCGTTTATAGCAGGATTTGGTGCGGCGTTTTGAATTGACCCACGCCCAACATAGCAAACACTTGACTATATTTTGTTCCATCAGGAGGTGATCAAGGTACCCATCCCGCCATTACTTGAGAGGACAAATAGCACTAAGGGAAACCATTCGCGACACGATCAAACCCAAGTGTAGCCCAACTGATCCCAATGCCTCATTCCCTGAGGCCTCCGCAGCTCGGCCTCCTTTCCTTCGTAAGCAAAGTCCCGTGCCTCATAGTCTCCGTTCAAAACAGTATGAATCGTCGCAGTAATCTGATCAGTAAGAGATTTTGGGGCTGCAACACGCGGAAGCATTTCCGGGGCTTCGAGAGAGCTAGGAGAAATGTCGCCTGAGGTGTCCCGCTTGCCTTCGGAATGAAATGGCGCGGCAAAGAAGGAGTGAAGCTTTACGCCCAAGGAAGATGCAGAAAGTTCGCCATCAAGGGAGGATAGACGAGTGGCTATGTCTTGCTAGGGAATGTTAGTATGAACGAAATGACATGATCAGGGTCTCAGGAGAGATGAAGAATGATAAAGAAATGCTTTCTTACCTCGGACGCGCCTTCGGCTCTCATTTGTTCAGCCAAGTGTTGTGCATCTGGTGCAGCGGGAGTGATTGGGACTGCTGAAACTCCGACTAAAAGCGGCACCACCGAAAGAATTACGGTTGCAGTAGTAAAGTAACGCATCGTCAACAGACGCAGTTAGAAGTAGTCTGTAGGACAGTGATTTCCAAAGTTGTCAGTTCGAACTGAGGAGGAGGGGGACGAGAGTAACTGGGCTTGATACTCTTGGTAAGATTCCTAGTAGAGCGAAGGATTTTTTTTAACAAGTGGAAAATCATAGGGACCGACGGATGAGATGAAGGAAAGCAATGTCAAGTCCTCTGGGGGACTGACAGTCAGTGGAAAGGAGTGGCCCAGCTGCGGTGAAGCCTCGAAGACACCTTTCATCTTATACTGCATAAGTCCACCACTCATCCCTTCAATGTTTCCATAAATGGAAGAGAAGCATAAGGGATCGACAGTAAGGAGAGACAAATCCCACTCCGCACGAGGTCTACCCTCCCGCTTTTCGGCCCTTTGGTGGATACAAAACAGCATGCAAAGAGAGGAATTTGAAGTGCTTCAAGTTCCTGCCCTCATTTTCAAGATTCTGGCCGCAATATGCAGGGCTTTTCGCGTATGAACGCGTGGAGATGGTGGTTGGGAAAGCGTGAGCCAAGCAAGGGAGGACAGCCAGAACATACTGTCGTCCAGATTCATTCAGGTCTCAGCCATTTTCAATGCATTACATAAAAATGATGGGGAAAAGACACTTGCACAAGTGATAAATCCTCACGATGCGTACCTCTGGCCGTAAAGGGTAGAACATCTCTGCCATGCGGGGGTCCCATGACTCCGTCAGCATATCTTTTGTGGGGTGCCAGCAGGACATTATCTGTCCACATCAGCTGTCACAGAATGAGAGTCACTGTGAGAGTATTAGGGTTCTGATAGTTGGGGCGAAGATTGGTGAAGGGTTAAACTGAAGCTGTGAATGCCGTAGTTAAACATGCCAAACAAACTAGGATAAGAGAAGGCTAGCTCCCGAGATCTCGCCGACGTCATATCGCTTTCAGACGTCTTCGAGACGTCCGAGGTCTTTACTGCATCACTATCTGGGTGACTTTTCCCTCATCAAACTTTCATCTACTGGTTTTGGTTTCGCTTTTCTTTTGTAATCACTCTTTCCCTAAAAATGCGCCTTCATCAATTTCGGTATTGGATATATCGCATTGGAAAATTAAAGTGTCGGTTTATTGGTACTCCCTAGCTCCTCCCTTGCTTCGTCCAAAACCACCAACTATTCATCTTATTTGAGTAACGTTTTAATCATGGACGAGTTACCTTCGTCGCAAACTCTAGCAGGAAGCTCACCTCCTCCAGAGCAAGCTTCTTCAACTCTAAAACTCAGCAATCTGCCTAAGATATTTGTTCTTTCCGCTCATTTCAAAGAGGACGAGGTGCATAACGTCGAGGAGACTTTGCGTAAGCAAGGTGCTTCAATATCTGCGGATGCATCTCAGGCGAACATTTTCATTGGTAAGGTTGGTACGAAACGCAGAGCAGAATTCGAGCTTCGAAGACGGCGATTCGAAACGGAAGAAATTGTTCGACCGGAAGAATTATCGAAATCAAACCAAGGAGTCCAACCTCTTCGGCACAAGAAGAGTGTTGGCGCAACGCCTTCACTACTTTCATATCCAATTGTGATTCACGATGATGATTCTACGACCGACGGTGAAACGGAAGAACGTCCTGCTAAAAGGAGGCGTGTCCAAGTCAAGTCCGGGTCGAACAAGCACCCATCCATACCACGCAACGATGAATCCACAACTGAGGGAGAGACGGAAGACGAATCTGTTTCTATCCTCAAAGCTGCCAGAAAGGGGGCTCGCTCGCCAACAATAGCTGCAGATCCCAAAAACCACGTGTCTCCTTCCCCTCCTCTTTTCGAGGATGACGAAGGACAAGATGTTGTTTGGGTCATAAAACTTGATTGGCTTCAGGACTCAATGACTGCCGGTCAACTTCTGCCATTGGGAGATTACTTGGTCTATCATGGCAATGTGTTAAAAAGACCTACAGCTCCTTTTGCTCCCACACAATCATCGTTCAATTCGCTATCAGTACCCAAGATGATTCCCGCATCACGAATAACTATAGCTGCGCCACCTTCGACAAACCATGAAATTTTGGAAAGAGCAAAAGCCGATGCCGCTGGAGCACGTGCAAAGGCAACTGGTTCTCGCCACAAGGAATCAACTGGTTACGGTTCCCGTCGCTTTGAAGATAGGACTTTTGTGCACCATAAAGGTTCTCAAATACAACACCTGCTCCAACAAACAACGAGCGAATACGAAGGCGAAGACAGTGACGTCCCCGTGCCACCAGAATGGGTTAAACGGGGCGTTAAATTCGCATGCCAACGCCGCACACCGCCTAATTCTCCCAATGACCCCTTCATCGATGAACTTAAGAAGATTAGAAAAGCTCGTGTCCTTACTGGTGATGAGATCGGTAACCGTGCTTACTCAACTAGGTTCGCGAAGCCCTCCCGTTCTCCTCCAATACTCTCCCCGTACTAATACATCCCTGCAGCATCGCTGCCCTTGCTGCTTACCCCTATTACCTCACACACCCACGTGAAATTCTCGCCCTTCCCGGCTGCGACGTCAAGATCGCGAATCTCTGGGTTGAATTTAAAAACACTGGTCATATCAAAGCTGCCGACGACGCCGAAAGTGACGAGCAGTTGAAGATCGTACGTCTCTTCTACGACATATGGGGTGTAGGACACAATGGTGCCCGCGATTTCTATTTCAAGCACCATTGGCAAGACCTCGATGATGTAGTTGAGTATGGATGGAACATGCTGACTCGGGTTCAACAAATCGGTGTGAAATACTATGACGAGTTTCTCGACCCAATTCCACGCCCGGAAGTCGAGTCCATCGCTTCCATCGTTCGTCAACATGCCATTCGCGTTCGGAATGACAGAATATCTCTCACCATCGTTGGCGGCTACAGAAGGGGTAAAGACGACTCCGGTGACGTCGACATGATCGTCTCGCATCCTGATTTCAATCAAACCGCAAACCTTGTCACAGATATAGTCGTTAGTCTGGAAGCAGAAGGATGGATAACACACACGCTCTTATTATCGTTAAATAGTACACATAGGGGACAAGCTACTCTCCCCTTCCGGACCGCAGGTGCTGCAGGCCACGGCTTCGATACTCTAGATAAAGCTCTCGTTGTCTGGCAAGATCCTAACTGGCCTACCCGCGATGCAGACCTCGCTTCAAATCCCAAAGCCAAGAATCCCAACATACACCGTCGAGTCGATATCATTGTAAGTCCATGGCGAACAGTCGGTTGTGCAGTCATGGGGTGGAGTGGTGGCACCACCTTCCAACGAGATTTGAGGAGATATGCGAAGTATGAACGGGGATGGAAGTTTGATAGCAGTGGGATTAGGGATCGAGGCACTGGACAAGTCGTTGAGATTGAGGGGCCAAATGGAGTGAATGGGACGGCGGAGGAAGCGGAGAGGAAGGTTTTTGAGGGGTTGGGTTTAGAGTATGTGCCGCCGGACGAGAGGTGTACTGGGTAGAGGATTGTATACAGAGGGACTTTGATCGAAATTGATGATCTTCTGGATGGGGTTGGAGAGTTGGATAAACAATTGGCTCAATACAGTTAACCTCCAATATAGAAACTAGTGCTCTCTTTTCAACGCTCTCTTTTCAACGCTCTCTTTTCAATGCTCTCTTTTTAGAT